>CM038224.1:31380995-31980995 GCA_021442155.1 Cymbidium sinense
TCAATTATGATAAGAACACCTTAACTTCAATAGCCTTAAATTTTAATCATAGCAAGAGATGGTGAGAGGCTTATCTTGCAAAACCAAAGCCCCGATCTCGATCCTGAACTCCCAAATCCTTGGCCAAGCAAGTTCAGGAGATTGGTAGCCAGGTCTAGGACTTGCTGAAGAGGGTAGATAAGAATAGTCATAGGCAGGAGATGCTGGAATGCAAATTTGGCCATCATAAGGATCAATAGTAGATGCAATTCTCCTACATGCCCCAGTTCAAGATTGCACTGATCAACATGTTTTAGAATTGCAATCTTTGAGATCCTAGCCAAGTCTCCTTCCCTACGATGCCTCAATATCAGCAAGGTGATTACCCTATCAAACAGGAGGAAGAAGAGAAAGAGAAGGGTAGCAATGAGTACAACTACTAGCTTTCCTATCGATTGTGTATTTTTCTTCTTTTCTTTTATTTATAATTTATAATTTTTAATTTGTAAGTTTATTTGAAAAAAATAAAATTTTCCTTTCTATTATCATTGTGTTGTATGCTTATATATTTTTGTCACCATTGATGTTCTAGGATAAAAAAATATAAAATTAAAATTTTTTAACACTTAAAAAAAATTATATCAGGATGCAGCATTGCAGCGCTAATGTGTCAGCCCCTCTGTGTTAGAGATAGATTGAAGAACCCAAAAGGTGAGCTCCATGACACTATCTTGCAGCACTGCGGTGTTGTGGGATATTACTTCCTCCCCAACAGAAAATTTTCTAAGTCCTTTTCTCAAATGTAGCAAGGAAAGACAACACTATGACGCTATCCTCACAGTGCCACAGTGTTGTGGGATTTTATTTTATTTTTTTATGAAAATGTTCTAAGTCATATTCCAAGTGACACGTGGGTATGGCATTTTAGCGCTGATGTTATGGCCTCGCGGTGCTATGATATTATCTTAATTGTATTAGGACGCTGTGACACTATTGCTATGGTGTGCTAGCTAGGGTTTTTATACAAGCACTTGGTGCTGTTGTTGTGGCACCGACCTTGTAACATGAATACCTGAGAGTGCGACGCCGATATCCAGTATAGACCAAATTTTGAATTTAAAGAATGAATTTTTTAAAAAAACTTTAAAAATTTTGGTAGCATTTCATCTTAGTAGTGCTAGGTTTTAAAATCATATAGTACAAAACACACTTCTCCCTTATTCTAGTCTAAGATCAATGGACGGGAGGGGGTTTTCAGCTCGTGCCAAAATAAAATTTAATGACGGAGGTCTTTAAATCTCCAAGTTTTTCACACTGGATCAAGGATCAATGGTGAAATTTTTCTTAAACTAGTAAGAAAAAGTGTATATTATTTACCTAAAGTGAGAAAACTTGGAGTGAAGTGTGAGCACTATTTAGAGAGAATAGAGTCAAATGATCTCTCTATAACTATTCCCTCTCTCAATAGCTAGGGTTAAAGATCATGATGCCCTCTCACTAGGATTAAAAGAGAAACGCAAACTTTAAAATTAACCTTTTTAGAGATATGGATTAAGAATATTTTTCTCCTCGAGATAAAAGATACAATTTTGTAATAGATTCAAAAACTAAAATAAAGAGGGTTTTCTTAGTATTGTACATAAATGTAATAAATATAAAGATATACTATCAAAAAAAATGAAACTATCATCCAGCCATGGATTTAAATAAATAATAATAGAAAAAGTTTCCAAATTTTGTCTACTCTGCATTCCCATAAGTTTCTTTATTTTAAATTTTATTTTAATTATGAGTGCGTAAATTATAGAGGAATTAAGTTAATGTGTCATGCATTAAAATTATGGGAGGGAGTAATTGAGCATAGATTACGATTTCTCAAAATTAGTTTGGTTTTATGTTGTGTAAGTCTACTATGGATGTTATACATTTGTTGAGAGGTTTGATGAAGAAGTATCGAGAGAGAAAGGACGATATTCATATGATATTTGTTGATTTAAAGATTGCATATGATAAAGTTCCTAGAGAAGTACTTTTGAGAGTTCTGGAATAAAAAGGAGTTAATATTGTGTATATTCAAGTCATTAAGGATACATATACTTGAGTTGTTACTTGTATTCAAATACAAGGAAGATTGACCAAGTATTTTCCTATTTCAAGTGGATTATATTAAAACTCAACTTTAAGCCCATATATTTTTTATTTGGTTATGGGTGTTCTTACTGATCATTTATAAGAGGATGTACCACTCAGATGTGTTTTGCTATTGATATTTTCTAATTGATAAGACTAGAGAGGGAGTTTAAGAGAAACTTTATTATGGAACTCAACCATAGAATCTAAAGGCTATCATTTGAGTAAATCTAAAATAAACTACACGGAGTGTAATTTTAGTAGTAGTAGATCTAGTAGTAGGGTTGTGAGAATGGGTGATCAAGTCATCAAAAAGAGTGAATGTATTATAATTCTTAGGTATATTCTTCAAAGTGATGGTAAAATAGATAGAGGTGTTAGCAGTAGAATTCAAGTTGAATTGTTGAAGGAATGCATCAGGCCTTTTGTGTGATAAAAAGTATTGCTTAACTTAAGAAAAAACAAGTTGCCTAGTAAAAGAGAAGCATAACATTATTTAAAGTGTTTCAATGATGAGGATGCTTAGGTGGATAACTGGCTTTACAAATAGAGAAAAATTGTGAAATGAATATATACATAAAAAAGGTTGAAGCACTCGTGAGATAATGTTAGAGAGAGTCATCTTTGATGGTTTGGTCACATCATCTAATGATCTAGGAGTAGATATATTAGATTTGGCCTATGATAAGAAATATAAAGGGACTTAAAAGACTTAGTTAGGAAGTATATAAAATAACCTTATTTTATTAAAATTAAATAAGAATTTAACATTTAATAGAACACAATAAAGAAAAAAATTTATGTAGTGACCTCATATAGTGGGATAATAATTGTTGTTGTTGTTATAGTTGCATGGAGTACAAGTTCTTTATAGAGATCCCTTATATGTTCCAACTTCTCTTGAAGCTAAAATAGGTCAGACTCTATTAAACTTGCAATCCTACTTTAAAATGATTATCAGTTAAACACACATAAGAGTTTTAAACTTTTGAGGTCAAGTCATATATTATGCAAGATAGGTAAGCCCTTTATTAATTAGAAGAAATCTAACTCTGGCAACTAAAGTAAAGGATGCAGGGTATGCAATGCTCCTGGGCTAATGCTTTATATTTTATTTTTGGGTTTTTTTCTTATTTATTAGACATAACTCTAATATGTGATGCAATTTCATGTCCTAATAATTTGGGCCCTACCTAATGCATAGCTCCCTCTTTTAAGCCAATGTTATCCTTAAAGATTACGTGACCTCTATTCATGCAATGGTGATAGAACATTTTAAGAAGGAGAAGGTTACAAAATAAATCAAATATATTGACAAAGCTCTTGGGAATTCTACTTTATTTTATTCATAAGTCATTTATTTAATTTTAATCTTAATAAAAAAATTTAATTCAAGTTTATCATGGCTAAACCATGGAAAAATCATAAGCTTGTCGAACAAATTAAAAGTAAGCATTTCATTTCATTCAATGTGTGCAAACAAAATGCAAACACATCAAACAAATTAAATAATTTAAAATAATAATAATAAAGGCCAGTGTGACTAGGAAAAAAAATATAATACTCTAAAATTAAAAAAAAATTATAGCTAAGCATTACCTTACACAACTTAGCTTAAACCAACTAATAAAGTCAAACTCAACTTGTGGGCCTTCTTACTTCATCTTTAAGTTTTCCTGGCTCAAAAGACTTTAAAGATTCACCATTTATGGCTCATCATTGTTATCTTTTTTAGTCCTCTAGAATCTCAAAGGCTTATAAGACTTTCTAAGTTTTTAAAAAGTGCACTTATAACATCAAAAAATTGCAACCTTTCATTTACAATATATATGTTAGTTCATATGCTATATTCAAAATACACAATCATTCAAACATTCATCATATCAAAAAATATGTGACACATTTACATGTCAAACTATCTTATTGATTATTCTTAAGGGGCCTTAAGTATTTAAGAATTTAAGTAATGATTAATTTAAAATGATTAATTTCTTAGAAAATAATAAAAATAATATAACAATAGTGCATTATTTAAACATGATCACCAACAAAAAAATAATTTTAGTTTAATCCTAATAGTTTCCACAATCCATCAGTAAACTAACCTAGTACATCATTGTATTACAACATATTATCACAATAATCGATAAAACAAATCATTCTAAATGTATAAGGGCTATGTCTATTATTATATATCTAGTGTATGCTAAGTCATGCAAATGTATGTCTATTAGGTATCAATTTTATAAGTTCAAATTGGATATTAAATTTAACTAGATATGGTTTTAATTTAAGTGATTAGTGATTCAAAAGATTTTGTTTGAACTTTATTCTATTTAGGTTTTAATTATTTAAGAGTTTTAAAAATGCACGAAAACCAGTTAACTTCACTAGATAAGTGAACATCAAGATAGTTTAGGCATCATAATGCTATAAAACATATGCTACATGAAACAATAAGCTATATTTCATAACAATTTCTATCCTAGACGGATTTTATTAATTTTAGTATTATCTAATTAATTTTGATTATAATTTTGTAATATTTTTGTAAAAGAAATTAAAAAATATCTAAAATATTTTCTAAATTTATAAAACTATTATATAATCACAAATATCAAATATAAATTTCATAAATTTTAAAAATTACTTTAAATGATTTAATAATTTCAATAAATTTTAAATTTCTTATCATAAAAAATTAAAAAAATAATAAAATAATTTTAAAATATATGGGCAAATTCTATTTATCTTAGAACAATAAAAGGAATTTTAATAAAAAAGAATTATTCTAATATAATTCATTATTTTTACACTTTAAATATAATTTATTAATTAAATCATATTTTGTTTTAATTTTTATATTAAATTAATTTTATGATTTATAGAGTTTTTCTAATGGTTTATATTAACCTTTGGAATCACACACATAAATTTGGAATCAATTTGATTTATTTTATATTTTTTTATTAATTAGTTAATAAATTAAATTTATTTTATTATGATAATTTAAATATTATTTATTTTATTTATTTTGATTTTATCTAATTTTATATTTTATTTACTTTCTAAAAATAGTTAAATTTTAAAAATTTATCTAAATTATTTATAGATTTTTCAAATTTTAAATATTATTTATATTATTAATTTTTTATTTTATCCATTATTTTATTATTTTCTTATGTTAAGCAAAAATTAAAGTGTTAAATAATTATATTAAGTTATCTCTATTTAATGAAAGTACTAGAATGTTTTTATGGATTTTATTTGATTTTTATAATTTCTATTTTAATTTATATACATATATATTATCTTTAGCTTTAGTTTAAATTTCAATTTCTTTTAATAAATAAATTTAAATTTTCTAATAAAATTCCTAGACTTGAAGAGTTCCTAAGGGAACTTCATATAATATTTTGAAACTAGAAGGATTTATAACATTTTATTTTGATTATTTAATATTTAAATTTTCTTTTATTTGTCCTACATTACATAATGTAATTTATGGCCTCTATTTTTATTGGACTTCTCTTCGGATGTTGAATCCAAAAAGGATATATTAAGAATTTTTATCTTTAAAATAAATTAATTATGCTTTTTAAAAATTTTTTGTTTGTATTTCATATTTATTAGTATGATTTAATGGGCACTTAGACCCCACCTAGTGGGATAAAGGCTTGTTGTTGTTGTTGTTGTTGATTTAATGGGCACTTAATCCTATTTAGATTATTTCACCACAGGACTAGCTACCATAAGATCCACAAAATGGGGTCCATATAGCATGGAGGCTAATGTGGTATGTACTTATGTTTCAAGTTCTAGGCGTTGGTTTAAGGCTTTGAAGTTTGGATCTGATATATGAACTTGTAATCCAATGGTTTGTGTATCATTGTCTTCTTTAAACTAGGAACTTTGGCCATAAACTAAGATGCCCTAATCCCGACCAAGACAATGTTCTCATTAAAATCCAACTCAATGGAAAGGATTAATATGAAAATGTATTGTTGCCTATGGTTGGATCCTAGTCTAACTCACCTTTGGTTTAGAAACCATGATAACCTAGAAGATTTTCTACCGTTCATGAAATTTACCTCACTAGATCCCCTATCTACTGTTTAGGCAATCTAGAAACTCTCATTGGATTAAAACGTCACTAGAAAAATAGCTCCCCGCTTGCCTCCTCGTCGGCTACTCTAAAGGCCAATTCATTATTGTAGCATGCCTCGATTTGTTAGTGTTTGTGCACAAAATGCTCTAATAAAAAGATTGCTATTTCAATTTAGCTTTGGAATGACTTTAGAAAATTCTAAGCATAAAAATTATTTCCAATTTTGAATAAATTCTCCTTGGTTTCTATTTCCCCTCACCTTGGTTGTTTTAGCTCAATTTAATCTAAGTAATTACCATACTGCCCTAAATTTGTTAGAAATGGATGGCTGAGATGGTTTTTGGATTACTATTTATTAGTTGAAAGAGTTATGGGCAGGCTTGAGGAGAGTAGGATGGTGGTGAGGATTAGTAGAATTAGTTATGTTAGAAAATGATATTTAACCATTCAATCCATTATAATTTTTGTCTGATTAATCTTTTGGAAAACTAAAGAAACAAGTGGAGGTGCCAATATGTAAATGAATTAATGTTTTCAATAATTATAATTTACAGCTTATGGATCAATCATTTTTATCATTTGAACTAACTCAATTAAAATGAGGGTAGCTTTTAACCATTAGAAAGATACTCTAAAAGCATCCATTAGATTTTAGTTGGGCTTAGATTAATTAATTTAGAATTCATCCAATAAGTTTTTGATCAAAATTATCAATCATTTGAACCATAACCAAAAGCGGTGTTAGGTTATGGTTTAATTGGCTTTATAGTTCTATTTCAACATGATTCCTTAGTGGAAGTTGATTAATGACTTTAATAGATAATTAAAGTTTCATAGTGAAGCACTTAAGTCATTTTGAATCAAGTTAAGTTTTGGTTCATATATTTAGCTTAAACTACTAAAATTGATTTAAGCATATTTGACTTAAACATGCTTAACTCAATTTTACCATAATGGGGATATTTATAAGTCACATGATCTTTTAGCTTTAATTTGATTTCAACTACTTGAGCTTTATAAAATTATTTTAGATTTTGAATCTTCATTAAAGATCTAATAAAATTTAATTAAAATCAGAATGAACTTTTAAATTTGAGTTAACTTAATTGAGTAAATGGAGTAAATGGAGTATTTGAGTTAACTTAAATTGAGTAAAAGGAACTTAGATTTAACTTAAATTTAATTGAACTTAGATTTAACTTAAATGATTCATAGCATTACCAAAAAAAACATTTGATTAAGTGTGCATTTTATTATCAATTATTTTGTAATTTAATAAAATTTAACCCAATATAATTTTTTCCTCATTCTAAAAAATGAGATCAACAATGAGTAATAATCTTATTAGTTATCGTAAGCATCAACTTCAGAAAAATATTTCATAATAATAATGTAGCATGTAGAGAATACAAGAAAGATACTCAAACAGAGAGAGACGAAGGGACCCAATAAAATAAATAAAAAATATATAGACCTCTCAAGTTTATAATTATAATCAAGTTTGACATGTTCTTAAAACATTATCAATGCTTGGTCCCAAGTCTCAAATGAGAAAAGTGGAGGGTTGCATTAGGTAGTCGACATAAATTTTGTGTAAAAATTATGACATGAATCTTTTAATATATTATGTCAATGCTAAGGCATTCCGTTGAAGTAAAGTGTTGTATGGCTTAAATACAATATAAAGTATTCAAGAGTCACTACATTTGCATATGGATGTAGTGGTAAAGAAGCAATGGTTCCCACATTATGGATGGATGTGGGCAAAGAAACTAGTCTATAAAACTAGAATTAATATAGGAACATGGAATATATGTATTTTTATATGTAAATTAATGAAATTAATAGAACTTATGATTTATAAAAGATAAATTTCTTATGTATTCAAGAAACTAAATGGGTTAGACAGAAGGCCAAGGAGATTGATAGTTTAGATTTTTAAACTTTAGCATTCAAGCAGGAGTCATACTAGAATAGTGTAAGTATGATTATAAATATGTGTTTGAAAAATAATGTTATGAAAATTAATAGGATTGGAGATAGCATTATAGCTTTAAATATTATTGCTAATGCTAAAATTATTAATGTTATTGTTGCTTAAGCCCTCAAGTAGTTTTAAATGTTTGCTCAAAAGAAAACTTTTGGAATGACCTAAAATGATGAAAATAAAGGCAACATATTGAAAAAAAAAGTATTTCTTCGATTTAAATGAAAAAAAGTAGAATGGTAGAAGATTTTAAAAGCATTCATAGTAGTTATGAAATTGAAGTGACTAATGAAAAAATAGGATCATATTAGATCATACTTTAGGAGGTAATTTTATAATTACTAATACTTTATAATATATATATATATATATATATATATATATATATATATATATATATATATATATATATATATATATATATATATATATATATATATATATATAGATACATAATATAATATAGATCTCTTATTTTATGATAAGAAAATAGATAGTTTAGATTATAATGATTATAACGTCATTCTAGGTGAACGTTTAAGTATCCAACATCGACTATTGTTTTAGATTTTTAGATTATTAAAATATTATCTTAAGATTAGTTGGGAACACTTAAAAATGTAATATAAATTATTGTAAGAGTAAGATATGAGATTTTAAAATTTGAGATGTTTGTGATCAGGAAGCTAATATTTATGGAAAAAAAGTAATAAGTCAGATTAAGAAGTTACAAAAAATATGCTTGGAGAATAAAAAAAAGCTTCTGTTTGTAAAAATAATTATTGGTGAAGTCAAAATGTACAAGAAAATATCAGAAATATGAAGTTTTGCAATAAAAATTGATTTAGATATAATAGTTTAGAGAATTGTGAAACATATAAAGTTTTTCAAAATCAATTTGGTTTAATGCAAGTAGATCTACTATAGATGTTATACATTTATTAAGAGGTTTGATGGAGAAGTATAAAGAGAGAGAGAGAAGGATCTATATATGATATTTGTTGATCTACATAAAGTGCATGAAAAAGTTCCCAGAGATGTTCTTTTGAGGGCTCTAAAAAAAGAAAGATGTTAATATTACATATGTTCAAATCATTAAGGATAGGTATATTGGAGTTCTTACTCATGTTCAAGCACAAGAAAGATTGGCTAAGTATTTTCTTATTTAAGTTGGATTACATCAAGAATTGGCTTTAAGCCCATATCTTTGTGCTTTAGTTATGGATGTTCTTACTAGACATTTATAGGACGATGTACCTCAATGTATGCTTTTTGCTGATGATATTCTTCTAGTTGATAAGACTAGAGAAGGAGTTTAAGAGAAACATAAATTATGGAGATTAATCTTAGAGTCTAAAGGCTTTCATTTTAGTAGATCTAAAATCAAATACATTCCATGTAATTTTAGGTGTAAAAGATCTAGTGGTGTGGATGAGATAATGGGTGATCAAGTCATTAAAAAAGGTGAACGTTTTAGATATTTTAGCTCTATTGTTCAAAGTGATAGTTAAATAGATGATGATGTTATTAGTAGAATTCATTTTCAATGGTTGATATAGATTAATGCATGGGACTTATTGTGTGATAGAAACTTACCACTTAAATAAAATTAAGGAAAAATTTTATAAAATAATTATGATACTCGCAATGCTTTATGGTGCAAAATGTTGGTCAGAAAAAAGAAAAACATAAAATTAAGATTAGTGTTGCAAAGATCAAGATGCTCAAGTGGATTAATGGCTTTACACTTAGAGATAAAATGGGGAATGAATACTATGTGAAAAGGTTGGAGTAGCTCATGTGACAAATAAGATTAGAGAGTCTTCTTAGATGATTTGATTGCATAAAATGTCCACCATCTAATGACTTAGTTAGACGAGTAAAAATATTAGATTTAACATATGTTAAGAAAGGTAGAAGTCGACTTGAAAAGAGTTGATTAAGAAGTATAAAAGTGTCAATATGACACATTGGAGAGAAATAGAAATAATCATGCATCCTGATTCACATAGTGGGATGAAAGCTTGTTGTTGTTGTTGTTGTTGTTATTGTTATTATTGTTGCTATGTTGTTGTTGTGAGTTATTTTATAAATAACATTTTAAATAAATGTTTAAGCCTCTCTTAGTGTTGATTTCCTATATGATAATTATCTAACTCCTTGTGATATTACATGTTAAATGTAAGTATTATATAAATGCAAGTTATTTATTATTTTAATCCAGATACTCTTGAATTATATTAAAAAAAATTTTAATATAAATTTTGGGATAGAATAAGTTCTTCTTTAGGCATTTACATAAAAAAAAAGAAAAAAAACCTTTATTTAACAGACAATTCCAAAAACTTATTGTTGAAAATAACATTATTTAACTCTTAACAATTCTCTCTCATAGAGTTGAATACCTGAATACGAGGATAGGGTTAGTTGGAAGGGTTTATAATATTTTTTGCTGCTTTCTTCCATTCTTATTCTTTAATTTTATATTTAATCATATATTTCTCATATCATGAGTCAGTTTATGAGTCTGAATTAAGCCCTTAATCATTACTTTTCAGCCCTAATGTGGACTAATATATTTTATTGTTATGAAAAAGTATACCACAATAGCAATCCAGCATTGAACAGAGATATATGGACAAGATGCTCGAACAGAAAGAACTATAATACAAGGTGTGGCAAATATATTTTTATAGTTTTATAAAGTAATACTTCAAATAAATATTTCTCTTTGTGTTGATTTCAGTATGAATACAATAATGATCTAATTCAGTGGTAAATTTATATGCTAAAAGCAAATTATTTACTGTTTCAACAATCACTCAAAAATGATACTTATTTGAAAAGATATTGAATTGTATTAAATATATATATATATATATATATATATATATATATATATATATATATATATATATATATATATATATATATATATATATATATATCCCTATTTTGTCATCAAAATATAAAAAAATAGATATAGATAGATAGATAGATAGACAATGACATATCATCATAGATATCATCATAAAGACTTTATGAAGAATCCACATAAGTTGACAACTCAAAATCTATTGTTGGAAACAATAGTATTTTTTTTTCTAAATAAATATTCCCAAAATTTGACAAACCCACAAAGAAGCAAAAAAGTAATTACAAAATTGAAACAAGAGTGAGCTCAAGAATCAAGTCAAATGAAGATCAGCCCAAGACTATCCAAGGTAGGTTTGCACAATCCATGAGTTTAAAGCCCCAAAATGAAAATACATGATAAAATCCATGAGAGAAAAGTGAACAATGGCAGAAAGGTTCTCAAAATGCAAAGAGCACCTTAATAGCATCATAGAGTAGATTGCTTCCAGAAATTCTAGTTAAAAGAGAGGTATTAGATCTGGTATGCAACTTTTGAATTTCTACTACCTCGTCTTCTATTTCATAGCAAAATGTATGTTTAGGATCTGTAGATTAAAACTGGTAGGAGAATCCTTGAAAATTCTATTATTCCTTTCCTTCTAGATATAATGGGCAGCGATGTGTACGACTATAAAAAGCTTTTGAATATTTTGCATGCCATGATGTCAGAATGTGGAAGCACTTGATGGAAATTGCATGTAATAAGAAAGAAATTTTCATCGGGGATACAACTTTTAAGTAGTGCATGAGAATGAGGGCTTTTAAAAATTAAATGAATGTGATATTCTATCATAGAATAGCAAAAAACACAATATTGATTAATGTCAAGACCTCTCTTGGCCAAGATATCTTTTGTCTTTAGACCTCCAATAAGAATTTTCCAAGTAGTTGCTATAAATTTGAGGGAGTGGCCTTTGAACCAAAGATACCCACTCCAATCCTCTTTATCATAATTTTCATAAGCAAAAGAATAAGTAGATTTATGAGAATAGAAGTCCATCTCCATATACGACCTTTTCCCTAATGGGTATAAAGTCGAGTACAATAATCTGGGGTATTTTGTGTATGAGTCAATGACTAGCTTTGATTCACGATAACTTCAGAAAGTGAAGTGTGAATCGGATAGGGGAACCAATTAAAATTTTGATTGTCAAATCTCTCAAAAAGATAATAACCAGAAAGCAATGGGTCAAAGTAGAAGAGGAGGTTTCTTTTAGAGGTAACTTTTAGTAATATGCAATTCTTAATTCTGGTTGTCATTTGCATCAGATATTTCCAAAAAAGAGAGATATTGGATCTCATCTTAAACCAAAGAGAGAAATAGAACTTGCAATACTAGTTAGCTAGATAAAAATTGAAGTTGTAATGTCTCCAAATGATCTTTGATTTGCACATGAGATTGATGACATCAATATTGACCCATGACATTTATTTTTGTGATACTCAATTGTATGCATTTTTCTTCTAGACCCATTATGGTGGAGGAAGTTGTTAATGATGGATGTGAGTTTCTTCCTCAAACCTTTAGGATTGATGGAGGATCTGAACTAATAACAAAGGTAGCTCCACATAGTTGATTTAATTAGTTAGAGTCTCCCTATGAAGAAAAGAAATTTTTGCTTCCATGAAGATAGCCAATACTAAAGTTTATCCATAATTTTGAGACAATCTGAAGCTTTGAGCTTTGAGGACCTGATAGTGACCCCAAGATAGTTCCAAGAGAGTCTTGGAGTTAAAACTACTGATTTCATAGATTTTTTTGTTGCAAATGAGTGTCAATAGATTTAGAGAAATAAATAGTATATTTTAATGGATTAACACAAAGATTAGAGGCCAAATTAAAAGCATGGAGAGTAGAAGATAAGCAATTAATAGTGTTAAGGTCAGCTTTCTCATAAATATAAAGATCATCAGCATATATGAGATGAGATATATTATAACCATTTATCATAACACTTCCACTGCCAGCATCTGGTTGATGAAGGTCCAAGAGTCTAGAGAGAGCATCCGTAATAATAGAGAAAGGCAAGGTTAAAGAGGAAAGCCTTGCCGTAAGAGAAATAAATTCTTATCCCACTATTAATAATTATAGAAAAATGAACTTGTGCTATGCAGACTTTGATCCATTTAATGAATAGGAGAGGGGGGGGACTTTATCAGAAGCCTTCATTAAGTCAATTTTGGCAGAATTTCTTGGGAGAGGACGAGGAATTGAAGCCATATAAGAGTTCATTTGATGTTGTCTATAATATCATGACCAAATAAGGCATCCTAAGCAGGGTGTATAATACTAGGCAGAACAAGTTTAAGCATGTTAATAAGTAATTTGGTAATGATTTTATAGATAGTATTGTAGAGAGAGATAGTATATAGTCATTGTGAGAGCTCGTACGAATGAGAGTGATCGCAGAGTGTTTAACTCTTTCAAGAAAAGTAGAGGTGCTGAAAAAGTATTTGATGGCCTGAATGCATGAAGGATCAATGATGGACCAAGTATCTTTAAAGAATTTGGAAATAAAACCATCTGAGCTCGGGACTTTATCAAAGTCAATACTAAAGAAGACACGTTTAATCTCCGTGTCACTCATAGTGTTAATAAGTTCTTCACATTCAGATGAATTGAGGGTGCAGCTAACAAGAATATTCACAAGACAGTTACTGGATGCATTTAAGGTGCTATTGAGCATTGAATGAAAGAATGAGATCGCTTCACTAGCTATGCCATCTTGAGTGCAAATGAAAGAGTTGCTTCCTGAGAGCTCTCTCAGATGACTCATGTTGCTTCTTATTCTAATTTTTTGATAAAATAATTTGATATCATCTTCCCATTTAGCAAGTCAAGTGCATTTTGCTCATTGTTTAATCCACATTTACTCACAAACTAAGGCTTCATGTAGTTGTCTTTGATACATGATCTCATTTTGTTGATTTTTTAGATCAAAAATGGAATTAGATATGTTATCATAGGAGTTCCATTTCCAATTGAGGAGGGTAGATTTGATATTTTTTAAAAAGAGCAAAATAAGTCAAGTTATCCACTTGAGCCAGATTTGACTGTTAGGAATGATATTGAAGCTGTCCTGGTTATCTTTAGTAGGAAATAAGCTGAAATGCTTACGAAGAAGGGATCAGAGATGGAGGAAAGGCGAGAGTTTAGTTTCCAGTAGGCAGATAAGGTCAATCTTATTATTTTTAATAAGGTTTCTAGCAATGATGATGAGCATCACTATTGAATCACAAACATTCCAAATAAGGATGTTTGGGTAGAACATAGTTCACTATTGAGATTAGGAGGATTCTCCTTTGGGTTTGCCTTTTTTAGGCTTTGGGGTGACGAGCAGGGAGGAGGAGGTGAAGGAAGTAAGTTTGGTTGTGAGGGCTTAATTGGAAGTTGTGAGGTTGTAAAGGAGATTAAAATAGGCCTCCTCCTCTTAGATGAGCTCTTTTAGAGAGGTCAATTGATCAATATGTTTAGATGAGGTGATGTCATTCATATTGGTTGGGAATCATCAATAGTGGATTCCACACTATTGGAGGGGTCAGAGGCAGGTATATTGAGGTTAAGGGCAGAGGGAGGTGGTTGTTGCTATGGGGAATAGCGGGCTTGGGTAGGTTGACTAATGCAATGACAGAGTTGCTGCTTAGTTTTACCTCTGCTAAAACTTTTGCCATGATGGGGAAAAGAAGTAGAGGGGGTTTTCGATTAGGTAGTTTAGGGCAGTTGGTGGGGTCATGAGCAAATGTGCCACAAGTTTGACATGAGGAGGGCTGCCATTCATAAATAACATAATGTAATATGTCTTGTCCTTTAATCGTAATTGTAATAAATTCAGAGAGGGTAGAATTAACATTGATCTGAATGCTAACTCTAGCAAAAGTGAGGTGAGTGCCTTTGGCAATGAGAGGATCCACAGCTAGAGGAATACCAATTTTGATAGCAATCATGAAAAAACCATTTTCTAACCCACAGTAGAGGGGGAGATTTGGGAACTTAACCCATATAGGTACCTCTTTAAAGTCTTCCTTGATAGGTTTAAAATCGAGACCACTTAAAAAATGAAAGGGTTACCATGAATAAACCAAGGGCCACCAGCCAAAATAATGTCAAAATCCTCAGCACAGTTAAATTTAAAAAAGAAAAACCTTTGGCAAGAGAGATTAGCTCAATCGTACTTCGTAGTTTCTAGATTTTGTTGATAGCTTGGAGAAAATTACCATAAAAAGGGCACTTAACTAAAGCATAGTAGACCAAAGCAAGGTTCCATTGCTTAGAGCCTTCCTCGATCTCTTCATCAGAGAAGGAAAGTTTTTCATCAGCATACAGGAAAAAAAATTTATTTAATTTCATGAGAGGCTGAATAATTTTTAATATTTTGCAAAATTTTATTTATATTTTTTATAATAGTAATAATCAAAACAATTAAAATTTTTTTAAATATTAATTGATCTCTCAAAATGATTTGAAATATCTTGTATATATAAAAATATCACTTGCAGTTAAAGAAAATTTAATCTAAAATATATATAGTAATCCTATTTATGTTGAATTATTCAGCAATAGGCTACTATATAAGCGGCCCATGATCGAGTCATTAACTCGATCAAAACCTTTCAATTTTAATCATTAACCGCAGTGTCGTTTCTCTCATGGATTTCCTGCTCTTGACTATCTTCAGCCTCACTGTAATTAGCTACTCATCCATCAAAGAAAGAAAATCATATATATAGACATCCTCAGATTTATGATGGATTTACCCGAATTATAAGTTTCAAGATTCACAGATATGGATGGATGGATCATTTGATGAGCTAAATATTTTATGAGAAATTTTGTTCCTAAGCTTTGACTACTTGCCAATATTTTTTTTTAATTATCACAAATCACAAGAGCGCATGCAACGACATTCAAAGTACTGTCTTCCCAACATTACTGGCGAAGTGTCCTTCCCCAAACTCCAATCCCTGCCAGTATCCTCCAGCCTACACCAAGGTCCTCTCCTCTCTCACTCATTCTCTCTCTCTCTCTCTCTCTCTCTCTCTCTCTCTCTCTCTCTCTCTCATTTTATAATAGGTAAGTGTCTCGCAAGAACAGTGCACAAATTGTATAAAATACCAATAACTCAGAAGTCACATATATATGAACCTAACAGAAGAAAACTACATCAAAATTGTCTTTGGCGCAATGTTTATTTAGATTTTTTTATGATGTTGATGATTATGATGCCTTAGTATTAATATAGAGTATTAAAAATATGTTGTAATACAGTTTTGATTTTTGAAACCTTTCATATGATTGATATTATCATGGTTGTGGAAATCAAAATAATTAAGGAATTAGAAGAAAAAGAGTTTTAAGATTTAATAATTCGACGGAGTTGAATCATAGATTGACTCAGATAATATAATAAATATTAAAATTATTTAAATATAATCTAGAAATATAACAATATAAATATATGATAAATATATAACAAAAATAAACAAAATAATCATAAAAAATTTTTTTAATAATTTTAAAATTAAAGTAATAAATAAGAATAGTTAAAATAAAATTTTATGTAAATGTAGATATTTAAATTTTAAAAAATTTATAATATAGATGAATAAATATAAATATGATTATTAATAAGAATATAATTTATAATAAGAATGTAAAATTTATAATATAAAAATATTTTAAAAACTTTATTAAATAATAATAATAATAATAATAATAATATAAAGTGTAAAATAAGTATAAAATGTTATTATAAACTATATATTTTTAAAATAAATTTGTATATTATACAATATAATTTATAAAAAGATTATACAGCTTCAAATTAAAATTTTATTCATATATACTTACATCTCAAAACCCATTTAACACTTCCAAAGTCCAAATCATGCAGTCTAATTCCTCCTTCAAGCAATCCAACTAATATTTCAACATATTCATACAGATTTAGTATTGCACTCTTCAAATAAAAGAAACAGCTCGAAAGTATGAGCTAACATGGTGGACACGCCATAGATTAATTTGAATAACTTTCTATTAATAATAATAATAATAATAATAATTTTAAAACTTATAAGATTTATTTTTAAAATAATTAGATTAAAATATTATGTTAGGCTTAATATTTAATAAGAAAAACTTTAATTGTTTAATTGAGAATTAAAGGCAATTTCAAAGATTAGTTTTAGATTGGCTAATTTTATATAACTAAAACCTTCGGCCAAATTGATGGGCATGGCTAATTTTCATTGATTTGATGTGAAAATGATTTTTTAGACTAACTAGATTAATCATATGCTTGATTCAAAGTCAACTAGGTTCAACTGGCCAATCCGATCCACTATATAAAACCTGGGATATTATGTAAATTAAAACTATTTAGAGCTATTTCTCATCAGCTAAAAAAATATAATTTATCATTCCACTTCTCAAAAGTATGAAAAATAGCTTATTTATTTTGACTGCAGAAAATATGATGCATTCTTTCGAATTGAAAATGTACCAACTGTCATTATCAGTTACAAATGTGTTTCCACCAACAAGCAAATCATGATGACCCAAACACTCCACTATTCTTTCTGAAAGATAGCTACAACCCAGGCACAATTATTACTCTTGACCTGACCAAGATCACCTCAAACTCGCCTCTTTTCTCTATCGAGAAGACCAAGGCTGCGCCTTTCTCCTCCACGAAGCTCCCTAAAATCCTCAACTTCTTTGGCATTGAGTGTGGCTCAGCAGAGGCTATAGCTATGGAATGAACTCTAGCAGAGTGTGAGCAGCCACCCCTCGATGGTGAGAAAAAGTGTTGTGTTACGTCCATGAAAGATATGGTGGAGTTCATCCAAACTTATATGGGCAGCAAAGCTATGTGATTTATTAAGACTGGAGTGACACTTAAAGCTGGCCAGTTGCCACCAAGGAAAAAGTATGTGGTGGGACTCAAAGAAGGGAGGTGCATGGCGAGTATTAAATGTACTCTAAATTAAAAATAAAGTTAATGAAAATATAAATATAAAATTATTTTTAAAATACAAAATATATTCATATAGGAATCAGAAGTGCTAGTGTCTTGTCATCTAAAGTTATACTCAAGAGTATTATACCATTGTCATACAAGAATGAACATTGAAGCATAAAAAGTGGTGCAAGTCATCTTAGTTTATTGGTTGAGAGCTTTTAATTTCAACAAAGAGATCTTGAGTTCAAGTCCTTGTACATGTGTTGTGTGTGTAAGTTAACAATTAAATTCGCTTAAATGTCCCAAAAAAAAGCAAATAAAGATCAATTATTCGAGAAAAATAGAGTGATGGTGGATGCTACATGCCACAGAAACACCTCAGCTTAGAACCTAGATTATATAGGCTTCAAGAAATTGAATGTCAGGAACTGAACCCATTTGTCACTTTCTGTCTCAAGGCCACCTTATCTTCATTGGCCTATCGAAGAAGGATATTCCTACCTTCTAAGAGTTATCTTCCATATTAATAGTACTTATAATTAGTGCCCATACATATGCTATATTCCATCTTGCATTCATTAATATTACTAAATTATGTGAGTGGTCTTAAAGTTGATGATGTGAATTATTAGTTATGCATACATGCTCTCTATGAACCATATGCCAATTTGTATTTTATGCCTTATTGAGTCAATTTATCCTGAATGATAAAAAAAGCATGGATTTATCAATCATCACTTAACGGAAATAATGGAGGATCCAAAGGCATGAAAATATTCTTCATGCAAATGCATCCTATATCTCCAGATTTTTTATGGTGGGCTTTTCATGGCTCAAAACTATAACATTTTTTGAAGGATCATTCTAAAAGTTCAATCTTCTCATTAAGAGGGGAAAATTTTCTATTCAATCTTTTGGATTTTATTTTGTTATGTTTGACAAGAAAAATAAGTTAATAGAATATGATATTGATCATGAAATATTAATAAATGGAATGAACTTTGATGGGAGATCTAGAATTATATACACTGCTCAATAAAAAATTAATATTGATTTTAAATTGTATGAATCCTTTTAAAATTCTCCCAAATGTTATGATCGATTTTATTTTTGAAAATAAAAGAATAAATATAACAATCATTTCTTAAATATATTTTTATATATAGGATGGGCAAATGACCCCTTAGTGTGAACCTAAGTCATAGCTTCAATTTATACTGAACTAAGTGTTTAAGGTACTGTTTAGTCTCATGTATTTACGTTACTTCTCATCAGAAGGACAAAAAAAATTTATGCTCCAACGTCCACTGTTTCCTCCTGATCTTCTCTTGTTTCTTCAGCATCACCGATGGGCTATCATTGGAGGACTTTAACGCAAATGAAAATACAAAAAAAAAATTGTCCAATTTTGCATTTGCTTTGTAAAAATTCCTTGTACTTTAAATTCAAATTTTAAACCACACCATTGAAGAGTCTAAATATTTAAAAATCATGAATGTAAAGCAGGTATTAAGTTTCTTGCAAGTTTATGAGGAAAAACAAAAAAAAAAATGTAAAAGCTAATAAAGATAATGGTACAATTGCTATAACTCAATCAAAGATAAGAAAAGTTTGATAATTATAGATGTCAAAGACAAAAAGAACATTATTAAAATGATGGTCATAAATGATAAAAAGAATGAAGAAGTAGATATAATAATAACTCCAATAAATTTAATAATAGAGATATGAGTAAAATCCACAAATATAACAATTAGAAGAGAGAATAAATAATTAATGTCAACTCTTTTATCAAATGTTGTAGTTATTAAAAGTTTGGCCATTAAGCATTAACATCAAATGTACAATTGGAGAAGTATAACATTATAAAATACATGAGTTAAGACGATAAAACCATATTGTTTGGGTGCAAAGACACTTTGTTACATAACTTTACAATGAAGCAATAAGAAAAAAAAACTTAATGGAGATCAAAGGCAGAGGTATAATTCTCAAACACTTTAGAGATCATTAATACATCCCAAATATGTACTTTATATCGAACATGAAAAATAATATTTTGAATTTGGGCCAATTATTAGAGACAAAATATTATATTAACTTAATAAAAAAATCAATTTTAAGATATAGAGAATATTTTGATTATTATGGTGCCTATTTAAAAATAAAATATTTTTTTCTTAAATTTGTAAAGTTATGTAACAAAGTGTACAAAGATTGATATAGTGATTGATCATGTATATGACATTTATCATATAAATGCCTTAATTTGGGTAGCCTTGAACTTTACTTAATGAAAGAGATAGTGAGATGCTTATCTTACATCAACCAACAAATCAATTATCTGAAGGCTATTTACTTGAAAAGCAATTTCAAAACAATTTTCCATAGTAGTCCAAATTAGGAGTTATAATTCCACTTGAGTAACAACAACAACAACAACAACAACAACAACAACAACAACAAGAAGCCTTAATCCCACTAGGTGGGTCGCTATGAATCCTTCATCTCCATTGTGTCCTATTATGTGTCAAATTCTCATTTAATTCAAGTATACTAAGATCATTTTTATACATCTTAACCAAGTCTTTTAGGTCTACCTCTACCTTTCTTAATATAAGGCAAATCTAATGCATCTACTCTAATCATGGACGGCCGACACTTTATGTGGCCAAACCATCTAAGGCGACTCTCCCTAATCTTATCTACCACTGGAGCTACTCCAACTTTTTCCCGAACATACTCATTTTGCATTCTATCTCTAACGGTAAAGCCACTCTGGAGTTATAATTCCACTTGAGCATATGCAAATTATTTGTGACACTATTATACTAATATATTTTAAAAAAAAACTATACAAAAAATCAAAATATAATCAACATAGCTCAAAGAATACTCAAAAGTGAGAGGACGTCAAAAGAGTTTTATGCTAAAGTGTTTGCATATAATCTACTTAATAAAAGGTAGAAGAGGCTGTAAGAAAATAATAATAAGATCCCATGAAAGCTCAACTTTAATAATACCTTCAAGTGATGGATCAAATGAGGATACACTAATCAACAACCAAGGTTACATTCTACTTCTTGTCTCTTCAATGAAAGTAAGAAGTGGGTAAATACTATGGATGAAGGAATCAAACAAACAGAAAGAATAATGCATATGAGCATATTACACTTCCTCAAGCGTATAAGAAGATTGAAGCTAAATTAGTATACAAAGTGAAAAATAATACTAAAATAGATATGGAGAGATATTAAATAAGATTAATGACTAAAGGATAGATTCAAAAATATGAAATTAACTATGAAGAAATATATGCACATATCACTAATATTAAAACCATTAGACTAATCATTTTTAGAAGCTTGTAAAATGAAAATATATCACATGAATTTGAATTCTACTTTTATAAATGGAGTTCTTGAAAAATTGTTATATATTAAATAACCCTTGGGAAACCAAGTGAAATAATTAGAAGAGAAATAATTGAGGTTAAAGAAGCCTTCTATGGCCTAAAGCAAGATCCTATAGCTTAAAACACTCAAATCAACAAAAACTTTTAAGAAAGAATTTTGCTAAATGTCCATATGAATATGCACACTATATTGAGGTTTAAAATAAAGATAGTTTGATTGTGTGTTTATATAAGATGATTTTTGTATAGGTTAAAAGTAAGCAACTTTAAGGAGTTCAAGAAAGAAAGCGCCAAAATTTGATAAATGAAAAATATTAAGCTCGTATCTTGTTGCATTGAAGTAAATGTGAAGCAAGAACATAAAGACATCCACATCACTTAAGGAGGCAATGCTAAAGAAGTTCTCAAGTTAGTCAAAAGGTATGACTTTTATTCTCATTGAAATAATAATGTTAAATCAAATTATCAATGATGGAATGAGAAAAAGAAGATCCATGTTTATATAAAAGTCTTATTAAAAGTGTACATATATATATATATATATATATATATATATATATATATATATATATATATATATATATATATATATGATTGTATAGTAGAAGCCCTACAATATATTGAGTCGAGGCATAATTTAATTGGCTTTTGCAAGTAAATTTGTTTCCTTTTTACTTGTTTTATGATTAGTGATCTTTCCAAAGTACAAAATTAAGTGCACTCACAAAACTTCTAGTTTGAACCTAATTCTCTAAATGGCTTCTCAATATAAACATCCTTTTGAAGCTCATAATCATATATCATGAGGCTCATCCATCAATACAAAGATGTAATAATTACTAATATCATTCATGATGTAAACAAATGTCTCAATAGCTACATTACAATTAATTTCTTTTTGAACAATTGGTAAAGTCAACTTCAACTTTGCACTAAAATTTGCAAAGGTATCTCTCTTGACTTCATCATTATAATTAGTAAGAAAATTAAGTAACACCATGCAATTTCCTTGACTATCTGATTTAAATGACTTCTCATGACCATGAAATGACAATCTTGATGTAAAAAAGAATTAAATGCAATCAATAGAAGTAGTCAATATGATCCAATATTCTTTTTTTATTCATCTCATCTTTACTCAAACCATACCAAGGACATAATTCTTGAGTCTTTACTAAGCCCTCACATTTTTTTTTCTAGCTTTATTGTGATCAATATTATGCCTTTTCCATATGTACTAGAATTTTTTTCTCTTCTAATTTTTAGACCCTTCCCTTGTAATAATTCTTGACTAGCTTAACTTCCTATAGCTTGCTCTTAAAACTCAGAAATGTAGTAATAAAGTAAAAATATAATGTTCTTTTAGCTGTGTGCACCAACCATTTAGACATATTTAAACCAATTTTTGCAACATTGTTACTCATTGTTACTTCTAATCAAATATTCTCATCGAACCCTATCCTTTTGTTAACATTATTGGTCTAAATCAAAGGTCAAGTTTTAGCGCTATAAATAGTTTATCAATATCATTCTTTTAACCGTGTATGAGTTAGGACAATTAAACTCTAAATTTTGAATTATTTTTTGTATTTTAAATATGATGATTACATGCATGTATCTACATATAAGACCAATAAAAGTAATATGGGATAGACTTTTCCTCACATATAAGAAAATTAATTTGGTAATCTTACATTAATACATGATTAAAAATTGTTTTTGTATCCAACCAAATGAATCAATTTCTAACATGTGCATATACTATACTAAAATCATTACAAACTACACTCACTTGGCAAAGAGTACACAAATATAAATGACATTAATAAATCGATGCATGACTAATTTTCAAAATTCACTAGTGAAAATCATGACTCAATGGGTGAGTTAATAAAGTTAGCATCATTTTCTTCAAGCACATCTCTTATAAAAAAATAATATATGAAATGTTTACATGTTGTGTCTTCTTCCTCTAAGGACTTAAAAAGCATAAAAATATTAGCTAATGGACACAATTGTAGACTGCACACAATCAAAGAGAAATACATTTAGAGTTTAAAGAAGCCAAGATAAGTGTGTCAAGAAGCCATCATCAAGTGTGCCCAGAATCTGCAAACCTGACTTTAAGAATATGTTGATTCAACAGTTTAGGAGAAGATTTGAGGGCTTATGCCTTAGAAATTTAGGATGATTTGGTCTGGTAGGATTGTCTAAGGTAGAAAGAACTAACCAAGGTCAAGGTTCAAAAATGATTTCAATAGTTGGGAAGCTCATAAAGAAACAATAGGAAGCTATTAGTATAAACTTAAAGTGCAATTATTGTGAGCGAAAAAAATGCATGCTAGCTAAGGTCATATGAAGAAGCATAGCAATTGGCACTATATGGTTTGGATAGAAGCAAGAATTGAGATCATAAGGAAAGTGCGAGTAACATGTATCATGTAATTCATGGGTTATTATAAATGAGATTGATTGTATGTGTGTGTGAAGAGGATAGTGGCCTTTACGTATGCAAACTAGAAGAGCGATGGACTCATCTTAAGAGAAATTAGATTATGATCGATACTACCTCTTCACATTAATTAAAAGATAGTACTAAGTCCTTAATGTAGTTTTAGGCATTTTGTACTACCTTTCAAATTAATGAAATTTTAGTTTTGCTAAAAAAATTGTGACGAATTCTAAGTGCTTAAGAACTATGTGATGTAGGGCAAGAGTGCCTTTTATGATAGATATTTATTACACCGATAATTCTTAAATCCTCATAAAGAGTAATGATAAATGCACACTACTATTGAGCACATTCATAATATTATGAATTTAGTGAAGTTGAAAAGATTTTGATTAAAGTTATGTTAACCACACTAGAGATCTGAATCTTATAAGTGCAAAGAAATAACTGAAAAGTTATGAACGATCTAACATGTAGCTGTTTAAAATAACTACCGTGCGGATAAGTTGAAGTTGACCTCTACAAACCATTGTGGAGATCACGTTCCTTCCTTAGAAGTCCTTCTCTAAGGGTTGTGAGCTCACACACTCAAGTAGTTTGTCACTCAAAGCACAAGAAGATTAGTAATAAATTTAAGAAGATAACTTTTATTCCAAATCCAAGTGCCAACCATTACAAGAGCCTCCCTATTTATCGGATTGAAAGAGAGAGTTAAGAATACTCAAACCAAACTCCAAACTCAAACCTAATACCATCATAACTATACCTACCACCACCTATTACCAAACCTACCACTCATTCCATACCTATCTAAAATGTCATACCTACTACAATGACTCATGGGCCATGACATAAGAATAGCCCAATACATATAAGCTCAAGACATATACAAAATATAAAAGCCCAATAATACATAACTTAAATTATAATAAAAGGCTCAATCATGGATTTAAGCTTTATGATGATGACGTTGACGATGATGATGATGATGCCCTGCATTAGCACTCTCTAGCTTTAAAGGATTCTCCTCTGGAGAATAAAAATCCAAGTACTCTTGTAATAATTGTGAGTCTAGTTGATGTAACTCATCAAATGTAAGCCATGAATCTTCAAGTGGAGAAAGACCTTTCCAACGAGCAGAAACGCTTTGAGTGCCTCCATGATTTGATGATAATCTGGTCTTCTAAAATTTGGTATGGACGATGTGATCTTAAGCGATGAGATGGTATGATAGTTGGTGATGAAGTATGAACCTGCATGTTAGTACTATTTATAAAGGAAATAGTGTTATCTGTGTCTTGCCCATAGTACAACGCTAAATCTGATGCATTGAATATTGGAGAAATCTTGGCATTCATTGGAAGATCTATTTCATAAGCATTATCATTTATCTTCCTTACCACATTATAAGGACCAAATCTCTTGAGAGTTAATTTCTTAAGAGTTCCAATTGGAAATCTCTCAGGTCTAACTTTAACAAGAACTAAATCTCCCTCATTAAATTTTACATATCGTCTATGTGCATCAACATTAGTTTTATACTTATTATAACTCAGAGTATGTTTTTCTTAAATTTTATTATGTAAATCATGCATGCTTTGCACAATGAAGATGCAAATGCACTAGACTTATATGTCAGGCAATTCAACAAGATCAATTAGTTTTCTTGGGTCATAACCAATTATAATATGAAAAGAACTCATACGGGTTGACCTATTAATTGAACTATTATAAACAAACTCTGTAGTAGGAAGAACTAGGTCCCAACTAGTAGTATGATTGGTCACTAGACACCTAAGTAAATTTCCTAAGCTTCTATTAACAACTTCAGTTTCTCCATCTATTTGAGGGTGGTAAGCTATAGAAAATAAGAGTTTTTTGCCAAGTTTTTTCCATAAAGTTTTCCAAAAATAGCTCATAAACCTTACATCACGATTAGACACAATTGTCTTAGGAAGTCCATGTAAGCGAACTATCTCACGAAAGAAAATTATATGTGATGCATCGATGTCTTATAACATGGAACCAAGTGTGATATTTTAGAAAATTGGTCAATAGTTACTATGATAGAGTCAAAATATTATAGTGAGGTAATCCTAAGATGAAGTCCATACAAAGATCTTCCCATGAATTGTGGGATTTGGGATAGACTATAATTTTATTTTCCACTTTTTTCTACTTGGCAAGTATGACATTGGACAATGATAGTAACATCTTTCTTAAGACTAGGCCAAAAGAACCTATCCATCCTATAGCCATCATTCCTCAAATGACCTCAAAAAGAAAATTTGATGAAGATGAATGTGTGCCATGAAAGAGATACCATCTTATATTTTATGATCTAGACTATTAATTGAAACATCAAATTTCAAAGATTTAAAAATTTGTTGAAAATCTTTACAATAAACATCTTTAACCTTTTAAATCCAGTAACCTTCACACTCAATATATTTACACTTAAGGCACGCTAATTCTCAACAATTTATGTTTCTTAAAAAGAAATTGAACCCATTTTGCATGAGAACTAAGTTTCTTAGAACCAAGTATTTAGATATTTAAGCGCTTCGTGATCGAATAAAGTATAAATTCTCGTGAAAGAAGATAATGTCGCCAATAATGTAAAGTTTGGATGATAGCTTATAGCTCACGATCATATGTGGAATATTGTTGACGTGCTTCATTTAATTTTTCACTACAAAAAGCAATAAGTTGACCTTCTTGTTTAAGAACACCTCCAATATCAACTCCAGAAGCATCACATGATACCCCAAATACTTTGTAAAAATTTGGAAATTTCAATATTAATGGACTTGTTAAAATTTCTTTAATTTTAGAGAAGGCATCAGCAGCTACCTTTGTCCAAATAAAGTCTCCTTTTTTAAGACATTGAGTTATCGGGGCCATAATAGTGCTAAATCCTTGAATAAACCTTCGATTAAATTTGGCTAACCCATGAAAACTATGTACATCATGAATTGTGGTTGGGGTAGGCCACTATTGAATAGCCCTAATTTTTTTGAGATCAGCAGAGATGCCATCACAAGAAAGAATGAATCCTAAGAAGATTACTGAAGATATCATAAATGAGCATTTTTTTAAGTGAACATATAGTCTTTCTTTACGAAGCACTTTAAAGACTTGTCATAAATGATTCTAATGATCGCACTTAGTTTGACAAAAAATTAAAATATCATTAAAGTACACAACTAAAAATTTTCCAATGAACGGCCGTAAGATATGAGTCATCACTCGCATAAATGTACTTGGAGCATTAGTTAATCCAAAAGGCATTACTAGCCATTCATACAAACCATCTTTGTCTTGAATGTTGTTTTCCATTCATCACCTTTTCTCATACTAATTTGATGATATCCACTTCTAAGGTCATTTTTAGAGAAAACTATTGATCTAGTCATCATATCTAACATGTGATCAAGTCTAGGTATGGGGAACCTATATTTAACAGTGATTTTATTTATAGCACGACTATCTACACACACGCCAAGTACCATCTTTCTTTAGGGTAAGAAGAACAGGCACTACGCATGAAGATAAACTTTCTTGATAAATCATTTTGCTAATAAATCAACCACTTGTAGTTTTAGCTCTGCATGTTCATTTGGGTTCATACGATAATGTGGCAAATTTGGGAGTGATAATCCAAGAACTAGCTCTATGGCATGTTGGATACTTCTTAATGGGGAAGCTCACTCAAAAGTTCTTCAGGACAAATATCTTGATATTCCAATAAAAGTTCACGTACTTCAGATGAGAATGATTTAACACAGTTAATTTTCAGAGGTTGGAACAACTAATGCAAAAATGATATTCCCATTAATCTCTTATTGAAATTGACATTTATTATTAATATGTAGGGATTTTTTTTCTATGGGAGGAGAAGAATTTTTCTGGTTGAAGTGGAGTGACCTCTTTAGGCTTAGCTAGATTTAAGACAATTCTCTTACCTTCAAATTAAAATCATATGTATTAGATCACCCATAATTTGTGAAATCCATATCAAAAAGCCAAGGTCTACCTAAAAGTATATGAGCAACATCTATCGGAAGAACATCACACCAAATTTTATCATTATATTATCCAAATTGAATGGGTACAAGATAACAATGAGATATAGAGATATAGGTCTTATCTACCCAAGCAACCTTATAAGGATGTGGGTGGGTCTCTAGGTGAGCTTCATCCTAGCCAAAGTAAAGGTAGCAATAACATTCATGCAGCTGTCACTATTAATGATTAATTTACACATCTTTTCACCACTCTTAAAATAACTGTGGAAAATTGATGTGCACCTCCAATCAATATTAGGTCGTGGGATAGCTAACACACAATGCATACCTTTATGAGACTCATCTAATGCTTCTTTTGCATCACTAGCTTCTTCACAAGGGTCAACTACAATTTGATTATCATTATTGTATTTTGTTGATAATTTACACATCATTTTCATAATCTAATGTAAGTTTCGACGAGGATATGTACTTGCATAATGACCAAGTTTACCACATGTAAAATAAGTAATTCTAGAAGTCTTAGAATCAGATGTTCCCACTAAAGCTTTTCCTTTTGTTTCACTAAGTCTTTTAGGAACTGCTAGAGGGAGTAATGATTGAGAGATGTTTGTGAATTCCTTATAAGGTTGTGATCTAACATATTATTCAATTTGAGTCGCCACTCAAAATGCATCCTCGAGAATAAATTTCTCTATCATTTCATTACAAATATCACCAGAACCTATCTAAATCTAGAGATTGTGGTGCAATGTTCCTCTCTATCATCACAACGGTCATCAATTCATCAAACCGTGTCATATACTCAACAATAGTTAAAGATTCTTGTTTAAGAATAGTTATTTCATCCATAAGTTTATCATGAAAATTTAATGGAACATATTTTTGCTTTAAAACTTCTTTCATCTCATCCCAAGAAGCAATAGGTGGTTGTCCCAATCATTAAAATTTTTGTGTGAGATTAATCCAATAAGTCTTAGCATGGCTAGTTAATTTCATGCAGGCAAAACGAACTTGTCTTTTTTTTTGACATGGGCATCCAATCAAAATATTGGTCCATATCTACTAACAAATCTAAGAAAATTTTAGGATCAAGTCGACCATCAAAAAGTTGGTGGATCAATTTTAACCCTACAAATAACATCATCATGTTCTCTAAGTGTGAGGGCAACAAAATTAGATAATGTCGAGGATAATGCTCATAAGGAGTTCATAGAGCACAACCTTCATCTCATCTTAATTGTCTTCCTATTAGATGAGGTGGGTGAGGAAGCACCTCATCAAACTCGGGATATTCATTAAAGTTGTTCCTAGGGCAATAATGGGGTCTAATAGGAGAATGTGGATGAGGCGGGAGAGGAAGTGGAACGGGATCGACAGGATGACCTTCCCTAACTTCAAGTTGGTGTTCTAGGATTGGGTTAGTTTCTAGTGAATGTGTTGTAAGCCTACTAACTTTTTGTTCTAAGGCTTCAAATCTTTTTTGGAATTCATTATAAGTTTGTTGGTGCATAAGGGTAAACTTTTCTATTTTTTTCTAGCAAAAATTCATAGGAATCATGTTTATCATCTAAAGAGTGATCTGTATATCTAAGACCACTATGAGTTGACATGGTGATATTCTCTTAAAATTTTAATATAAGCAAATATTTAATTAATTTAAAAAAAATATGCAATGTAATGAAAATCAAAGACACGATTAAAAAAGTAAGTAAATTCTCTAATTAGATAAAAATTTTGTATATTTTTTTAATAATGAATTACAAGATTACTCTAATGCAAAAATAAAACTCAAAACAAAACAAGATGTTCCCAAAGAAACATACTTGCTCTGATACCAAATATGATGTAGGACAAGAGTGCCTTTTATGATATGATATTTATTACACCGATAGTTCTTAAATCCTAACAAAAGAGTAATGATAAATGCACACTACTATTGAGCACATTCACAATATTATGAATTTAGTGAAGTTGAAAAAATTTTTATTAAAGTTATGTTAACCACACTAGAGATCTGAATCTTGTAAGTGCAAAGAAATAACTGAAAAGTTATGAACGATCTAACATGTAACATATTTAAAATAACCAGCAGCGAAGCGGGGATAAGTTGAAGTCGACCTCTACAAATAGTCCGTCGTTGTGGAGATCCCATCCTTCTCTAAGGGTTGTGAGCTCACACACTCAAGTAGTCCATCACTCAAAAGGAAATTACACAAAAGAATAGTAAAAGGAATTTAAGAAGATAACTTTTATTCCAAATCCAAGTGCCAAGCATTACAAGAGCCTCCCTATTTATAGGATTGAAAGAGAGAGTTAAGAATACTCAAACCTAACTCCAAACTCAAACCTAACACAATCATAACTATACCTACCACCACCTACTACCAAACCTACCACCATTATCAAACCTACCACTCATTCCATACCTACGCAAAATATCATACCTATTATAATGACTCATGGGCCATGACATAAGAATAGTCCAATGCATATAAGCTCAAGACATTTTCTAAATATAAAAGCCCAATAATACATAACTTAAATTATAACAAAAGGCCGAATCATGGATTTAAGTTTTATGATGATGACGTCGACGACGGTGATGATGATGCCCTGCATCACTATGAAAAAGAGATGTTCTATGCACTAGGGTGAGAGGACCGAGAGAATAAATATAGGAGAGGATGAGATGGCATTCAATCATAACTCTAATATAATGTGGAAGGCTCGAATAATTACATGATTCATTCATTATGAAATTTTGAGCATATAGATTTGCATAAAGTTACAAAAAGTAGGTTTTAAATTTAAAATATGGACAAAAAAACTATACTAGAAAATTTAGGATTTTTAATTCAGGATAACTTTTTTCTGTTAAAAGAAAATACTGTCATTTAATTAAAATTTTAACCTATTTTATTTATTTTGTTTTTATGAGTAATATAAATTTGGATATTTTGAAATTATTAAAAATAACTTTTATTAAGTAATATAAAATTGATTTTGATGGTATTATATAATATAAGGAGAGGATTAAGGGGTGTATAGATTAGTGGTGAATAGATATATGCAGATATATATATATATATATATATATATATATATATATATATATATATATATATATATAGATAGATAGATTGATAAATAGTAAATAATACAGTGCCCCTTTCTTTTTTTTGGTCCGAGTCTCGTCTGTATTCTCTATTGCATGCTGCTTTGCAGTTGTGGAATCTTTTTTTTTTTTTTTGGAGAATGTGGAATCGTTTTTCAGATCAATGGAATATATTAACCCACATAGGGCTGAAAATAGGCGCTAAGGATATGATAAATATAATTTGTATAACAAAAATATATTTTGTCATGGATTAATATTTTTTTAAGGACAAAATAAGGGCATTTTCGTGAAAATTTTCATAAAGTTGTTATAATAGAATAAATAATTATTGATTTTGTCATTTCTTAAGATTTTGTTTGGACAAAGGCAAGAAAATATTGCGAAAAGTTGGCAAGTCATTCTAATTTAATAGTTTATAACTTAGGCTTTTAATAAAAAATCTTGAGGTTAAAATTTTGAATTTGTGATCAAATATATGAAACATTTTCCGAAAAGTTCTTTTAAAAAAAAAAAATTTTTTAAAGGAAATTGAGTTCTAATGATTACTAAATTAGCAAGTAATAGTTAATATGTACTTTGAATACTCACAACAAACTTTTCCAAAAGAAAAACATAATTTTCTATGTTATTGTTTCAAGTTTTGGTTTACACCTAACAAATCATTGGTGGATATGTGCACTTTCATAATGAGAAAGAGGAGTAAGAATATTAATAAGTTATTACTTATATTGAATAAAAAACTATTTTTTGTAACCCCTTTATTTTCTTTGGCATTGTTTGAGATCTTTTTTTAGGTTTTAATTTTATTTTTATTTCTATTTTATTAAAATTCTTGCTTGAAATTAAACATATTTGGCATTTTGAAAACCTCATTTTATTTATATATGTGATTGTGGGAAGATCGACAACAAAAAAAGCAATTGTGGTAGTTGAAGGGATAGTAATATTGTCGGCTGCTACAACAATGATGGTGAAAAACAATGTTCTTTGATGGAGTTATGATAGTGACCACTAATAATATTTGACTACTAATAGTGACAACTTTTGATAGTGGTGATAGCCAAATGAAGATAATGTTAGCAAGTTATTTTTAATAGTGCAAGACATCTTAGCCTAGTGGTTGATAGCTTTGGCTTTCAACCGAGAGGTCTTGGGTTCAAGTCCTTGCACATGCGTTGTGTGTGTGAGTTTGCGATTAAATTCGCTCAAATGTCCCAAAAAAATGTTATTTTTAATAATTTCAAAATATCCAAATTTATATTACTTATAAAAACAAAATAAATAAAATAGGTCAAAATATTAATTAAATGATAATATTTTCTTTTAACAGAAAAAAGTTATCCTAAATTAAAAATCCTAAATTTTCTAGTATAGTGTTTTTTGTCCATATTTAAAATTTAAAACCTACTTTTTGTAACTTTATGCAAATCTATATACTCAAAATTTTGTAATGAATGAATCATGTTATTATTCGAGCCTTCCACATTATATTAGAGTTATGATTGAATGCCACCTCATCCTCTCCTATATTTATTCTCTCGGTCCTCTCACCCTAGTGCATAGAACTTCTCTTTTGCATAGTGATGCAAGGCATCATCATCACTGTCGTCGATGTCATCATCATAAAGCTTAAATCCATGATTGGGCCTTTTGTTATAATTTAAGTTATGTATTATTGAGCTTTTATATTTTGTATATGTCTTGAGCTTATATGTATTGAGCTATTCTTATGTCATGGCCCATGAGTCATTATAGTAGGTATGACATTTTGGGTAGGTATGGAATGAGTAGGTTTGATAATGGTGGATTTGGTAGGTGGGTGGTGTAGTTATGATGGTGTTAGGTTTGAGTTTGGAGTTAGGTTTGAGTATTCTTAACTCTCTCTTTCAATCCTATAAATAGGGAGGCTCTTATAATGCTTGGCACTTAGATTTGGAATAAAAGTTATCTTCTTAAATTTCTTTTACTATTCTTCTGTATGCTTTCCTCTTGAGTGATAGACTACTTGAGTGTGTGAGCTCACAACCTTTAGAGAAGGATTTCTAAGAAAGGAACGTGATTTCTACAACGACGAACTGTTTGCAGAGGTCGACTTCAACTTATCCCCGCTTCGCTCTGGTTATTTTAAATCTGCTACAAGTTAGATCATTCATAACTTTTCAGTTATTTCTTTGCACTTATAAGATTCAGATCTCTAGTGTGGTTAACATAACTTTAATCAAAATCTTTTCAACTTCACTAAATTCATAATATTGTGAATATGCTCAATAGTAGTGTGCATTTATCATTTCTCTTTTGTGAGGATTGAAGAACTATCGGTGTAATAAATATCATATAATAAAAGACACTCTTGTCCTACATCATATTGGTATCAGAGCAAGTATGTTTCTTTGGGAGCATCTTGTTTAGTATTGAGTTTTATTTTTGCATTAGAGTAATCTTGTAATTCATTGTAAAAAAAATATACAAATTTTTTATGTAATTAGGGCATTTACTTACTTTTTTTAATCGTGTTTTTGATTTTCATTACATTGCATATTTTTTAAAAAAAAGTAATTAAATATTTGCTTATATTAAAATTTTAAAAGAATATCATCATGTCAACTCGTAGTGGTCTTAGATATCAAGATCAATCTTTAGATGAAAAATATGATTCCTATGAATTTTTACTAGAAAAAATAGAAAAGCTTACCCTTATGCACCAACAAACCTATAATGAATTTCAAAAAAGATTTGAAGCCTTAGAACAAAAAGTGGTAGGCTTACAACACATTCACCAGAAACTAACCCAATCCTAGAACACCAACTTGAATAGAGGGAAGGTCATCCTGTCGATCCCGTTCCTCTTCCTCTCCCGCCTCATCCACATTCTCCTATTAGACCCAGTTATCTCCCTAGGAACAACTTTAATGAATATCACGAGTTTGATGAGGTGCTTCCTCACCCACCTCATTTAATAAGAACACAATTATGACGAGATGAAGGTTATGCTCATCAAACTCCTTATGAGCATTATCCTCGACATTATGAAGAGCCATTATCTAATTTTGTTGCTCCTCGAGCGTACACTTAAAGAACCTGATGATGATGTTATTCGTAGGGTTAAAATTGATCCACCTATTTTTGATGGTCGACTCGATCCTAAAATTTTCTTAGATTGGTTAGTAGATATGGACCAATATTTTGCTTGGTATTCCCATGTCGAAAAAAAAAGACAAGTTGCTGCATGAAATTAACCATGCTAAGACTTATTGGATTAATCTCAAAAAATTTGAACGACAAATCACCTATTGCTTCTTGGGATGAGATGAAAGAAATTTTAAAACAAAATATGTACCATTTTTTCATGATCATCTTATGGATGAAATGACTATGCTTAAATAAGGATCTTTAACTATTATTGAGTATATGATATGGTTTGATGAATTGATGACCCGTTGTGATGCTAGAGAGGATCACCATACCATAATCTCTAGATTTAGATCTGGGTTACGAACTGATATTTGTAATGAAATGATAACCCGAGAAATTTATTCTCTTGAGGATGCATTTCAAGTGGCGACTCAAATTGAACGATATCTTAGATCACATCCAAACTTAAACAACTCTTAATTGCATGTTACCCTCCTACTTTAGCAATTCCTAAAGGAAACAAAAGGAAAAGCTTTAGTGGGAACATCTGGTTCTAAGACTTCTAGCATTACTTATTTTACATGTGGTAAACTAGGTCATTATGCAAGTACTTTTCCTCAAAACTTATATTAGATTATGAAAATGAGGATCAACAAAATAAAATAATGATAATCAAATTAGTGACTGTAAAGAAGCTAGTGATGAGAAGAAGCATTAGATGAGTCTCATATATTATGCTATATGTGTCTTAGCTATCCCATGAGGTAATATTGATTGGAAGACATCAATTTTCCACACTTATTTTAAGAGTGGTGAAAAGACATGTAAATTAATCAATGATTGTGCATGAATGAATGTTATTGCTACCTCGCTTTGGCTAGGATGAAGCTCACCCTAGAGACCCACCCATAAATTTTATAGTTGCTTGGGTAGATAACACCTCTATCTCTATATCTCAACGTTATCTTGTACCCATTCAATTAGGATAATATAGTGATAAAATTTGGTGTGATGTTCTTCCAATCGATGTTGCTCATATACTTTTAGGTAGACCTTGGCTTTTCGATATAGATGTCACAAATTATGGGTGATCTAATACATATATGCTTTTAATTTCAAGATAAGAGAATTGTCTTAAATAGCTTTAAAGAGAGGTCACTCCACTTCAACCCCAAAATTCTTCTCCTCCCATAGAAAATAAATCCCTACATATTATTAAAAAATGTCAATTTCAACAAGAGATTAATGGGAATATCATTTTGCATTAGTTGTTCTAACCTCGAAAATCAACCTTGTGTTAAATCATTTTCATAAAGCTTAAATCCATGATTGAGCCTTTTATTATAATTTAAGTTATGTATTATTGGGCTTTTATATTTTGTATATGTCTTGAGCCTATTTGTATTCGGCTATTCTTATGTCATGTCCCATGAGTCATTATAGTAGGTATGCTATTTTGGGTAGGTATGGAATGAGTGGTAAGTTTGATAATAGTGGTAGTAGTGGCAGAAAGGTAGTTATGATGGTGTTAGGTTTGAGTTTGGAGTTAAGTTTGAGTATTCTTAACTTTCTCTTTCAATCCTATAAATAGGGAGGCTCTTGTAATGCTTGGCACTTGGATTTGGAATAAAGTTATCTCTTTAAATTTCATTTACTATTCTATCAGTATGCTTTCCTCTTGAGACTACTTGAGTGTGTGAGCTCACAACCCTTAGAGAAGAACTTCAGAGAAAGGAACGTGATCTCCACAATGATGGACTGTTTGTAGAGGTCGACTTTAACTTATCCCCACTTCACTGTTGGCTATTTTAAATTTGCTACAGGTTAGATCGTTCATAACTTTTCAGTTATTTCTTTGTTCTTATAAGATTCAAAGTGGTTAATATAACTTTAATCAAAATCTTTTCAACTTCACTAAATTCATAATATTGTGAATGTGCTTAATAGTAGTGTGCATTTATCATTACTCTTTTGTGAGTATTTAAGAATTATCGATGTAATAAACATCATATCATAAAAGGCACTCTTGTCCTACATCACATAATTCTTAAGGACTTCGAATCCGTCACAATTTTCTTAGCAAAACTATAATTTGAAAGGTAGTACAAAAAGTCTAAAACTACATTAAGGACTTAGTACTATCTTTTAATTAATGTGAAGAGGTAGTAATCAGCGATTTCTCTTAAGATGAGTCCATCACTCTTCAAATTTGCATACATAAAGGCCACTATCCTCTTCACACACACATACGATCAATCCCATTTATAATAACTCATGAATTGCATGATACATGTTACTCGCACTTTCCTTATGATCTCTATACTTGCTTCTATCCAAACCATATAGTGCCAATTGCCTATATGCTTCTTCATATGACCTTAGCTAGCATGCATTTTTCCACTCACACTAATTGTACTTTAAGTTTATACTAATAGCTTCCTATTGTTTCTTTTGAGCTTCCCAACTATTGAAATCATTTTGAACCTTGACCTTGGTTAGTTCTTTCTACCTTAGCCAATCCAACTAGACCAAATCACCCTAAATTTCTAAGCCATAAGCCCTCAAATCTTCTCCTAAACTGTTCAATCAACATATTCTTAAAGCTAGGTAAGCAGATTCTGGGCGCACTTGATGATGGCTTCTTGACACACTTATCTATGGATTCTTTAAACTCATGTATTTCTCTTTGATTGTGTGCACTCTATAATTGTGTCCATTAGCTAATATTTTTATGCTTTTTAAGTCCTTAGAAGAAGAAGACGCAACATGTAAATATTTCCTATATTATTTTTTTATAAGACATGTAAGTCCTCAAGTTTGAAGATTTGCATAAAATTATAAAAGAATAAATAACAAAAAAAAGGTAAATTATAATGATTTTGGTGAATTTCAGATTAATTTATCAAAAAATCACAAAAAATTAATAAAATTCATAAATTATATAATATTTGTTTAATTATAAAGTTTAGAATTAAAATCTGAATTTTAATATTTATTTTGTTATAAGCAAAATTTAATAAAATTCATAAATTATATAATAATTGTTAAATTATATTTAGATTTAAAACTAATAATTAATTAATTAAAATAAATTATTAAAAAATAAATTATCATAACTTCATCATTTATAATAAAATTAAGTTATAATTTTTTAATAATTATAAATTAAATTATAATACATTGATAATTTAAAAATAAAAATATGGAATATAAAAAATAAAATTAAATTAATTATATAATTATTAATTAACAATTAAAATTGTGATGAAAAGTTGTGAGGAAAACGTGCACTGACTTCACGTTTCGACACTTGCAGGAGAACTTTAAAAACTAATTTCTTTTAACGTTTATGCTTCCTTTTAAATTTTAATCATGCATTATTGATAAAAAAATAAAATATAGTGCTCCTTAAAATTAATCAGGAAGAAGAAGACGAGGTGTGCTCAACAAATGACTTATTACTGTTGGTTTAGCAGAAAATCGAGTGCACTGAATTTTGTTTACACACTTTTTCACTTTTTTATGGTATTCTAAATTCCATGGGCAACATATTTTGCGTGATTTTTAAGGGGCTGTTTGGTTATTTGAAAAAGAAATGTGTTTAATGTATTTAAATTACTTAAAATTGTTTGATTAAAAATCGGTAAATATGAGAATTTTATTTGTGTTATTTGGTAAAGTGAATGTGGCAAATGTAGAATGTATTTAGTATGGTGGACGACGATGATAATTTAATGGCGGCCGACGTGGTAAGTGAGATGATAGCAATAATCGCGGTGCATGAATGATCAGTTTGATCAACGATAGAAGAGTGGCGGTGATAATCTTTACTTTATATTGATTTTGTTTTAAACTTTGTACAAATTAGTTGAATTCTAAATACATCTTAGATCGTCCTTTCAAAACATTTAAAATACATTATAAATATTTTATATATTTATTTTACAGCACTCCAAAAAGCTCAAATTAATAAAAATCCTACATTTACTTTACACTCTTAACTCATCCAACTAAATAATCTCAAAATATGCTCAAAATGAGCGTATTTCAATTATACACAAAGCAGAGATGAAGTTCTTGTTCTTGTGGTCAGAGACAATGGTGGAGTGGAGGTATGAGGAAAGATAGCATAAGCCAGAGATGATATTGTCATCCTCACCCCAACCCAGTGATGTAGGCGATGACAAACTATTTCATCGTTGAAGCCTGCAATAATAGGGGCGGTTTGGTTATAAGATTTGAGCAAGAATTAACCTAAATTCTGTCAAACAAAAACGACAACTCTAAATCTTATTTCTCTAGCCAAGGCAAAGGTGAAAGGAGCGGCGGGACGAAAAAGATAAGGATTATTGATGCGATTACAGTAATTATTAATTAATATTAAATAAAATTTTAAGTTAGATTTATAAGTTAATTTATGTTAATTAAATTATTTATAGTTTAATTATAAAATAATTTCTTCTGTTTAACAATATTTATAAAATTATAAGTAATAATTAATTAAAATGTTATATTATATTAATTCTAAATTAAAGATTAATTAAAATACAATATTAGGTTACAATTATTTCTTTTTTAAAATATTTAACTAAAAATTTTAAACTTTAATTAATTTTATAATTTTTAATAAATGATTGATGAGGATATTATTAAATTGAAGTTATTTTTAATTAAATTTAACTTAATTTTAATTAATACAATTGAATACTATTAATAATTAATTAATATATTATTTTAGGTTAATAGTTAATTAATAGTTAATATAAAAAATACAAAAATAAACTTATAAATATATAATTTATAGGTTAATACTTAATTTAATAAAATATAAAATATTACTAATCTTTGAAGATAATGATCGAAGATAAATCATCATTTACTCCATAAAATGCAATTATTAAAATTTTAATATATTTTTTTTATTTTACAGATTATAAATCATATAAAATAAATTTTTCATTATAAATAATTATTTTAAATAAAAAATTAAACCATCAATAAATATGCCTCTTAATAGGAACACTATTTACTTCATCAAGAATTTGTGCTATAAAGTGATCATAAAGCATTACAGTTTTTAAATTCTCAGAAATACCTTAATAGGATGCATGCACGATGGATACTCTACATTCAAAGGTTCACATTTATCTTCAAACATAAGTCAAAGAAACTTAACAAAGTTGCAGATTTTCTTAGTCGACGATCCAACTTGCTTGCCGCACTACAATCAGAAATTCTGGGTTTAGAATTTCTAAAGGATTTCTACAAAGATGATTTTGATTTTATTATCATATGACATAAATGCTTAAACCGAGAATCTGTTGCAGATTTCAACGTTCGACACGGCTTTTTATTTAAAGGAAACCAACTTTATATCCCAAAAACCTTTGTTCGGGAACAATTATTAAAGGATATCCATGCACGAGATCTAGCAACTCATTGATATCGCTACAGTGATTTCCCTTCATCCCGATCAGACAGCAAACGGAATTATCGCTACGCTACAGTGCTTCTCCTTCAACACGATCAGACAGCAAACGGAATTTATGCTACAGTGCCTCTCCTTCATCACGATCAGACAGCAAACGGAATACTGCTACAGTCCTTCCTCTCCACCACGATCAGACAGGAAACCGGCCATCACGTGCAAACCGTTGGCAGATTCTTCTCCCTAACAGCCACATGCAGCCACTCACTCTCACGGTTACGCTGGAACCGCAAGCCACGTGCAGCCGTTGCAGATCCTCTCCCTCAAACAGCCTTCTCGTCTCTTCCTCACTGTCACGACGGAATAATTCTCACGAGCTCAGCACCCGTAATTTCCCTATACACCGTAGCTCTATATAAGGATGTATTATATACTGTAATCCGTTAGCCAAAGCAATATACAATATCACCAAGGTACTCTACTCTCTCTCTCTCTCTCTCTCTCTCTCTCTCTCTCTCACCCTCTCTCTCTCTCTCCTTCTCTCTCTAGCTTTTAGCTTACAGAGAAGGACTTTCTGTATTGAGCCAAGTTCGGATAAGAGATGTCAGCTTCCTCCTCCTCCAACTCGGACAACGATGGATACACAAGGAATTTTCAGCTCACTAACCATACCACCATCCCTGAAATTTCTCATAGGGAATATGAAGTCAGTAGCAAACACCACACTTACGGCAGACAACTACATCATATGGAGCTCTCAAATCCAAAAGCTATTCAAGGCAAATGGCTTCATCAGCTTCCTCGAAGGCACCACACCGTGCCCCACTCAATACTCCCTAGACAACAACAATCAACTCCAACCTAATCCAAACCACAACTTATGGCAACTTATTGATCAAAACCTCTCCATGACTCTACTGACTATTTCACCCTATCCTCCCCTATGTTCTCAATCTAGAAACCCTTTGACATTTGGTCTACCTTAAGAGAGGCGCAATCGCAAATCGCTCCAAGGTCATTCAACTCAAAATGAGCTTCACCACATATCCCTTAGAGGCAAACCGATGATCAAGTACCTCAGAAAAAAAATCTGATAGATCAAATCTCGCCGGATCCAACTTGGATCCCGAAGACATCATTCTATATACACTCAACGGGCTGCCACCAACTTATCACGCATTCAAAACAGCTATACGCACAAGAACCGACCCAATCAACGTCGACGACCTCTACTCTCTCCTCTGCAGCGAAGAACTCAACATCTCTACCGACCACGACAAAGAACTTACCCCATCCATCACCGCTCTCCAAGCCAACAGGGGCAGACCGTGGCGACCTCATTACAAACCCCACGGCAGAACTCAAAATCAACATTCCTCTCAAACAGATGTGGGACGGACAAAAAGCCGGATAAACTATAATAACACCGAATCTCCTCGCTGTCAGATATGCAACAAGGTAGGACACTCGGCTCGAACGTGCTGGCACCGAGCAGACACCACAAACTACCCCTCCAAACCTCCCTCAGCGCTTCAAGCCAACCTCACATCTCCTCCCTCCGAATGGATATTGGACTCTGGAGCATCCTCCCATCTCACCAACAACCTGGACACACTCCACAATCCAACCGACTATTCAGGTAATCAATCCGTCTGTGAAGCGGCCAATCAACACCCATTCTACATCATGGCCACGGCATCCTCCCCACACCTACTCGTAAGCTTCTTCTCAAACATATTTTTCACGCACCCCATTTATCTCACAACCTTCTATCTGTATCACATCTTGCAAAAGATAATAATTGCTCTATCATCTTTAACGCCAATGATGTTCATATCAAGGATCGGACAACACATCAGACCCTACTAATGGGCCGCTGTATTAATGGACTCTACTCCCTCCCCAACACCACAGCAATCCAAGCACTCCATTCCGACCGAACATCCTCCACCCTATGGCATCAACGGCTCGGTCACCCACACAAGGACACGCTCCGACTTGTATCGCTACAAAACAAGCATCTTCGCATACAACCAACCTCATCTCTCTGTCATGTTTGTATTCAGTCAAAGAGTCATAAACTTGTTTTCCCTAAATCCAATAGTAAAGCTAAACATCCATTCGAGCTTATTCACTCTGATGTATGGGGACCATCCCCAACTATTTCAATACAAGGCTACAAATATTATGTTATTTTCATTGATGATTACTCTCGATTTACATGGATGTTTCCTCTAACCCACAAATACGAAGTAGCCTCCAAATTCCAACAACTACATAAAATGGTACAGACACACTTCTCCAAATCAATTAAAATACTCATACAGAGGTAATTTCTATCCAATACATTTCACACTTATCTCACCAACCATGGCATTATTCATCAACGTAGTTGCCCTATACCCAGAACAAAGCGGTGAAGGAAACATCGACACATCAATTGACGCGAACCCTACTCCACGGCTAACCTTCCACCACTCGGATGACGCAGCCCTCACCGCCATACACCTCATCAACCGTCTACCTACAAAAACAAACCTTCGCTCACCTCATCAAGCACTCTACAAGAAAGTCCCCAACTACTCTCACCTCAAAGTGTTCGGATCAACCTGCTTCCCACTCCATCACCCCAACAACTCCAACAAACTCTCCCCTAAAGCACCTCTCTGCATCTTCCTCGGCTACTCCCAAACCTACAAAGGCTACAAATCTACAAGCTCGTCTCACGATATCACATACGTCATTCCACACACTTCATACTCATCCAAACCAACACCACAACCCAAACCATCCACACCACCACTACTCCTAACACCCATCCTTCTTCTTGTCCTAAGCATTCCACACCAACCAACCAAACCATCCACCACTACTCAAACAATCAAGCCTCTCCAAACCCACAACCAACCGAAATGGGCATCACACCTCCTCCATCATCCATACACCCAATGAAAACTAGACTTGACAGTCATTGGAAACCAAAGTCATCCTCGATCTCCTACATCAAGATACCACCAGAACCCACTACACCCAAGTCAGAAAACCGCATGGAGGAAAGCCATGTCCAAGAATTTCTAGCACTCCAACAAGCAACTTGGACATTAGTCCCACCACCAGCCAATCATACAATCATAGGTTGCAAATGGACATACAAAATCAAACACCACTCCGACGGCTCCATAGCTCGCTACAAAGCCCGTCTAGTGGCACAAGGGTTCAAGCAAGAATATGAGATTCACTATTTCGAAACTTTCAGTCCGCCAAAATGCCCACCATTCGCCTCCCTACTTACAATGCTCCATCATCGGTGGCTCCAGCTAGACGTTTCCAACGCCTTTCTTCACGGCTCCCTCCAGGACACAATATACATGACTCAACCACCAGGTTTTTCCGACAACCAACTTCCAAATCATGTGTGCCTACATCGCAAAGCTATCTATGGACTCAAGCAATCCCCCCGGCAATGGTACTCCACCTTCACCGAGCACCTCAAACAGCTAGGCTTCACCACAAGTACAGCCGACCCCGCCCTCTTCCTCCTTACATCCAACAACAACCGCACCTACCTCCTCCTTTATGTGGATGACATACTCATCACAGGTTCCGATCCTCAAACTATTTCCTCTATCCTCCAACACCTCAAATCTGCCGTCAACCTAAAAGATCTGGGCCTCGTCTCCACCTTTCTCGGAATTCACATACACCAAACTAACAACTCCTTCTCACCCAAATCGACTACATCACTGCATCCGAGCGACCATGGCATGACAAGGCCCGCCCGACCCTATCTCCAACCGAAGTCACTCACCCACAATGCAGCGGCCCCATCCTCCAGATAGACACATCGTGGGATCCCTCCAATACCTCACCATAACCCGACCGGATATTGCTCTAGCCGTCAATCACCTATGCCAACATATGCACAACCCACTCACAACACACTCTCAATCACTCAAACGGGTCCTACGCTACCTGCAAGGCACATCCGATTATGGTCTACCCATAACACAAGGCGATCTCAACCTTCAGGCATACTCCGATTCTGATTGGGCCGGAAACCCAACAGACCGACGCTCCACCACCGGATTCTGCGTCTTCCTTGGCTCAACTCTTATATCCTGGAAAGTACAGAAACAGACCACCGTAGCACGTTCCTCCACCGAAGCAGAGTATCGAGCCCTAGCTGCCGCCACGGTAAATAATCGGCTCGTCAGCATTCAAACTCGGAATTCCAACTACTCCAGCTACACCATTATACCGCGACAACACCTCGGCAATGGCAATCGCCAAATCCATCCTTCACGCAAGAACAAAACACATAGAGATAGACTATCACTTCATACGGGATCACGCTGCCAAAGAAATACAGATCCATCACATATCAACCGAAGATCAAATCGCCGATATTCTAACCAAGCCGCTGCCAACCCGCCGCTTCATCCACCTACGCAACAACCTCACGGTCCAAACATTGGATCGTTCGGCTGAGGGACGCTGATATCGCTACAGTGATTTCCCTTCATCCCGATCAGACAGCAAACGGAATTATCGCTACGCTACAGTGCTTCTCCTTCAACACGACGACAAGCGGAATTTATGCTACGGGTGCCTCTCCTTCATCACGATCGGGCAAAAACGGAATCTGCTACTCCTTCCTCTCCACCACGATCAGACAGAAACCGCCATCACGTGCAAACCCGTTGGCAGATTCTTCTCCCTAACGCCACATGTACCACTCACTCTCAGCATTGGAACCAAAGCCGTCGTGCGTTGCAGATCCTCTCCCTCAAACAGCCTTCTCGTCTCTTCCTCACTGTCACGACGGAATAATTCTCACGAGCTCAGCACCCGTAATTTCCCTATACACCGTAGCTCTATATAAGGATGTATTATATACTGTAATCCGTTAGCCAAAGCAATATACAATATCACCAAGGTACTCTACTCTCTCTCTCTCTCTCTCTCTCTCTCTCTCTCTCACCCTCTCTCTCGCTCTCTCTCACCTTCTCTCTCTAGCTTTCGCAAGCTTACAGAGAAGGACTTTCTACACTCATCTAGGCCAAGATAAAACTTATGAACAGATGCAAACTCGATGTTTTTGGCCTCGGCTTCATCGTGATGTTAATCGTTTTGTGGAACATTGTCCTATTTGTCAAAGCTATACGGGAACATCCCAAAACACGGAGATATATCTACCTCTTCTCATTCCCGATTCTATTTGGGAAGACATTATAACTGACTTCATCTTGGGTTTATCGAAAACCAAGCAAGGTTTAGATTCTATAATTGTGGTAGTCAACAGATTTTCAAAAATATCACATTTATTAGCTTGCAAAAGAACTTTTGATGCTAGCCATGTGGCACGTCTATTCTTTAGGGAAATTGTCTGCTTACATGGTCTACCTTGAAGTATCACCTCAGACAAACATACAGAATTCATTAGTTGCTTTTGGCGTGAACTATGAAAATGATTACACACTGACTTACGACTTAGTTCTGCCTACCATCCACAAACGGATGAGCAAACTGAAGTGGTAAATCAAACTTTGAGAAATATGTTGCGATGTTTAGTAGCTGATCAACTGAAACAGTGTGCTGAATTCGACTATAACTCGATGCCAAATAGATCGACAAGAAAATCTCCATTTGCCATTGTCTATATAAAGATACCCAATCACACTGTTGATATTTCAATACTGCCGAAGTGTAAAAATTAAGCTGCAGAACATTTCACTTCAGATTTCACTAGCATATTACAAGAGATCAAAAACAATTTACAGTTGTCCATTCATCAATACAAATCCAAAGCTGATCTTCATCGCCATTACAAAGAATTTCAGCAAGGGGACTTACTAATGGTTTGTATCCGTAAAGAACGTCTACCCCTTGGCACGAATCATAAACTAGCCCCTCGCAAAATGGGTCCATTTTCCATCCAACGTAAAATTAATGATAATGCTTATCTCATTGAGATTCCATGGTTGACGAATTGGACGACGAAGTTGACGAATGGCCGACGAAGTTGACGAAGTTGACGACGATGTTGACGCCAAGTTGACGACGCGACGATCGCCGGTGGCGGGATAGCGTGGCCAACGGCGTTGACGACCCGCCGAGTGGCGACGATTATGCTTGGAGGATCTTCTCCTCTCTTGCTTCCTTCTCCTTCACTCCTCCCTCATATGGCGAATGGCTATTTATAGATGGAGGCGCCTCTCAGAATATACGCAAAACCCGCACACTCCACTTCATCTGGACGCATGATGATTCCCTCGATCATATGATATATTTTGTGTATTTGAATGCTCAAATGAAGTCAGAATTATAAGATCTTTGGCTTGTTGGAACCGGCTCGTCGAGACGCTCGATTTGACTATAAACACTCCATATTTGAGAGCTTTTTAGGGATTTAACTGATATCCCAAAGTTTCTAAAGATATTTTAAGAGCTTGAACTCGACCAGTTTCAACTTTGGATCAGCCTGCTTTTAACATCAAGATTCGTGCTTCGACTAATAGTATTTTAAGTGTCATATCAAGGAAATATTTAACAAATGTTAAAACAATAATTATCTATAAAATTTAAAACAGAATATTTATACATAAATGTTTAATATTAAAAAAATTCTGAAATAAAAAAAACTTCTAGAAATATTAAACAGTAAATGTAATTATTATATTTATTTAATAAATATTCTGTTTGGAATTAAGTGCATAAAATAATTAAATGTAAAATATTTCAGATTAACAAAGATGAATGTAAAATCTGAAATGAATATGAAACGTTATAAATAAATAAATATAATAAATAAACTGAAAAAAATATATTAAGGCACTATATTCAGTTAAATTATATTACAAATATTCCGTTTCAGATTCGGTCTTATTAAAAAAACAATTAAATAGAATAATTATATCATTTATATTAACTTATATATAATTATATATATAAATACTCGTCGGGTCGGATGAAAAAGAACAGACGGAATTAAATGGAATAATTATATCATTTATATTAACTTATGTATATTTATATATATACCCCTTAAAAAACGGATGAAAGGGAATTGAATGGAATAATTATAATATTTATACAAACTTATATATATTTATATATATGCCCATCAGATGAGATGAATTATGTACGAATTTGAGAATGCAATCTTCGTTTAATAAATTTAGATATGATAAATGAAGAATTTAAATATGTCATTATTTTTAGAAAAGATGATCTTTACTTAACAAATTTAAATATGCTAAATAAAAAATCCAAATGTATTTCGTTTTTGATGAATTTTGAAAAAAGAGTTATTTACTTAGCATATTTAGGTATTCTAAATAAAGGATCTATGTATGTTTTGTTTTGATGATTTTGAAAAGAGGATTCTTAGCAAAGTTAAGCATGCTAAAGAAATCCAAATGTATTTTTGTTTTGATGATTTTGAAAAGAGGATTTTTAGAAAATTTAAGTATGCTAAAGAAATCCAAATATTTTGTTATTTGTGAAAAGAAGATCTTTACTTAACAAATTTAGGTATGCTAAATAAAGGATTCAAATGTATTTTGTTTTGATGATTTTGAAAAGAGGATTCTTAGCATGCTAAAGAGATCCAAATATATTTTATTTTGATTTTTGAAAAGAGGTTTCTTTACTTAGCAAATTTAGGTATGCTAAATAAAAGATCCATGTGTGTTTTAATTTTCGGTTTTGATTTTAAAAGAGGATCTATTTAAAATTTGGTGAATGAGAGAATCCAAAATGTGAATGGAGTCACATTCGTGATTTGAAGAAGAAGTGTTTTCTCGAGATGATGAAAATGATTTTAATGGGTCCCAAGAGTACACATCATATTCAAGTATACATTTACTCTTTTGTTGACCTACAACTTCATAACAAGATGTGATAAAAAATCAACAAAGGCGACAAGCGCATATTATGTCATATACATCTCAATTATCATCAAAATAAATCGAATGACTGAACAAAAAGAAGTTACAGGTCTACATTGCAATGTTTGAGGTAAGTTCGCAATGACCATCTACAGCCTAAATAACATCCGTTAGAAACAAATTGCTCAGGCATATTCGAAACATTGAAAATACCTAACATAAATATCTACCTTGCATAAAATGACACACAAATGTGAAATATACAATCATTTATGTATGTGAGGAGATGGCATGTGAATCGAGACACCTAATTTTTTTTATATATAAAAAAAGAGGGACAAAAAAAAAAGAAAAGAAGATAAAGTTAAAACAAGTGAAAAGTTATTGTCATTGCAAATCAAATAAATTGAGTGAGCTAGACTAATACTAAATAAGTTAAGTAAATACATAATATGTGTGTGTATATATATATAAACTAATGTTAAATAATATTAAATTCAATATTTATTTTATTGATACGTATGCTATCTGGTGGAGTAGTTTGTTAATATATAAAAGGTTAGTAAAAATGTTAGTTGATGCAAATACGCCAAAAAAAAAATCTCTCTATAAAATCAAACAGATAATGCATATATTGTTAACTCCAATTTTAAATGGGCTTTTGGCCAAGGTAAACTTTCATAATACTCTGAAATGGTCATAATTGATGTTATCATATTTAAAGATTTAAACCTAAATGACATCCGGTCTGATAGCCATAATTTACAAAAGAGAGTTCTTTTCCTCGATGAATCTAAATCCCGGATTTTCCTATCAAAAGAATAGAAATTAAAAAACTTCTCTTCTACTCTCCTTCTCCCTCTCTTCATTATGAGAAAAACAAAAAATTATTTTATGATTTATTTATTTTTCTTCTGCCTCCTTTCTTTCATTAAAGACAAAATTTGATTTATTTATTTTATTTAGAGATCTCTCTTCTTTCTCTCTCTCTTCTTTCCGAGAGTTAAAAAAAAGAGAAAACAAACTCTCTCTCTCTCTCGATTTACTAAAAGTCAAAAATTTTATTTTATTTTATTTTATTTTTTTTTTTTTTTGGAAAAATTTGAGTTCCAAAGCCCAATTGTATTCCAAAATGGTGATTATAGAAAGACAAACATTAATCCCTTGAAGGACAGAAGAGACAATTAAAAACTAAAGTTACAAGCAGACCTATTCACTGAAGCTGGTCACTAATAGAAACAAAATCAGAAGGAAGAAAAAAAGACTATTAAAAATATAGACTCAGAGGCACAAAACTCATCATAAATAGATGATCAGACAAGCACAAACAAACAGCATCTAGCAGGAGCTCCGTGCAGAGAAAAACCACTCACGGTAATCAAGACTGCCATCCAAACGATTCCCTAAAGAACCAGCCAACCGACTGAAAAAGAACCGAGAAAGGGAACCATGGTTGCAGAGGTGATCATCCAGGTGAGAGAGACAGAGAGATTAGCAGTAATCAAATAGATTATGCTTGAAAAAAACTCATCATCGTCCATATCAAAGATTAAAAAGAAATCATTGGCAGCTCGCATTCAGAAGATAGTCTCAAGAGCAACAGAAACTCCACAGTAACGATAATAAGCATTAAAATGTCATCCAGATAAACAGCATTCGGGAAAGCATCCTCAACCTTCCAGATTAGGATCAAAATTTATGGAGGTTTATAATTTCTCCACTTTGAAGCAGCTCTTGAACATAGCTAGGCCAGGTTGGTTTAATTTTCCAGCTAAGCATTTTGGCAGTAACCCTTTCTCTAACCATAGTTAACAGAGAGGAAAAAGTTTGAGAAATGGAAGTGTATATCCAGTTGTTCCTTTCTCTCCATAATGTATAAGCAAGCACAGCAATGATAAGAAAGTGTAGCCTATGCAACAATTTATGATCAGCCTCATCAATGAAATTTAGTACCTGTTGAAGGGAGGATTGCAAAGAAGAGAAAACTTCCTATGAATAAGAGCTCTAACCAGTTTCATGGATACCGTGCATTCAAAAAATAAATGATTGTGTGATTCAAAAATAGAGTGACAAAAACAACAATGAATTGGAGTGCCAATTCCCTTTTTTGCTAACTTATCTGAGGTTTTCAGACCATTTTTAAAAGTCATCCAACAATAGAGAGCATAATTAATGGCATAACCCTTAAACCAAATTCCTTTAGTCCAGTCCATTGTTGGATGAGATTCAAAGATAGCCTCTCTAAACTCTTTAGAGGAAGGTGATTTGGAGTTGCACCAACATATAAAATCCTCTCCATCCATAATAGGAGTATCTAATATCATTTGAGCACACCTGGGATTTGAAACCGTGAGAAGAGTGGGAAGTATCCATTGTCCATTTTGAAATAATGAGTGGACTTTCACATTATCAGAGAGGTTATGGGATATTAGTCCATTTGCACCCAACCAACTACAAAGAGAGTTGCCTTTGCACCAAGGGTCATAGAATAGGGAGAAAGAATTACCAGCTCCTACTTAAAAGACCAGTTTATTTTTAAATTTTTCAAAGAACCTTCAAAGTGGAGATTTCCTTAGAATTTAGTTAGGTTTCCACAAGGACATTTTTTTGGCTAAGCACCATCTAGCAAATATTGTATCCCCCAAATAGATTTTCCACATAATTTTTAGTTTGCTTATAGTATCGAGAGAAGATGCAGAAAGTAACCCAATACCACCTTTATCCTTAGGGAGCCCCAAGAAATCGTATGAAGCTTCTTAGCCTCTCCAAAGTGATAGAAGAATCTAGCTGTAAAAGAGCAGATTTTCTTAATAATGCCGTCAGGAATAGCCATAGAACGAAACCAGTATGATAGATAGTTGTTTATAGATGATCTAATAAGTTGTAATCTTCCACTTAAAGAGAGAAATTTACTTTTCCATCCAGCCATCCACACATGAAGTCTATCAAAAAGTGGAGTGAAATGAGCCATCTTGATTGGTCCTTTGATTAGAGGTAAGCCCAAATATTTGAAGGAAAATGTTCCCAACCAAATGCCCAAAATTTGGTGTAGGTCTTCATCCCTTCTACTTGAGAGGCATATAGAAGATTTAGAATAGTTAACTTCAAGTCCCATATATATTTTAAGAGATTGAAGTATGGACTTAAAAATAGTGAGTGTGGAGTAATTGACATTTTTCATCACTAAAAGGTCATCAGCAAACAATAAGTGTGAGGAGTGATGGCCAGCAATAGTAATAGGATTATAGAGCCCTTTGTTAATTTCATTCTCTATTAGACAAGAGAAAGTATCCATGACAATTGTAAAGAGGAAGGGGGATAATGGACAACCCTGCCTAAGACTATTAGAAGAGGAGAAGTATCCAGAAATATTTCTATTAAGCACTATAGAGAAGGGTACATCTGAAATACATGCCTCCACCCAAGAAGAAAACCGCTTAGGAAATCCTTTCTCAAGCAATCTATGAATCAAAGATTTCCTATTTATTTTATCAAATGCTTTTTTCAAATCGATTTTGGCAAGAAAGTATGAGCTATTAGAATGAATGGAGAACTCATTGCATATCTCATAAGCCATAGCCAGATTGTCAGCAATATCTCTTCCTTTAATGAAAGCAGATTGAGCTTGATTTATAATGGATGGTAGGAATCTCTTCATTCTAGTAGCAAGAATTTTAGCCACCACCTTGTAGAATGTGTTGCATAAGGAGAGATTAATCTTCAATTCTATTTGAGTGCTTCACCTTTGGAATGAGTGTTAGTAGTGTATGCTTGAAATAATTAGGAAGCCTGGAGTTCTTAAAAAAGAAATAAACAGCATTAATAAAAGACTTGCCAGTGATTTCCTAAGATTCGGTAAAAAACTTAGAGTTAAAACCATCCGGCCCCAGAGTTTTGTTCTCACTAATACTTTTAAGGGCAACAATAATTTCCTGCTCAGTAATATCAGCTTCAAGTTCAGCACCATTAGTCGTGGAAAGGCAGCAACCAGTGGGAAAGTTCTGAACTGGCATAACAAGTGAGCCACCACAATTAAATAGATTATCATAGTACTTACAGAATACCTCAGATATTTCCTTTTGATCAGAGAAAACACCCAATTCTGTTTGCACTTCTCTAATCAAGTTGTAGCATTTCCTTTCTTTGATAGAGAAATAAAGATATTTTAAATCATCATCAGAATGGATTAACCAATGAGCCTTAGCTCTTTGTTTGATCCATTGAGATTCTTTGATAATAAGCTCAGTGTATCTATTTTTAATCTCCTTGGTATCATGAATCAAATAAGTGTTGTAAGGATCTCTTTCCAGATTTTCAAGGATATAGTTTTGCTCTGATTTCACAGTATTAATTTGATACTGCAAAGGAGATACATCCTTATATCTACCCTTCATCATAATTTTGGCTTGCTTAAGCTTATTAGAGAGGACATAGTATGGATCACCTTGAATGAATTTGCCCCAGACATCCTTGATATCATCTTTGAACCTAGGATTTAATGCCCAATAGTTTCTGAAAAGAAAGCGGTGAGAAGCAGGAGAGGGAGGTTGAAGTAGAGTTACCAGGTGAATGATCCATGATCAGAGGGTAGAGCTTTGTAGTAGAAGTTGGGAAAGCCTCAATCCAGCTTGGAATTACAAATGACCATCAATTTTGAATAGATAGGATTTTCCAACCGGATTAAACCAAGTATAAGATAATCGCATCCAGCCACACATTCACATAATCTTTGAATTCCATAGAGCTGTTTAGGGAGATCAAGTTACCCCCTTTTTTATCCTTACTTGTCAATGGGCAATTGAAGTCACCCAAAATTATCCATGGAATATTGATAGAGTCAGAAATATCCCTAAGGGAGGACCACAAAGAGGATCTAACACCAGCATCATTATCTGCATAAATACTAGTTAATAGAAAACTGTTAGCACCTGGAACAGTTACCCTACCATGTATAAATTGATGGGACTTGATTAATAGCTCAAAATTCAACTTGTCTGTTTGCCATTTAATCCAAATACGTCCTCCAAGCGCACAATCAAAATTGTTAACACTAGATTCAGAGTTAAATAAATTATAGTTGTGGAAGAGGTAATTGTTGTGAGAGGGGATAGAATTAACTTTTGTCTCAAGGAGACAAAGGAGGTCAAGATGAAAATCTTTAATGAGTCTTCTACAATCTAAAATTCTTCCAGCTGCAGATAAGCCACGGACGTTCCAACTACCAATGGATACCTGATTCATTGAGAGGAGGAGGTAGTGGGCTTTTTACCCTTTTTTTATTTCCTTTTTGAGGGGTCGATATTGGTTGAGAAGAAGTGGTGCTTGTTCCACCATCCAAGAGGGTGCTTCCAAAAGACTTAGGCCCTTTAGTGTTACTATGGAGGATGGAGTTACGTCCATGTGAAATAGTAGCCGATCGAGTAACCACACCAACAGAATTCTGATCAACACCGGTCTCAGAGATTATGTTGTCTTCAATATCCTTTAAGGAGGATAGGTCTTCATTTACAGAAGGATCCTCTTGAGGTGGGGATAAGATTGGAGGCTGATTCAAATCAGCAATAGTATTGGATGGTGAAGGAGGCCTATTAGAAGCTGCCAAGGGGTTATCAATAGAAGTGGGGTTAACTGTCTGGGAGAAGAGATCAAATACCGTGGGGGGGAGTGGTTGTGAGAGGGTGAGCGGGTCTCCTTGATAATCCACCACTCTATTGAAGGGGCCCACTTCTACCCTCTAGGGGATGAGAAGAAGTCGGGTTTAGAGGGCAGTTAAGATTATCATGCGTAAAAGTATTACAGGATGAACAAACCGATGGTTTACAATGTTCTGCATAAACTTTTTCCCATTTAAATTGATTGGAATGGAATCTGGAAGAGAGGATGTAGTATTGATTTGGACACATATACGAGCGAATGTAATCCTTGATTTAGCCGCAGTGAGATTATTCAACGCCAATGGAATTCCAATTCTACTTGCTACCTTGGAAAAACCAGCCTCATTCCAGCAACACAAGGGGAAGTTGGGTAGTTTTATCCATATCGGAAGCTCTGTAATGGCTTCATTGGAAGGACGGAAATCCCATGTCCACTTTTGAAATACAAACGGCCATCCATTAAGAAAACAGGGTTCATGGTTCCACACCATATCATAGTCCTCTTGACAATTAAATTTGAACAGCAAATAATCGCCCTCAAAGGTAAGAAGATCGAGTGTACATTTGAAGTTTTATTGCGGCTAGCAAGGATCCGTAGTATGGACGTTTACCAATCGAATGGCCAATGAGAGAAAGGTGTCACTCCTGTTTTTCGGCAGAAAGATCTTCCTCCGTGAAATCCACTTCGTTGGATTCCGTCGGCATATAGGATATGGGGATGGTTTGATTCTTGTCGGCTTGTGCTAGAAGTAGATCTTTCCATATACTCTTTGACCCGGCTGGATTGGTGGTAATATGAGCGGAGTTTTGTGAGGGGGAAGAAGACAGAGGGGGGAATGAAGCATTTAAGAGAGAGGTTGCCGACCCCGAAGCCATAACAACTTGAAAAGGAAACCTTCGGCCGGAGGTCAGAGAAGAGAGCTGTGAATAAAACTAAAACCAGTAGGAAACGAGAGGGGAGATTAGCAAGGAGGAGGAGTATGAGAGACGACGGGGAGAAGAGGGCACAAAGGAAGCCCTAGAGAGAACTTTCATCGGGGAATTTTTAGCATAATGGGCTGGCTCTGGTACTTTTAGCATTAAAATAATGGGAACACTACTTATTTCGCCAAGAATTTATGCTATAAAATGATCACAAAGCGTTGTAGTTTTTAAATTCTCAGAAATACCTTAATAAGATACATGCACGATGGAACTCGGCTTCCATGGACGCCACGCAACACTTTCTCTCGTCATCAACCTGGTTCACACTGCCAAATGCCTGAATTATGGCCTCAACCCATTCTCGATGCTGAAGAGGCTGGTGATTCGGAGTATTTGGCAGAGGTGAAGGGTATGGCCTCTGCCTCCTCGACCGAGAGGAATGGCGGGGTTGAGACTAACTTGGTGAGGTCGAGAGTCATCTTTGTCGCAGGCTTGAGGCAGTCTTTCAGGAAGAAGAGTGGAGCGTTGGGGTCGTTGTTGATTTGGTACTCTATGGGTAAGCATTTGTAGCTGTGCAAAAAATTTGAGGCTCTTTCCAGCTCGAACGAATTGGATTCCCTTTCTATGAATTCTAGAATAATACTACTAATATTTCTGTGAGTAGTTTCCACATAAATATTATTAGAAAGAGTTTGAAATGATTCAAAACTTCATTTTATGTGTGATATTTAATCGCAACGAGCCAGTATTACGTACGGATGTTCTTTTCCAGGCAGAAAACTTTAACATGTGATTTTAGGTAGTTGCACACGTTTGGCTAGATTAATATTATTATAAATTTAAACTAGTTATGTACTTTTCGATAAAAAATAAATAAATAATAATTTTTGAAGAAACACCTCTGTTCGGGAACAATTATTAAAGGATATCCATGCACGAGATCTAGCAACTCATCTAGGCCAAGATAAAACTTATGAACAGATGCAAACTCGATTTGTTTGGCCTCGGCTTCATCGTGATGTTAATCGTTTTGTGGAACATTGTCCTATTTGTCAAAGCTATACGGGAACATCCCAAAACACGGAGATATATCTACCTCTCTCATTCCCGATTCTATTTGGGAAGACATTATAATTGACTTCATCTTGGGTTTACCGAAAATCAAGCAAGGTTTAGATTCTATAATTGTGGTAGTCAACAGTTCTATTTGAAGGTACATCAAAATATTATTTGAAAGTGTTTGAAATGCTTCAAAACTTCATTTTATGTGTGATATTTAATCGCATCGAGCTAGAATCACATATTGTTATTTTCCTTGGCAGAAAAATTTTAACATGTGTCGCTGGAGGATGCTACAGGATATATTGTCGTTGTCATATTATTTTATTAAGAACAAAGACAGCAACACATCATAATGATGAAATAAGAAAAAATAAAAAATATCTGTCTTTATCAACTTATAGTTCTTCTGGCACAAAAATAAAATAGCATCATCTTAAAAGCTCGAAGCTTGATAACGGTAAATAAATTTGAACTCGAACAAGCACATATTTGGCTCGACTCGATTTGTTTGTAGCCCTAGCTTTCTCTATCATGGAGAAAAAAAATGTCTTCTTGCTATTGGAAGAAAACATAGAAACTCTATTTCGTTCCCAATGCACCTAGAATACAAAATTCTCAGAAAAAAAATTCTCCATCCCTTGCAAAATGCCTATTTATAGGCATTCAAATCACAAACAAGAGAAACATAAAAGAAATAATTACAAGATGATCATAAAGAACCTACAGAACCTTCTGAAAGCTGTTATTGAACCTTCTGAAAGAAATGATGAGTAGCATATAGAGTCTGGAAGGAGTCAGGTAAAGGAACAATATAATTACAAGCAATAAAACACTTAAAGCACTTCTTCTCAATTCAAGCTATTCTCTTAATGTTTGATTAAGTAAATTACTGAAAATATGCAGCCGACTACTTAAAGCACTTTATTTTTCAAGTGCGTATTTGAGCATTTCATAATAAGAATATAAAATAAATTCATGTTGGAACAAATAGAGTGCCATTGCTTGATAGCCTGAATCGGAGTTCAAATATGACAATGGATGAGTTTGCTGAAATATGACAATGGATGATTTAATTGACGAGAATAGCGCTGAAATTTTATTTTGAAAGGATCAAAGTTAGGATTATGCTTTCAAAAAACGCTAACAAAAAATATTTTTTCAAGAAACGCTAAATAGTTGAGCGCTTTCTGAGAAACATTACAATTTTCATTTATTTTAACTAATCTATTTTTGTAATTGATAAAAGTAAACATATTTAACATAATCAAATCTGAACTTTAGCTTCCTAAATTAGCATATATTTATCACTTGTAAATAGCCAAATTTATTTAAATAATTTATGTTATTAACTAATTCAAACTAATAGTAAATAAATTTATAATATAGAAAAATATTAATTTTAAATAATAAACTTAAAAATATTTTATAATATTCTATTAGAAATAAAATAATTAATTTAAAAATTTTTAATAATGATAATTAATATTATAAATATATCAATTAATATTTTATTTATAGGATGTAGATAAAGTTAGTTTGGGGAAATTCATTTGAATACATAAGAAAAATATAGCCAAGTTTTATCTTAATTAATGTTGATTTAACCTAATATACACCTGATATTAAGCTCAACGATATTTGACTTCTAGTTCGAGCAATTAGTCTGAACCCATAGAAAATAAGTTAACCAAGCTTTTATTAACATTTGAATTTATTTGAATAGTTATTTTTATTTTAAATGGGACTAATAGATCATATTAAGTCAATAAGACTATTAGATTCAAGTTGACTTGAATCTTAAGCATGACTCTAAGAGTTTTAAATGCTCATATTCACTTCAAGTATGATTATTAAAACTCTTGATAACAATTGAGTTCATTAAGAACTAAATTTTTGAAGAAAATTAAAGTTTTTATTGTGTGAGCCCCATCAAGTAATACAAATTTAACTTAGTTGACCCTAATTAATTAGTGGCCAAAAACTTCTGATTGATCTAATACTTAATCATATGGTAAAAATAGTTTGACCACGGTTCATACAAAACCTCAATGATTTTAAAATAATTTAGAGTGACATTGAGCTTAAGAGAAAGTTATATTTATGTTATTAGTTTTAGTTTTTGGAGCAATTTAATGAGGGTGGTAATTTAATAATTTTAGGCAATTTTTCAACTTTATTCAACTTTAATATTAACTCCCTAAACCTAATAATAGGCTTAAGAGATAGATTTAATTTTATTTAGATTAAGCTTATCTCATTTTAAAAATGAGATCAATAATGATGCTTTATAATACTCCTTATAAGAGGGATTTTTAATATATTACTTAATGTTTTAAGTTTATATATATATATATATGAAATGAAGAGATAGGGACTGTGGGATTGGCTTGAAAACAACCTGCTCAATGAGCACATGTACTTCAATTATTTCTAATATATTACTTAATGTTTTAAATATATATATTTATTTATTTGCTTTTTTTATAAAAGTTATAATTTTAGCATTGAAAGAGCATTATATAAATTTGAAGATTTTTATAAAATTATAAAAGAATAAATAACAAAAAGGTTAAATTATAATGATATTGGCGAATTTCAGATTAATTTATCAAAAATAACAAAATTTAATAAAATTCATAAATTATATCATAATTGTTTAATTGTAAAATTTAGATTTAAAATCTAAATTTTAATATTTTTTTTATTATAAGATAGAAATTATAAAACTAATAAATTATTAAAAAGATAAATTATCATAACTTCATCATTTATAATAAAATTAAGTTATACTTTTTTGATAATTATAAATTAAATTATAATATATTAATAATTTAAAAAAAATATATGGAATATAAATAAAAAAAACTAACTATATAATTATTAATTAACAATTAAAATTGTGATGAAAAGTTGTGAGGAAAACGTGCACTGAATTCAGGCTTCGACATTTACAGGAGAACTTTAAAAAACTAATTTCTTTTAACGTTTATGTTTTTTTTATAAAAAATTTTAATCAAGCATTGCCCTTATTGATAAAAAAATTAAATATAGTGCTCCTTAAAATTAATCAGGAAGAAGAAGACGAGGTATGCTTAACCGATTAATGATTAATGATGTTCAAAAATGCCTCTTCAGCTTTTGCTGCCCAAACAAATGACTTATTACTGTTGGTTTAGCAGAAAATAGAGTGCACTGAATTTCGTTTACACACTTTTTTCACTTTTTTATGGTATTCTTAATCCCTTGGGTAACATATTTTGCGTGATTTTTAAAGGGCTGTTTGGTTATTTGAAAAGAAATGTGGCGTAAATTAAATATAATGTATTTAAATTACTTAAAATTGTTTGATTAAAAATCTGTAATTATGAGGGTTTTATTTTTCTTATTTGGTAAAGTAAATGTGACGAAATGTAATGTAATGTATTTGGGTTAATACACAGAGATGATGGTGGCGACGAATACGATGGCTATGGAGATGTGAGCAATGAATGTGAGTTGGTTGAATGATCGCGCTGGCAACGATGATCAATGAGAAAGTTGAGTCTGGGAAAGATAATCACTTTATATATCGAGGTTTAAAATTTTGTCCAACTTAGATTCTAAATACATCATAGATCATCCTTTCAAAATATTTAAAATACATTATAAATATTTTTTGTATTTATTTTACACCTCTCCAAATAGCTCAAATTAATAAAAAATCCTACATTTACTTTATACTCTTAACTCATCTAACTAAATACTCCTGAATATGCTCAAAACGAAGATTTCAATTATACATAGATGAGGTCCTCGCTCTTGAGGTCAGGGACAATGGTGGAGTGGAGGCATGAGGAAAGATAGCAGAAGCCGTAGATGATGTTATAGTCCTCACCTCAATGATGTAGGCGATGTCAAATTATTTCATCTTTGAAGCCTGCAACAACAGGAGCTATTTGGTTGTAGGATTTGAGCAAGATTTAACCTAAATCCTGCCAAACAACAAAAACGGCAACTTTAAATCTCGTTTCTCTAGCCAAGGCAAAGGTGAAAAGAGAGGCAGGCTAGAAAGATAAGGGTTTTACCCCACCGGGCTTAGCTCAGTTGGTGAGGGCTGACTACTTACTGATTCTTCGCAAGACATTATGGATGCCATTACAGTAATAATTAATTAATATAAAAGAAGAAATTTTAAGTTAGATTTATAAGTTAATTTATGTTAATTAAATTATTATAATTTAATTTAATTATATAATAATTTCTTCTATTTAACTATATTTATAAAATTATAAATAATGATTAATTAAAATGTAATATTATATTAATTCTTAATTAATGATTAATTAAAATACAATATTACGTTACAATTATTTCTTTTTCAAAATATTTAACTAAAAATTTTAAATTTTAATTTATTTTATAATTTCTAACAAATTATTGATGAGGATATTATTAAATTGAAGTTATTTTTTATTAAATTTAACTTAATTTTAATTAATAAAATTGAATACTATTAATAATTAATTAATATGTTATTATAGTTAAGTTAATAGTTAATTAATAGAAAAAAAATGTAAAAAAAATAAACATATATATATATTGTTGCGTGCCGGAAGACCAGTAGCGGTAGAGTGAAAGTTTACGCCTTAGCTTTGTTGATTAGTCCAAAGACACACGTATTTAAAGAATGAGCGAGAGAACTCAAATTTTAACGGAAAACCTCAAAAAGAGGAAAACACCTGGCCCAAAGAAAAATGTTCCACTATGTATATGCCTCAAGAGAATCTTCCATAACGGGATTACAAGATGGTATACAAGAAAGGAACAATGTTAACAGTACAACGGCCAGTTGTGGCGGTGATGGTGGATGCGGGTAGAACTTGGAATAGGAACAATTTAGAAATATAGGGAACAACCGCGAAATGCAAGGAACGATTAGTGATTGACAATGCGAGGGTCGATGGGGCACGTGGTGGTTGACACCGCCGCAGGTGGCGATCTGTTTTGGGATCTTCGATCTTCTCTCTCTCCTCCTTCTTGGGCTCCTCTCCTTCTTCCCTTGGCCTCCAAAGTCCCTCTCATATGGATATTTATAGATTTGGAAGAGTGGCGCCTTGTAAATATATGGAAAATCCAAACCACTCCTCCCATCCATCTGTTCGACGATTCCTTTTGATCATTTGATGTATTTCAACATTTGAATGCTCAAATGAGGTGAATTGTGAGATCTTAGGTTGTTAGATCTGCCTTCGAGATGCTCGATTTGACTATAAATACTCTATATTTGATGATCATTCGAGGTTTAATTTATGTTCCAAAGTTTTATGTTTCGTGTTTGATCTTGACCGATTTGACTTGGGATCACTTGCCTTTGCCCTTAAGATTCATGCTTTGACTAGGAATTTTGAATGTCATATCCTATTTTTTTGGATGACATCATCTTGATCATTCAAAAATATATGCATCAAATACTTGAAAACAACAAATTCTTTAATGAAACTTCCATGAATCATATTTTTGGGAGAATAAAGTTTCATAAAAGTACAATATTCGATTATGGAAGTAGATGTAAATGATATTTTGAGGTTATGGACTGTGACACTTAAGTTTTCGCATCGGGACCATCGAAGGGTGATACCCCATGGGCGAATTTAGCCCCTACGGCTGCTGGGTGTACTACAGCAGCGGCCATCGGAGGGCCACCTGCTGGTGCTGTCTCCATGGCCACGAGTCCTGCCGGCTGGGCTGCACAATATGGGCGGGCCGTGACCACAACGCTGGCCCCATGGGCCAGACGCCACGGCCATGGAGGACGACATGGTCCCGGATCAGCTCATGGCCAGCGGGGAGGGCGCCAGAATGGCGGGCTGGCGCTGGGCACACGCTGAAGGCCTCTCAGAAGGCTGGCAGCGTGATGCAGCCTACCATGGCCCAACCGGAGTGCTGGGCTTTGCGGGTTTTGAAGGTCCTTTTGGGGTTTTATTCCCCTATGGGGTCTATAAAACCCCTAGGGTAGAGGGAAATGTACATTTTTCTTATTTCCTCTTCTTCTTGAGTTAGGATTATTTGAGGCAATCAAGGCCGCAAAGATATCCCGGGTTCCTCTTGCCTGACGGTCCGTTAAGAGGCGATCAAAGCCCACGATACGGTCGGGTTCCGGTACCGTAAGGAGATCAAGGTCCACGTGATATTCGGTTTTCCTCGAAAGAGGTATCAACCGCCTAATCCCTCATTAGAGGCAATCAAAGCTCATGGTTCCTACGCTGCGTAGAAAATTAGCTTTCTTTCAACTTGGATGGATTTGCCAAGAAAACCGCCAAGATGGGAGCACTTGTTGGGAGCCATCGTCTACACTAAAGTTTGACCGGTAATTTCATAGGAGGGGATAGCTTCTCTCTTCTCTATATGTATCCCTTCTTTTCTTTCCCTCCCCTTCATATGTATGTGTTTCTTTTATCACAGGAGAAGAATTTTATCCCAAACTCAGACGAGAGGGTCAAAATAAGAAGATGCGCCCGCATATTGAGGTGAGTGAGCTATTTCACAAAATTCTTTTTTTATTATTATTATTATTATTTCTCCCTCTTTATTCATTATGTATTCTTACAGGGTGATGGCCAGAAGAAAACTCATAGTGTGGCGACTATGGATCCATCATCCACTATCACATCAGATAGCTTAATGGTGTTCCGCAGAAAATTTTTCTTCCCAAATGAGCTGGTAGCTATTGTTGCCAAAAAGTCTGATCGAGCCCGTTCACCTCCGCCAGGGTACTTTACTATTTCTGAGATGACTCTTCGTGCAGATCATTCCTCTCCCGAGTTGATTGAGATCTTCAAAACCGTAGTAGTAATTCTCGCTTTTTAATGGTCATCGTTGACTACCTCTTCGTGAAGGAACATGAATACTTGTCAATGTGTAGATTCACATGTGATTTTCACATGTTTCTTATTTGGACTATAAAGAATTGGATAGAATTTTCGCACGGGATCCATCTAGAAATTGGTCCAACCATTCTTTTTTGTGAAGAATGAGTGGGGACTTCGAGAGATGGGGAGATTGAATGATCTTCCATCCATCGAGAATGATATCTTAGCAACTCTTAATATTCTCAAGAATATGAGTTACGCCATATATACAATTGAAGATAGGATGTTCAAGGTTGGTCTTTCCATCCGCCAGAAGATCTCACGCTCTTCCGTTGAAGAGGTTGAGTACGTGATGAGGTAATTCCTCATACCATAGGGTTCTCTCGAGAAGCCCGCCACGAATCGTGATAACAATGATTCATCTCATGCGGAAAAGAAGACTTGGCCGAAAGGACCACGCCATATATATGAGAAGATGCTTGCCCCAATTGGCTTCGAGGGTTTTTGCTTTAACTCACGATGGGGAGCCACAAATTCCTAAAGAGGTATTAAATCATAGATGCTCCCGACGCCATGGATGAATTGGTATATTATTTTTACTTCTTTCTTCCTTTCTTCTTTCCCCTCATTCCTTATGTAATATTGGTTGATTTTTTTCTTTTTTAGGTAACTCAATCATTAGATTGATGGCTCATCCGGTGTTGCCTTAGATGAGTGGAACAAGAATTTGTGAAGGTAAAGTATCCAAGAGTGTGAAAAGATGAATGCTAAGGCCAAAGTGACGCCTTTGGAGGATCAACCGGGACTGAAGCGAACATGTCGACTTCTCTTTCTGTCAAGAGGTGGAGCTGATGATGAGCTAATTGAGGCAAGGACGGAGGCTCAGATGGAAAAGAGGCTCAAGGTACTTATGTGGAGAAGAAAGCATTACAAGATCGCCTTTTGGAGAAAGAGCATTGTCAAAAGGAAGCAAATGAAATCTCCTTGAAGGTGGTGGAGGACTTCAAGAACTCCGCTTATCGTGGTACAATCAAGACTATGTTGAAGCTCGTAATCATATACTTGATGTTGAAGTGAAGGACTTGGAGCCAATGCTTAGAGGAGGGTTTCATGAGGGTTCCCAAAGGAGTCCGTGGTAAAAAACTGGAGCTAGAATTGAGGATATATCTCCTAGCCAAGCATCTGAAGATCCTTCATTCAGAAGATGAAGGAGTTGTGAGTGGGCTGTGGAGGATCTCTAGTAGTGAGGAGGATGTTGATATCATGTAGTGTAGTAGATGTCTTTTTCTTTGTTGTTTGTTCTATGTAATGTTATTAGCATGGGATCTTGATTCTCTTTATAGTATCGATTAATGTCGTTGATGATATCTATGTATATTCTTTTTCTACACTCTTATCTTGTTCTTACCCATCCTGATATCATTTGACATGTAAATTGGATCCACCGGGAATTTTGACCTATCTTCATCGAGTGTTACTCGATGATGTTAACCCGTATGAAAGAGGTCGTGGAAGTCCACCAAGGACCTCTTAACCTTTCCTAGGTTATTTGTCAGAAGTTTTGCTCAATGACATTAACCTGTATGGAAGAGGTTCGATCAAGTCCCCTTGGGATTGATCATGTTCATTGAGAATATAACGTGAGTCGATATTTCTCAAGTGGGGAAAAAGGAAAAAGAGAAAACATCCGTTAGAACAAAGCTACAAATTCACTTACTTTGATAAGTTCGATGATACAATCATAAGACACAGATATGAGGTTCAAGAGAAAATGAAAGCAACAAGAACAACAATAACAACAATAACAACAAGTCTCTATCCCATTAAGTGGGTCTATATGAGGATGAAGTGATAGACGGATAAACTAAAAGTTGCAAATATTATACAATAAGAGTTACGATAATATTTTCGAGATTCTTAGATTCCAAGTTCGAGTGAAGTTTTTCCTTCTAGATCCTTGAGCTTGAATTTTCCTGGCTTGACTGTAGCTATAACCACATATGGACCATCCCAGAGGTCGAGTTTATGCGTTGAGGGCCTTTGCGCCGCTGAGACTTCAGAGAACCAAGTCAGATAGATATTGGACGCAGGTTTTACTCTTCTTGAAGTGGCGACCCCTAGGTGAAGCATCCAAGTAGGCCATGTCACGAGTTTCGGGAGTAGTCTTTTTTTCTTCATTGCTACCATGATCAAAAATTGGACTCTTGGACTTGGAACCCGATATCCACCGGTATGATAGCTTTTACCAAAACACAAGTTATATGGCCTCACCGGTTGTGCTGATGTAGTGCGGTAAGCCCAGAACATTGGAAAGCTCATCAATCCATTGCCTTCTCAAGACGCGTGTTTTAATCCTTTGAGTATAGTCCTATTTGTAGCCTCGTCGTTAGTTTGTGGATGTGCCACCGCATACAGCTTGAATGTGAAGATCTTTGCAAAAGGACGTAAAGACTTTTCCAAGAAATTGAGTCCGTTGTCGCGATGATCTTTACAGAAGACCGAATCACACACTATATTTTTCCATACAAATTGTTTAGTGTTTACCTGATTTTGGAGCTTCCACCCATTTAGTGAAGTAGTCGACTAGAATGATGAACTTTCTTTGTCCGATGCTATCTAAAGGTCCCATTATATCAATTCCCCATCGAGCAAAGGCCGGGCTTTGAAGAGATGAGAGCTCACTGCGGTGTGAGGAAGGTTTGAATTGCCAAGACATTTTTGGTGAACTGTGCATCTTGTTTCATGAGGCCAATAGAATCCTTAATTTTAAGGGCTAGTGCCCTTCCTCCTAGGTGTTCTCCACATATTCCCGAGTGGACCTCTCTTAGCGCATAGTCAGCTTCTGATGGTGGAAGACACTTGAGGTATGGCCCAGAGAAAGCTCGTTTATATAGTTCACCTCCAATAACAAAGTTTGCAGCTTGTCTTCTGAGGCGAGTGCCAAGAAGGTCTTCTTTCTTCTTGCGTGAAAGACATGATGGGGTCCATCCATGAGGGTTCCTTCACCTCATCAATATTACTCACGGTCCTTGAATACTGGGGAAATATATTTCCTCAATATGCTTTCTCTTGAATAGATCTCCCAGATAATAGAAAAAGCTTTGAGGCTGCCCGCCTCAGTATTTTTCTCCCGCGGTATGTGAGTGATTTGATGTGCCTTAAGATGGGCAAGGAGAGACTTCACCAAGTCGAATGACAGGCCGAGGGTTATGGTATCAGTCACCCTCGACTTGAGAGGCGAGAAAGTCAAGATATGGATCGTTAAGTCTTAAGGCAGCATGGCGTCTCAACCCCTGATGAGGGCCTCAGATTCACCATATTGTTAGAAAATTTTAAACCAAGTCCATACTCTAAGGTATTCTCACTGGGGAAATAAGTAAAACTCAGCCAAGATTTCAAGCTCCATCAACATAGAGAGTCCATTGAGGAAATAAAGGACGGTGATAGACATATCATTTGGAGTTGGGGCATTCCACTATGAAGTCTCATGGAGACTTTATGTCGGTAGAAACTTAATGTCAAATTCTCCCAATTCCACCGACCACTTAATTAATCCGATGCTTCCTGGTAGGATAGCTCTTAATGGTAGATTAGTGTAAACACCGATAGTATGAGCTTGAAAGTATGGACGCAATTTTCGAGCTGAAAAAACTAGGGCTAATGTCATCCTGTCTACGAGTGGATAATGACTTTCTATATCTGAAAGTATTTTGCTGACGTAGTAAATTGGTCGTTGTATCATGTTTACTCTATTATGCGAGAAGTCGCAAGATATAAGTATAATATTTAATAGGCTTAGGCAAAGAAAGGGGAGATGCTAAGTACTCTCTTAGTTGTTCAAAAGCAGATTGACATTCGTCGGTCCATTAAAAATTATTATTTTTGCTCCTTTTAATATTCTGAAGAATGGCAAGTATTTGTCCCCAGAACGAGCTAAGAAACGAGATAGGGCAGCGATCCGCCCATTTAGACGTTGAACTTCCTTGATATTCTTTGGAGGGGTCATATCTCTGAGAGCCTTAATTTTCTCAGGGTTGGCTTCTACTCCGCGATGGGTTACCATAAACCCAAGAAATTTTCCCGATGTAACTCCAAAGGCACATTTGGTGAGCCGATGTTGAAGCAAAGCACGCTAAGTCGAGATATGTTGTGATTCTTCCGTGATTTTACCAACATGTCGCCCACGATACTTCCATCGTCCTAATAGGCCTTTGAAAACCATATTCATAAGACGCCGATAAGCACCGCATTTTTTAACCCGAATGGCATAACTTGGTAGATAAACCTTTATATGTTTGAAATCGTGGCTTCTTCATCCATAGGGTCCATTCTTATTTGGTTATAACCGAGTAAGCCCGTGAAACTGAGCATTTGATGGCGACGCCACCAATTGGTCAATTCGGGAAGGGGAAGCTATCTTTTGGACAAGCCTTGTTAAGGTTAGTGCGCCAATACACATCCTCCATGTTCCATTTGTTTTCTTAACCATGACAACATTTGCTAGCCATATAATATATTTCTATGAATCCCTTCAAGGAGCTTGTTAACTTCATGCTCAATAGCCTGGAGGATCGGGTGCAAAACTCCGCTTCTTCTGGATGATCGGTTTGGATGTTGGATTAATCTTGAGGGAGTGCATGATCACACTGGGGTCAACCCCTGGCATATCAGTCGGACTCCATGCGAAGATGTCTTGATTTCTACGCAGAAATCTTAATTTTCTCTTTGTTCCTTTGAAAGGGATCCTACTTGCTCAGTAGTGGTTGGTCATCCGATAATGTAATGGAGAGTAAGTCTTCTACAGTGATACTTTGTGGGTGCTCCTTCATCCCAAAATTAGAATCTTCAATGCTAAAGGTCACGGGAAGGGCTTGTCCGAGGTAACATGATTGTGCCACTTGTTGATTTCCATAGACTACTCAAACTCCAACAGGGGTTGGAAATTTCATCTTAAGATGAGATATTGAAGTGATTGCACCAAAGATTGACTGGAGGGGCCTTCCAAATATAGCGTTATAGTCGTCCGACTTGACCACCATAAATTGGATTGAATGAGTCATTTAGGGAATTCTCCAACAGAAGAGTGATCGCCCCCTATGTTGTCAAACCCGCATAAATGGTCCCCGCGGTTGGAGCTTTTCCCTAGGCCCATGCTCGTAAACGGAGTAAAATAGGACATTGTAACTCCCACTATCAACCAAAATCCTTTTAACATTATAGCATGGGTCACCGATCCCCGTGCTGATGACAAGTGGATCTTGATGAGGAACATGCACTCCTTCTAAGTCTGAGTCAATAAAAGTGATGGAATGATCGGTACGAGACCTCTTTAACTCTAGCTCTTCAGAGATAGCAACGAGAACTTGATTAGATAGTATCCTATTGTTTCAATCTCTCCAACTATTTGATGATTGTTTTGTCATTTCTGTGATGATTGTCCTTGTTGCCCCCCAGTTGACGGCATGTTTGTTTGTGTCGATTGATTCTTCACAAATCGACGTAGATATCCTCTGAATGAGCCTCTCAATTTCTTCTTTGAGTTCGCAGATGTCCACTTTCATGGATGGAAGTGACAATATTGCTCATGATTTCGAATTTTTCAGGATGCGCCACTTGATATTTTCTTCCTCTCGAATGGCCATTAGAGATTAACAGATGTGTGCATGTATTTCTTTTCAAGTCGTGGTTCACTTTGATATGGGGGGTCGGAGGGAGATCACCTTGTTGCTTCTTTTGATAGAGTGTTGGACCGCATTTCTGGGTGCTTTTACGTTTTCAGGATTGCTCAAATTGTCGATGGGTGAAATAGCCTCATCAGCAGAGATTTGTGCTTCCACACGATGAACCAAGTCGGCATATGAGTGGACCGTGTCTCATTGACCAGTAAAAGGTTCTGAATGAGTCCTCCAAGGAAAACTCCTCTTAATAGGTCTACTCAGGTATTTGGCGAGCTTCAGGAGAACCTCGGAAGTATTCCTTAAGGGATTCGCCTCATTTTGACAATGCTGAGAGAGAGAGAGGAATCTTTAATGATCCTTCGATTTGCAATGAACTGCTCCACAAAGATTTTGGCGAGTTCATCAAAGGTATGTATAGATCCTGGAAGAGAGAGTAGAACCAAGTGCTTGTCCCTTGAGAGTAATAGGGAAGACGACAAAGCAACATGTCGAGCTTCGGATGATGGTCTGTAATGGTCGATGTGTTCGTAAGAAGAACTCCATCATAAGGGTCAATGCTTGGAAGCTTAAACCCTACGGGATGGGATGTCAAGAATAGCCCAAAAGGGGAAGACTCTCGAACCACGGTGAGAGAAGATATGATTCCGTCTTTGTGATGGAGTTCTTCTCGCACTAAGCGTTGTAATTTCGCATGTATAACATGGCAGTAGGGTCAACAGGTGAGAATGCGCCAGCGGGCAATAATCGGCGATTGGTGTGTTGATACGTGATGGATGGCAGGTGTCAAGATCACGGTTTGGAGATGGTGGAACTTCAAGATCTAAGAGATATTGTCCTCTAGGTAATAATCGATCTTGGGGTGGTGTGTTTGCCGTGATGGAGGTTGTTGTCTTCCTCGAAAAGTCGGATCATCTCATTTTGAGACTCTTCCATTCGCGACACGCTCTTCTAAAGAGATTCTGCGCCCAACAGGTCATGCCCATTAGGGGAAGTGGGCGGAAGCTTGACGCCCCTAATTCAAGGATTGGTTTAGTAGAGTGAGGAGTTGAGAGGTCTGTAAGATTGCGCTATTGGTCATGATGTAGTTCGCAAAAGTATGATTGAGGGAGTCTCTTCCCACAGACAGCCAAACTATGCGTCGGAAGACCAAGATGTAGAGTGAAAGTTTACTTAGCTTTGTTGATTAGTCCAAAGACACACAGTATTTAAAGAATGAGCGAGAGAACTCAGAATTTTAACGGAAAACCTCAAAAGAGGGAAAACCACGGCCCGGCCCAAAGAAAAATGTTCCACTATGTATATGCCTCAAGTAATCTTCCGATAACGGGATTACAAGATGGTATACAAGAAAGGAACAACCTATGTAACAACGGTTGTAATAGCTTGTATGATGGTGTGAGTGTAGGAACTTCGGAAAGGAAACAATGGCGAAATATAGGGAACAACCGCAAAATGCAAGGAACGATTAGGTGATTGACAATGAGGGTCAATGGCCGACGGTGGTTGACGACCGCAAGGGTGCGATCTCTTGGGGATCTTCGATCTTGAGCTCTCCTCCTTCTTGCTTGCCCTCTCCTTCTTCCCTTGGCCTCCAAAGTCCCTCTCATATGGAGTATTATAGATTTGGAAGAGTGGCGCTTGTAAATATATGGAAAATCCAAACCACCTCCCCATGCCTCGACGATTCCTTTTGATCATTTGATGTATTTCAACATTTGGATGCTCAAATGAGGTCGAATTGTGAGATCTTAGGGTTGTTAGATTCGCCTTCGAGATGCTCGATTTGACTATAAATACTCTATATGATGATCATTCGAGGTTTAATTTATGTTCCAAAGTTTAATGATGTTTGGTGTTTGATCTTGATTCATTTCTTTGACCGCCTTTGCTTAAGATATATATATATATATATATATATATATATATATATATATATATATATATATATATATATATATATATATATATATATATATATATATTAGGTTATTATTTTAGCAAAAAAAAAAAAATTTACTGTTACTTTACATACAATCAACCAGCTCTAAATTATTCAAAAATATATTAATTTTTACTTTATTTTGTATATACCCAACAACAACAAAAAATTTGTTTTCTTATATTTTATTTACAGGCAATAAAACAGCTCTTAAATATTAAAAATACATAGATTTTACTTTGCGCCGCATTCCATTTATACTGTATTTCTTTTTTTCTTTTTCTTTTTTATTTGTAACCAGATAAATTATTTAGCAGTCAATCACTAAAATAAGGATAAACTAACGACAAAAAGCAACCAAGGCCCTGAAAGCTACGTATGCTTGTATGTGTAAATAGTTACGACCAATTTTGGATCCACAAAACCATCTACGTACACACACTAATAATCATACCTATTGTCTATTTTTTCTATCTCCATCGTATAAGCTCTTGTAATATCTAAGTGATAATAATGATAAATTTTTTAAAATAAGTATGGCTTAAAACGTAATTATTAATCTAAGTATTTTAAAAAAAAAAATTAGATATAGGTATAGTTGCCCATTTAACAGGCAATTTGTTTGTCACGTAGGCTCCGACGTGACGGGACAACACGGATGTGTTACTAGAGCTAGTCAGACGACTAGCTCGGTAACGCTGAGTAAATGGGGACTAGCTTAGGTTATGAAAAGGGGCCGATCGGTTCGATCAGCCCCATTCATGCTAGCCATTCCTTTCGGCACAGCAAGCAAGCAGCCGAATACAACCTGATTTTATCCGTCCGAATACGCGCGAGCCATTCCCACCCTCCGCCGACGCTCCAACTAGCCTTCCCGTCCTCCGCCAAAGCTCTGACTGCCGGCCATTGCCGGACAACCAAGCTCCCTTTGGCGGCAACTGACCGCAAGCCCTTCCGAAGCCTATTTCCGTAGCCCACAGCTGCATCCCCCGCTTCCCATAGCCTTCATCTTCGTAGCCGGATATATATTTTTGGGGCATTTACATGCATAACCAACAATTCTTATATATTTACATATCTAACACTCAAATATAAATATTTTCATATATAACACCTAATCTATATTATTGTTGCGTGCTAGAAAATCAGTTGCGGTAGAGTAAAAGTTTACGCCTTAGCTTCTTTGGGGAGTCCAGTACACACACAGGTATTTAAAGAGCGAACAATAAAACTCCAAAATTTTTACGTGGAAAACCTCAAAAAGAGGGAAAAACCACGGGGCCTTGATCGACTCCAAACGAACCTCACTCAAGAAGAAGAGAAGCGCTAGGGCATTGAAGAAGTGTGCCTTCACCCTTGGCCCTAGGGGGGTTTTATAGAGCCCTTCTAAGGGCAAAAGGGTAAAAAACCGCCCAAAATAGCTGGAAACCCTCTGAAACCAAAACCATCATGGGCCATGCCCATGCCCGCAGGCCTCATGACCGCAGAATCCCGCCGGAATCGCCAGTCATGGCTAACCGCCAGATGCCGCGGGCATACCTGCCGAGGCCACATCAAGCCACGAATCGCCCGCAAGCGCAACCCGCTGTGGGCGCTGCGAATCGGCCGCCGTGCCGAGCCAGGGGCCAAACCGCTTCATATGGCGCCATGACCGCCCCGAAGTTCGACTGAAGCGACTTCAGCCACTCCACTAACTCCCAGCCTGAGACTGATCTTAACCCCTCAGTGAATAGAATGGCCCGATCCTTCAGGCTGATACCGAGCGTCTGCTCAGACTTTTAGGCTCACTGCCTGACACGCCGCCTCGCAGCATGCCGCCTACGCCAGCTCCCCAACCAGGGCCCACTAAACGGCGACGCTGGCGCATAATTCTGCTTGCACTGGATGGGTCCAGAACCTCGAAACTCACAAGATCACCTACACGATTTGCCCTGAGTCATAATAATCTGTGCTCTATGAAGATCTGTTCTCTCAAAATGTGTAGTTAATGGACCCTCAAATTTTATTGAAGAATTTGCTATTTTCAAGTATTTGACATATATTTTTGGATGATTGAAATAATGTCATCCAAAAATAGGGGGTCAACTGATATGACACTTAAAATACTAAAAGAAATCTTGATGTTAAAAGCAAGGCGATCCAAGTTGAAACTACGAGATCAAGCTCTTAAAATATCCTTGGAAACTTTGGGATATCGGTTAAATCCTAAATAGCTCTCAAATATGAAGTGTTTATAATCGAACGCCTCGATGAGCCGGTTCCAACAAGCCAAAGATCTTACAATTCCAACTTCATTTGAGAATTCAAATGCACAAAATACATCATATGATTAAGGGGATCATTTTGAGCCGTCCTGGAAGTGGAGTTTTTTTGCATGTATTTATGACTCCACCTATCATAAATAGCCCTCATTCCTCATATGAGGGAGGCCAAGTGAAGGAGGGAGGCAAGCAAGAGAGAGAGAGAGCTCTAAAGATCCTCCAAGCACACCACACCACCACGGTTGCCAACCACCGCCGCCGCCGCACCGATCTCGTCGCCGACCATTGTTGCCATCATCATCACCGCACTATCGCTCGGTCATCAGATCAACATCGTTGCCAACATCGCATCAACATCGTCGGCTTCAACTTCCGTAACATCGTGCCAACATCCATCAACATTGTCTATATTACTAGAATCCATTTCTCATCATATTCGTAATCCGATCGGAAGATCTTGTTCACATATTGAAGCTTTTATGGGCTAGGCCGTGGTTTTCCCTCTTTTGAGGTTTTGTAAAAAAGTTTTAGTTTTATTGTTTTAAATACTGTGTCTTTGGACTCTCTAAAGAAGCTAAGGCGTAAACTTTTACTCTACCGCAACTGGTTTTCTAGCACGCAATAATTATTATAACAAAAATAGTATTTTTCTTAATTTTTTGAAATAAAATTTAACTTTGAAACATAAGAAATGTGATATATTTTTCTAATCCCTAGTGAATGCATACATGGCCTATTTTTTGAGTGATTTTAAATACCGCTTCAATTTAAAAATCTGCAGGTTTTAACTATTTAAATCACTACAAACATCCTAGATTTTTTTTAAAATAAAAATTATATATACAACCGATTTTAGTGAAATATCCATCATATTTAGATTATATTACCTTTAAAAAACATTACATTATAACCATACATTTTAGTAATAGGAGGGCACGTGGATTTAAACACTTATTAATAATAATAAAAATATCATTATAGTTGATATATCACAATAAAATTAATCAAATCAAGAATGAATTTTAAAATAATAAGCATATTTAATTTTATAAAAATTAATTTAAAATTAATATAAATTCTAATTTATAAGCAAATTGAATGTCTCAGCAAAACGAGTCTTTCGAAATCAAAAATGGGTCAATCAAAGTCCAAATGAGCTCAAATTAAACACAAAGAGTATACATGAAAACTTCTATATATTAATTAAATGGTCAAATGACCTCAAAAATTGGCGTGCTTATAATTGAATCAGAAGACTAGACGAGATGAATAGAACCAACCCAAAATCACTCAAATTGGAGATCATTAAAAATGATCAAATCATCAAGAAACTATTTGTAATTAAAGAAATTAATATGAATCATCCGATAAAGTGTTTTGAGATTTTGGTTATAATTATCAAAATGCTCCTCTTAGAATCCTATAAATTGGACTCCATTCTTGTTATGAAAAGAGAGTAAGAAGCTTGAAGACAACATAGGAGGATGCTTTAAAAAGAGGTGAAGGGCTAAGTTTAGAAGCTTGAAGACATCCACAACCAGCAATCATCATCCACCATCGACAGATATCGCCGACCACCACCAATAGTTATTACAGCTCAACCACCAACATATTGATATTTTAACATCTTTCTAAAGCTGTCATTGTGTGATTTTCTATAAACAATTTTGTATTTCCATCTTCTCCATTCCGGAGAAGAATAGAACTTTATAAATCAAAATATATAGTATACTATCTTGACTGGGCAAGGCCCTGTGATTTTTTTCTACTATTCTTAAGATTTTTTCACATAAAAACTCTAATATTCTCCGTATTAAGTTATATTTATAGTTGTACAAAAATCATTCTATAGACCTTTCATACGCTAGCATGATCTAGGAATTCTAAAATTATTATTAAATAGTGTTTTCTAGTTTATAGTATATGTTGAATACAAAAATACTCTTAAATAAATACATCCTTATATTTTTTTCAAGAGATTCCTAATATAGATTATTCTAGATTAATTAATAATTTTTGATTTAATTTCTAAACATGCCTTAAACCAAAACTATTATTTATTTTAAGGAGTGTCTTCAATTAATGAATCATTGCATAACTAATGGCTTTGTGAGAATATTTATTACTTGATCTTTTGTTTTTACATACTCCACTTGAACTTCTTGATCTTTGATTTGATCTCTGTTGATCTCATTTTTAAAGTGAGCTCTCAACCCTTCCATCTTAGACATAGGACTTCTCTTAGACTTTAAGAGTTATTTAGTCTTAAGACATATCTAGTGATTAGGTGGACACTCAACCTAGCCCTAGAGACTTAGAAGAGTTTGCTATAGGAACAGGTCATGCCTTAGGAGTGTTTGGAAAATTTTCCTACCCTTAACTTAAACCATTCCTCACCTTCCTTCCTTCAAGTCAAACTCTAAATCAATCTTATTTAATTTTCTCCAAGCTCAAATCAACTCCATGTGATCGAAATCCATGATTGAAATTCATGATTGAAAACCTATGATTGAAATTCCTAAGTCCAAATCTATCTTAAGTCATTAATCTTCTCTTAAGGACTTAGCCAAAATTATGATCAAAACCAAATTAAATCTTTGAGATTCTCTCAACACCCATTTATATTCTCATTTATATTCACATATATAAATGAAATATAAATTCAAATAAATCCAAATTAAATTCAAAATTCAAAATCAATTCATAAATCCTTCTTAAGTCCTTAATTTTCCCCTTAAGGACTTATCCAAGATCTTGATCAATTCAATTCAAACTCATGGGATTTTCTCATAACTCATTTATATACTCATTTATATTCACATATATAAATGAAATATAAATATAACTCAATCAAAACAAATTCAAAAATTCAAACTTCAAACTCCAAAAATTTCCTAAGTTCTTTAAATTCCCTTCTTAAAGACTTAGCCTAAATCCTGATTAAATTACTTCAAATCCCTGAAATTTTCTCATGATCCATTTATATTCTCATTTTTATTCACATATATAAATAAAATATAAATTTAAACAATCAAAACCCATTCCAAAAATCAAACTCAAATCCACTCAAAATTCAACTTAAGTCTTTCAAGTCAAAATCTTGAACTTAGCCAAATCAATTTCAAATCAAGTCAAACTCTTGATTTTCCTTCATAATTCAATCAATCCTACAATCATGAATTCAAATATAAATACAAACATCAATTACCAAATCAAAATACAATTCAAAAATCAAAGTCAAAATCCATTCATATTCTTCCTTTGAATATGAAATTGTCAAATGAATCAAAACCTATTTGACTTCAAATAACTTGCAAAGGGATTTATATTTCAATCATAAGTCCATATACAAGTTCAATCAACCTCAAATCAAGTTTTGACCAAGCCATTTGACCCACTTAGGCTCACTTGATCCAAAGTGATCTAAAGTACCCTTTTGAGCTAAATTCTATTCCTAATCAAATTGGATTGAATCAAACTCACCTATGCCTCTTATCATGATCAACAATCATCATGGGATGATCAATCAATCAATCAAATTGGGTCAAACCAAGTCAAACCTAAGAGTTGACCAAGTCAACTTACCAAAGTGCAAATTTGCAACCTCAAGAGTCCTTTTCCTTCGATTTATCATTACGACAGAGGGTGTAGCAGTCGATCCTGCAAAGGTAGAAACTATTAGAACGTGGCTAATTCGAACAACCATATCAGAAGTCAGAAGTTTTCCTGGCCTTGCAAATTTCTACCGGAAGTTTATTCGCAATTTTGATGGAATAATGGCTCTCATTACAGATTGTTTGAAGGGGCAGAAATTCAACTAGGGAAAATCACAACAGCAAAGTTTTGAATACATCAAACACCTTCTCATCTCTGCACCAATTCAGAACTTTGATTAACCTTTCTTAGTGGAGAGAGATGCTTCCACTATAGGTATCGGGGCTGTATTGTCTCAAGACGGAAAACTAGTTGCATTTTTTTAGCGAAAAATTAAGTGAACATAGCCAAAAATGGACGATTTACGAACAAGAACTGTATGTTATTATAATAGCATTAAAATAATGGGAACACTACTTATTTCGCCAAGAATTTATGCTATAAAATGATCACAAAGCGTTGTAGTTTTTAAATTCTCAGAAATACCTTAATAAGATACATGCACGATGGAACTCCGCCAAGGCTTCCATGGACGTCACGCAACACTTTCTCTCGTCGTCAACCGGTGGCTCCTCACACTCCGCCAGCGTTCGTTGAACAGCTATGGCCTTCGCCGACCCATTCTCGATGCTGAAGAGGCTGATGATTTCGGAATGTTTGGCAGAGGTGAAGGGTATGGCCTCTGCCTCCTCGACCGAGAGGAATGGCGGGGTTGAGACTAACTTGGTGAGGTCGAGAGTCATGTTTGTCCCTGGCTTGAGGCAGTCTTTCAGGAAGAAGAGTGGAGCGTTGGGGTCGTTGTTGATTTGGTACTCTATGGGTAAGCATTTGTAGCTGTGCAAAAAATTTGAGGCTCTTTCCAGCTCGAACGAATTGGATTCCCTTTCTGTGAATTCTAGAATAATACTACTAATATTTCTGTGAGTAGTTTCCACATAAATATTATTAGAAAGAGTTTGAAATGATTCAAAACTTCATTTTATGTGTGATATTTAATCGCAACGAGCCAGTATTACGTACAGATGTTCTTTTCCAGGCAGAAAACTTTAACATGTGATATTAGGTAGTTGCACACGTTTGGCTAGATTAATATTATTATAAATTTAAACTAGTTATGTACTTTTCGATAAAAATAAATAAATAATAATAATTTTGAAGAAACACCTCTGTTCGGGAACAATTATTAAAGGATATCCATGCACGAGATCTAGCAACTCATCTAGGCCAAGATAAAACTTATGAACAGATGCAAACTCGATTTGTTTGGCCTCGGCTTCATCGTGATGTTAATCGTTTTGTGGAACATTGTCCTATTTGTCAAAGCTATACGGGAACATCCCAAAACACGGAGATACCTCTCTCATTCCCGATTCTATTTGGGAAGACATTATAATTGACTTCATCTTGGGTTTACCGAAAATCAAGCAAGGTTTAGATTCTATAATTGTGGTAGTCAACAGTTCTATTTGAAGGTACATCAAAATATTATTTGAAAGTGATTGAAATGCTTCAAAACTTCATTTTATGTGTGATATTTAATCGCATCGAGCTAGAATCACATACTGATGTTATTTTCCTTGGCAGAAAAATTTTAACATGTGTCGCTGGAGGATGCTATCAGGATATACATATAGATTTTGTCGTTGTCATTAAGCACTATTTTATTAAGAACAAAGACAGCAACACATCATAATGGTGAAATAAGAGAAAATAAAAAATATCTGTCTTTATCAACTTATAGTTCTTCTGGCACAAAAATAAAATAGCATCATCTTAAAAGCTCGAAGCTTGATAACGGTAAATAAATTTGAACTCGAACAAGCACATATTTGGCTCGACTCGATTTGTTTGTAGCCCTAGCTTTCTCTATCATGGAGAAAAAAATGTCTTCTTGCTATTGGAAGAAAACATAGAAACTCTATTTCGTTCCCAATGCACCTAGAATACAAAATTCTCAGAAAAAAAATTCTCCATCCGGCCCTTGCAAAATGCCTATTTATAGGCATTCCGAAATCACAAACAAGAGAAACATAAAAGAAATAATTACAAGATGATCATAAAGAACCTACAGAACCTTCTGAAAGCTGTTATTGAACCTTCTGAAAGAAATGATGAGTAGCATATAGAGTCTGGAAGGAGTCAAGTAAAGGAACAGTCGTGCGTAATTCAGTCAAGCAGCAGTCACAGCGACTTAAAGCACTTCTTCTCAATTCAAGCTATTCTCTTAATGTTTGATTACAGAAGTAAATTACTGAAAATATGCAGCCGACGACTTAAAGCACTTTATTTTTCAAGTGCGTATTTGAGCATTTCATAATAAGAATATAAAATAAATTCATGTTGGAACAAATAGAGTGCCATTGCTTGATAGCCTGAATGGGTTATCAGAGAGTTTAGCTGAAATATGATGGATGATTTAATTGATTGAGAATAGCAACTACGTTTAGAAGCATCAGTGAGGCTCAAATGCCTGATTAAAATTAGGACAAATGTTAAAAAGAAGCGCATATAAATATATTTTAGCAATAGAAGCACCGTTGAAATTTTATTTTGAAAGGATCAAAGTTGTGATTGGCGTTTTCAAAAAAACGCTAACAAAAAAATATTTTTTCAATAAACGCTAAATAGTTGAGCGTTTCTCAGAAAACATTACAATTTTCATCTATTTTTAACTAATCTATTTTTGTAATTGATAAAAGTAAACATATTTAACATAATCAAATCTGAACTTTAGCTTCCTAAATTAGCATATATTTATCACTTGTAAATAGCCAAATTTATTTAAATAATTTATGTTATTAACTAATTCAAACTAATAGTAAATAAATTTATAATATAGAAAAATATTAATTTTAAATAATAAACTTTAAAATATTTTATAATATTCTATTAGAAATAAAATAATTAATTTAAAAAATTTTTAATAATGATAATTAATATTATAAATATATCAATTAATATTTTATTTATAGGATGTAGATAAAGTTGATTTGGGGAAATTCATTTGAATACATAAGAAAAGGGTAGCCAAGCTTTATCTTAATTAATGTTGATTTAACCTAATATACACCTGATATAAATCATTTTGATGAATTTAAGCTCAACGATATTTGACTTCTAGTTCGAGCAATTAGTCCGAACCCATAGAAAATAAGTTAACCAAGCTTTTATTAACATTTGAATTTATTTGAATAGTTATTTTTATTTTAAATGGGACTAATAGATCATATTAAGTCAATAAGACTATTAGGTTCAAGTTGACTTGAATCAGGCATAAGCATGACTCTAAAGTTTAAATGCTCATATTCACTTCAAGTATGAATATTAATACTCTTCCTAACAATTAAGTTCATTAAGAACTAAATTTTTGAAAAAAATTAAAGATTTCATTGTGTGGGCCCTATCAAGTAATCCAAATTTGACTTGACCCTAGTTAATTAGTGGCCAAAAACTTCTAATTGATCTAATGCTTAATTGGGTCATATGGTAAAAATAGTTTGACCACGGTTCATACAAAACCTCAATGATTTTAAAATAATTTGGAGTGGCATTGAGCTTAAGAGAAAGTTATATATATGTTATTAGTTTTAGTTTTGGAGCAATTTAATTTTGGTGGTAATTTAACAATTTTAGGCAATTTTTTTCAACTTTATTCAACTTTAATCTTATTAACTCTCCTAAACCTAATAATAGGCTTAAGAGATAGATTAAATTTTATTTAGATTAAGCTTATCTCATTTTAAAAATGAGATCAATAATGATGCTTTATAATACTCCTTATAAGAGGGATTTTTAATATATTACTTAATGTTTTAAGTGTATATATATATGAAATGAAGAGATAGGGACTGTGGGATTGGCTTGAAAACAACCTGCTCAATGAGCACAGTATGTACTTCAATTATTTCTAATATATTACTTAATGTTTTAAATATATATTTATTTATTAATTTGCTTTTTTTATAAAAGTTATAATTTTAGCATTGAAAGAGCATTATATAAATTTGAAGATTTTTATAAAATTATAAAAGAATAAATAACAAAAAGGTTAAATTATAATGATATTGGCGAATTTCAGATTAATTTATCAAAAATAACAAAATTTAATAAAATTCATAAATTATATCATAATTGTTTAATTGTAAAATTTAGATTTAAAATCTAAATTTTAATATTTTTTTTATTATAAGATAGAAATTATAAAACTAATAAATTATTAAAAGATAAATATCATAACTTCATCATTTATAATAAAATTAAGTTATACTTTTTTAATAATTATAAATTAAATTATAATATATTAATAATTTAAAAATAAAAATATGGAATATAAAAAATAAAATAAAACTAACTATATAATTATTAATCAACAATTAAAATTAGGATGAAAAGTTGTGAGGAAAACGTGCACTGAATTCAGGCTTCGACATTTACAGGAGAACTTTAAAAAACTAATTTCTTTTAACGTTTATGTTTTTTTTATAAAAAATTTTAATCAGGCATTGCTCTTATTGATAAAAAATTAAATATAGTGCTCCTTAAAATTAATCAGGAAGAAGAAGACGAGGTATGCTTAACCGATTAATGATTAATGATGTTCAAAAATGCCTCTTCAGCTTTTGCTGCCCAAACAAATGACTTATTACTGTTGATTTATCAGAAAACAGAGTGCACTGAATTTCGTTTACACACCTTTTATCACTTTTTTATGGTATTCTAAATCCCATGGGTAACATATTTTACGTGATTTTAAGGGCTGTTTGGTTATTTGAAAAGAAATGCGGCGTAAATTAAATATAATGTATTTAAATTACTTAAAATTATTTGATTAAAAATCTGTAATTATGAGAGTTTTATTTTTCTTATTTGGTGAAGTAAATGTGACGAAATATGATGTAATGTATTTGATGGCAGCTAATACACGTGAGATGATGGCGACAATATGATAGCATACAATGAATCGACGATGTGAGGTGGTGAGCAATGATCGAGCGGTGGTTGGCGATGATCTTGGTGGTTGGCAACGATGATCAAGTAGTAGTGTAGAAAGTGGCGGTGATAATCCTCACTTTATATCGATGTTTAAAATTTTGTCCAATTTAGATTAATTCTAAATACATCATAGATCATCCTTTCAAAATATTTAAAATACATTATAAATATTTTTTGTATTTATTTTACAGCTCTCCAAATAGCTCAAATTAATAAAAATCCTACATTTACTTTATACCCTTAACTCATCTAACTAAATAACCCCAGAATATGCTCAAAATGAGCGCATTTCAATTATACATAAAGCAGAGATGAGGTCCTCGTTCTTGAGGTCGTGGGACAATGGTGGAGTGGAGGCATGAAAAGATAAGAATAGATGATGTTATTGTCCTCACCTCAGTGATGTAGGCGATGTCAAATTATTTCATCTTTGAAGCCTGCAACAACAAGAGCTATTTGGTTGTAGGATTTGAGCAAGATTTAACCTAAATCCAAACAACAAAAATGGCAACTTTAAATCTCGTTTATCTAGCCAAGGCAAAGGTGAAAGGAGCGTCAGGGCTAGAAAGATAAGGATTATGGATGTCATTACAGTAATTATTAATTAATATTAAAGAAGAAAATTTAAATTAGATTTATAAGTTAATTTATGTTAATTAAATTATTTATAATTTAAATTAATTATATAATAATTTCTTCTGTTTAACTATATTTAATAAATTATAAATAATGATTAATTAAATTATTTTATTATATTAATTCTTAATAAATGAGTAATTAAAATACAATATTAGGTTACAATTATTTCTTTTTAAAATATTTTACTAAAAAATTTAAAATTTAATTAATTTTATAATTTCTAACAAATGTTGATGAGAATATTATTAAATTGAAGTTAGTTTTAATTAAATTAAACTTAATTTTAATTAATACAGTTGAATACTATTAATAATTAATTAATATGTTATTATAGGTTAATAGTTAATTAATAGTTAATATAAAAATATATATATAAATAAACTTATATATATGTTATAGGAAAACCAAGATAGAGTAAAAGTTTTGCCTTAACCTTGTGAAATCCAAAGACGCAATGATTTTAAAGAGTGAACAAGAAAACTCAGAAATTTTGGAAAACCTCGAAAAGTGGGAAAAATCACCGCCTAAGAAAAGCTTCCACTATGTATCCGTTTCATACACAAGATCTTCTCACGGATTAATTGTATATGAAAGGAAAGACACGCGTGACAACGATCGCGCTAGTAGTAGTGGGTGAAATATGAGCAATCACCGGTGAAACGGGAACAATTACTGCGAAACAATCACGTAAAGGGAACAATCAGTAGAAATGCGAACAATCACCGGTAGAAGTCATCCGATGGAGACCACGAGATAGACGGCAGGATCAACGCGGTAGGCGACAGGCGGCGTGGTTGACGACCATCGAGTGGCGACGATTGTGCTTGGAGGATCTTTAGTTCTCTCTCTTGCTTGGATCCTCCTCATAAGAAATGAGGATATTTATAGATGAGGCGTCTCAGAATATGCAAAATCCGAACCACTCTCTCCCTCGTGATGTATTTTGTGTATTTGAATGCTCAAATGATGTCGAATTATGAGATCTTTGTTTGATTCGCTGCCAAGACGCCGATTTGACTATAAATACTAAAAGCTATTTAGGGATTTAACTGATATCCCAAAGTTTCTAAGAATATTTTAAGTGCTTGATCTCGACCAGTTTAAACTTCAGATCGGCTTACTTTTAGCATCAAGATTCGTGCCTCGACTAGTAGAGTTTTCAGGGTCATATCAGTTGCCACCTATTTTTGGATGACATTATCTCAATCATCCAAAAATATATATGCCAAATATTTGAAAATAGTAAATTCTTCAATGAAATTTGCGGGTCCATCAACCATATATTTTGAGAGAACAGATCTTCATGGGAGCACAATATATGATCCTTGGCAGAGTCACGTGACGATGTGGATATGCGGCACAAGATTTCGTGAGTTATGGACCACCGCGCTTATGGGCGCAGTATACCGGGTTGGATTACGCAGAAAAGTTGTTAAGAAATGGGGTCGCGCTGTGGATCAAGAAAGGAGATGCTAACCTTGGCGGATCAATTAACTTGACGGGCGGAAAGGCTTGACGTCGACAGCTGCAAAAGGGCCGGCGGTCGAAACGAGGGCTCGTGGACCGCAACGCTGTATCACGAACGCGTGGGCACGAAGCGATGTCGATGGGTGGATCGCGAGTGCATGCGGTCGGTGGCATGGTCGTTAGAAAGCGTGGCGATATGCCAACGTTGTTTCTTAAATGGATTCAAACCCTCAAATCAAAATGAAATTTGTGCCAATATAGTATCTCGAAAAATAACACCTATATATGATCCTAATAAAATAGATTATGGAATATTATAGGGGATGTCATTAACAATCTCTTCAATAAACATCCACATATGTGAATTTTTCTAACTCACTTAAAGTTATTATAATATTAGCATGTAATTTTTCTAACTCACTTGAAATGATAACTGTAAGACAAAAATGATTTAAAAAGCATGATATTCAGAATAATGCTCATAACTTTATCTAATGGTTCACAGGTCTTGAGAGCAATTAGCAAATTATCTTCATTAAAACATAACAACATGACTTTTTTGACCCACAATTTTACATTCATTAATATTTACACACTTAGAAATATTTGAGGCATATCCTCTAAGAACTTTCATATTTTGGTAAATTATATGTCATTAATAGAGCAAATTATAAAAGAAAGATTGATTAAACATGAGTATGACTAAGACAGAATAAGGATAAAGATGTGAAGTCATCAGGTTACTTAATTCATTTACACAAATAATAATCTTTTTGGTGGCCCATCCTTGATGACTTATAACTGTGAGACTGGAAGAATCAGTCAAGTACAGGTTGCCCATTGTTAGCCAAAATCATCACTGCTTCTCCATTCTCCACAAGAAATTACATCAAGTAGTAGAAGCTGAAGGAGTTTCATTAGAGAGATTATTAAAAAAACACTCAACATAACAATCGAGTGAGCTCTGCTTCATCTGCACCACAGCTTTTATAAGTGTTTGAAAGAACTGCGGTGTACCGGGCTAGAATTGTAGATTTTTGTCAACATAAAAGTCGTGAGAATTTTTGTTATGTTTCCAATGATACAAATCTCATTTAAATCCGACACCAGATGAGACTGATACAAGTAAAATTCTGCAGTTGTGCCAAAATTTTCAATTCTGCAACGGAATTTTTGAGAGCTTTTGCAAAAATTTCTTACCGGGCTAGAATTGCAAATTTTTGTCAACATAAAAGTTGTGGGAAATTTCGTTACATTTCCAACGATACCAAGCTCGCTCGATTCTGAAATCGGATGAGTCCGATACGGGCAAAATATTATGGCTGTGCCAAATTTTTTTTAGAAAAATTTAGCTTAGACCTAAACGCTCGTTGAATGGGCGACTAGGCCTATTTTTAAATTTTTATTTTTTCATGCTTAATTATCTAATTAAAATTTTAATTAAGCCTAATTTAAAATTTTAGCCGATACTAAATAGTTGAGCATTTCTCAAAAAATATTACAATTTTCATCTATTTTAACTAATCTATTTTTCTAATTGATAAAAGTAAACATATTTTACATAATCAAATCTGAACTTTAGCTTCCTAAATTAGCTTATATTTCTCACTTGTAAATAGAAAAATTTATTTAAATAATTTATGTTATTAACTAATTCAAACTAATAGTCAATAAATTTATAATATAGAATAATATTAAATTTAAATAATAACTTTAAAATATTTATTGATATTTTATTAGTATTAAAATAATTAATTATTTTTTTTAATAATGATAATTAATATTATAAATATATCAACTAATATTTTTATTTATAGGATATAGATAAAGTTAGTTTGGGGAAATTCATTTGAATACATAAGAAAAAGGTAGCCAAGCTTTAACTTAATTAATGTAGATTTAACCTAACGTTAAAAAACTTTGTAAGTTCCTTATTCAGATTAGAAGGGAAAGTGGCTTAAAAATTAACCCTGATAAAAGTGATTTTATTGCTAGTAAGTCAATTTCTCATTCTAGGATCAATGCTCTTAAGAGTATTACGGGATTTGCTCATCATATTCTCCTATTAAGTACCTGTTCCTTTATATAGTGGTGCGAAAAGATATTCCCTTTTTGATGAGGTGATTCAGAAAATTTATAAGAAAACTTCATCTTAGGAATTCCATCTTCTATCCTTTGGAGCTAGACTTGTTTTGATTAAAAGCATTCTTTGCTCCTTGCCTTTTTATCTGCTATCCATCATTATCCCTACCACCTCTATCATTAAAAAGATTAACCGTCTTATTAACAAATTCTTTTGGAGTTTTACCTCATCTTCCGAAAAAACACATTGAGCTAGCTGGTACACCTGTTATGGTCCTTTGAATGAAGGTGGTTTATGATGTAAAACTTTAGACGATTCCATTAAATGCTTTTCATACAAAATATGGTGGAATCTTAGAAACAATCACAGTTACTGGTCAAATTTCATCCTCGCTAAATATTGTAAGGGTAAACACCCCCCTCATTTGTTCTTTCAAACCGGGACTCCCTAGTGTGGAGAAGATTTTGCAATATCAAGTGGGCTGCAGAGAAACTGATCTCCTGGGGTGTGAATTCTGGTTCCTCCTTTTTTTGGCAAGATAATTATGGGTTTGGGTATTGAATTTACTTACTACTCAATCTATTGACAGGCTCAAGGTTAGCCATTTCATTACTCATAATTCTTGGGATATAGCTCAATTGGTTTCTTATGTTCCCAATGTGATCGTTAACAAAATCCTTAATATTAATCCTACAACCAATAAACTTGAACAAATCTTGTTTAAAAATTCCTCCTCTGGAGATTTTGTCTTTAAGGATGTGTGGAATGCATTCAGATTTAAAAGTCAAGAATACTTAGTTTTTCTAAAATCTGGAGTAATTCTATCCCTTCTTCCTTTTCGGTTCTAACTTGGCGTATCCTTAAACACTACATTCCTGTGGATGTCATTTTTTTGAAAAAATGCTTTCGTCTTCCATCCAAATGTCAATGTTGCATCCACATTGAAACTGTGGATCATGTCTTTGTCAATGGACCCATTGCTGCTAAAGTCTGGTACTGGTATGATAGTATGTTTAATACTCTTCTTTTTGATGGATCCCTCTCTATATTACGCCTTTTAAATAATTTTCTTTCTTGTTCACCGAAAGGCCATGTCAAATGTGTGCTTGCTATTACTTTCATGTGGTATATCTGGTGGGAAAGAAATGATGCTAAATATCGTGGCAATCCTATGAACTTTCATCATATTATTGCTAGAACCAAATGTAAAATTACTTCCCTTTATAAAGTTAACCGTCTTACTCCTTCTAGCTTCAAAGGAGTCAAGCATCTAGCTCTTAACCTTGGGATTAACCTCCCGTCTTCTGAGGTTGAGTTTACTTCTAAGATTATTCATTGGATAAAGCCCAACTATCATGTCATTACGTAAATACTGATGGGTCAGTTGCTAATGGGCTTTATGGTTGTGGGGATATTTTAAGAGACTAAAAAGGTAAAGTGATTGCTGCTTTTGTTGTTCCTTTAAGACCTTGTTATGTTCTTTTTGCTGAACTTTATGGTCTGCATTATGGTATCTCGTTATGCATTCAGAAAGGTTTTAAAACAATCTGGTTTGAAATTGATGCTCTCCTCCTCTTGGAGTTATTAAATTTGGGAGCTTATGGTAATGCTGAAAGTTACTATCTTCTTAACCACACCAGGAGGCTTCTTGCCACCCTTGATTATCATATTTCTCAAATTTTTCAGGAAGGTAATTCTTGTGCAGATTTTCTTGCTAATTAGGGTGCAAAATCCTCTTCGGTGAATATATTCCCCTATGATAATATCCCTTCCTTATTACGGGGGCTTGTGAATTTAGATAAAATTGGTTTGCCTTATGTTAGGAACATATAAACTTTTCTTATTGCTTTTTGTTTCAATCTATTGGTTGGGTGAGGTTTTACCTCCCTTTTTAGGCTGGTGTGGAAGTTGTTTTCAATCTGTAAATCGAACGCTTTTCAAGTGCTGTAAACTGCTCATTGGATTGAAGTATTTTTTATGGGATATGCTGAAATTGTGTAAAATTTTACCATTTTTATTTTATTGGCGCTTCTTAGTGTTCTTGCTATTTTCCAAGGCTGATTTTGTCTATATAACTAACTATTGCAATGATTATCTTGCTCTTTATTTGAGTTGACTGCACCCCTGTTTGGCAAGGTGCTCTTCTTCCATTATTAGGGATTTCCTCCTTTTTTTGTCTGCTCTGAGCTGCTTGACGTTTCAACAATTCTTATTTTTACTAAGCCTTTATGGGGTTCGGTCTGTAACAACCTGGAAGTTGTGTTTGATGTCCTTTTTGTTTGGTGTGTTGTGATTGCCTGCTGGTTGGGTTATCAACTTTTCTACTTTTAAGCAATCCTATTGTGGCTATGATAGATCTAGTTTTCGGGCCTATTTCAGTTAGTATGTTATCATACCTTCATGGATTTATTGTATGGACATGTCCACTAATTCTGTTATGTTGTATTCTTTTGGAACCATTTATATCTGGTGGTATTTATATAAGCATCTCCGGAATTGGATGTTATTTCCTATCATGCTGATCTTGCTACATTTTAATTGCTGTGATATGGAACTTGGGTGGGTTGGTGTGTATTAGTATTCTGATAGTTGTTGGCACTATATGGGCTCTACTGTTGATAAAGGAATGCTGACTTCTCTTCATTCATTGAACCTTTGTGGATTTCTTCTCATTGGTTATACTGTATTTTTGGGCCACATGATTTTCCAAAGGATAGACTATCTCCCCAGGTTTGTTGGTTATGATGGGTAGTTGACTTCTTTCCCTTCTTTGGTTGGTAGTAGCATGTATGTTGTATCCCTCCTTTGCTGCGGGATGCACATGTATGTGGCTGCCCCAAGTTGGAGTGGAGGTTATGGAGCTCTCTCTACAATTTTACTATTTCGTTCAGCTTTATGTTTATTCCTTAGATTTAACCCCTTCCATTTTTTTGGTGCTAATTTTTCATCTAATTGTTTGCAGAGATTTTTTCTTCTCATGCAGGTATCAAGCAGGCATTTTCTTTATGGAGGTACAATCTTCTTCAGCCTCATCATCTACTGTTGTTGGCTAGCTTTGTGGTTTGCTCCTACGTGTCTTTTATTTTCTTGGGTAATGTCATTTCTCTTTTGTTGTGTGGGTGTACTTAGACAGGGGATTTACTCTTTAGGATGTTTGTAGCTCTTTGAGCAGTAGACTCTGAGTTTACCCCATCTTAAGGATCTTGTAACCCTTTTCTTTTATGAGCAATAAAATTCCCCTATATGGGGTTCCCAAAAAAAAAAAAAAAAAAAATCGTTAATGCTTAAGCTCAACGATATTTGACTTCTAGTTCGAGCAATTAGTTTGAATCCATAGAAAATAAGTTAACCAAGTTTTATTAACATTTGAATTTATTTGAATTGTTATTTTAATTTTAAATGAGACTAATAGATCATATTAAGTCAATAAGGCTATTAGATTCAAGTTGATTTGAATCATGCTTAAGCATGACTCAAGAGTTTAAGTGCTCATATTCACTTCAAATATGAATAATAATACTCTTCGCAACAATTGAGTTCATTAAGAACAAAATTTTGGAAGAAAACTAAAGATTTTATTGTGTGAGCCCCATCAAGTAATCCAAGTTTGACTTAGTTGACCCTAGTTAACTAGTGGCCAAAAACTTCTAATTGATCTAATGTTTAATTGGGTCATATGATCAAAATAGTTTGACCACGATTCATACAAAAGCTCAATGATTTTAAAATAATTTAGAGTGGCATTGAGATTAAGAGGAAGCTATATATGTTATTAGTTTTAGTTTTGGAGCAATTTGATTTTGAGGGGTGGTATTTTAATAATTTTAAAAAATTTTATTCAACTTTAATCATATTAACCCTCTTAAGCCTAAAAATAGGCTTAAGAGATAGATTAAATTCTATTTAGATTAAGCTTACCTCATTTTAAAAATGAGGTCAACAATGATGATTTATAATACTCGATATAAGTAGGATTTTCAATATATGCAGTACCATCAACATCTTAAATATCATCATTTGGTCCATAGTAAAATATTTTTAAAAATGGTCATCTAAAAAACTTAAATTATAATGATGTTGACAAATTTCAGATTAAATTTTCAAAGAATAACGAAATTTAATAAAATTCATAAATTGTATAATAATTTTTAAATTATAAAATTTAGATTTAAAATCTAAATTTTAATATTTTCTTTGTTATAAGATAAAAATTATAAAACTAATAAATAATTAATTTAAATAAATTATTAAAAATTAAATTATCATAGCTTCCTCGTTTATAACAAAATTAAGTTAAAATTTGCTAATAATTATAAATTAAGTTATAACATATTAATAATTTAAAAATAAAAATATGAAATATAAAAATAAAATAAAATTAATTATATAATTATTAATTAACAATTAAAATTGTGATGAAAAGTTGTGAGGAAAACGTGAACGGAATTCACGTTTCGACATTTGCAGGAGAACTTTACTTCAAGTTGTGTTTTCTGGAACAAAAAACTAATTTCTTTTAACGTTAATGCTTCTTTTTAAATTTTAATCAAACATATTGCTCTTATTGATAAAAAATTAAGGTGATTGATTTATAAATTTCTCCAAAATTGGGCTTTTATATATATTATCACCTTATTCTTGAATATTTACAAATTAATCATGTTCAACCTCAAAATTTAAATTTGACATTCAAATGTTGAAATTCATAACAAAAGTTCAATTCATAATTTTCATTTTTATAAAATTTTCAATGCTTTGATCGTGGCACCTATCAATATATGAGTTCGATAATATAAAAAAAAATTAAAGAATATATATGTTTTAGATGGTTGATTTATAAATTTCCCAAAAATTCAATATAGTGCTCCGTAAAATTAATCAGGAAGAAGAAGTCGAGCTATGTTAACCGATTAATGATGTTCAAAATGCCACTTCAGTTTTTGCTGCCCAAACAAATGATTTATTACTGTTTATTTAGCAGAAAACAGAGTGCACTGAATTTCGTTTACACACTTTTTTCACTTTTTTATGGTATTCTAAATCCCATGGGCAACATATTTTGCATGATTTTTAAAGGGCTGTTTGATTATCTGAAAAAGAAATGTGAGGTAAACTAAATATAATATATTTAAATTACTTAAAATTGTATGTTTAAAAATCTGTAAATATGAGAGTTTTATTTTTCTTATTTTGTAAAGTGAATGCGACGAAATATATTTGACGGCAGCTAGTACACGCGAGATGGTGGCGGCGGATGATCGTAGTAGTTGGCAATGACGATGAGTACCAAATGCCAATTGATTGTACAGGTGGTGAGCAATGATCGTGGCTGATGATGATCGCTTTGAATAGAATAGTAGAGTTGACGGAGAATGGCAATAATAATTCTCACTATATTGATCGATGTGTTTAAACTTTGTCCAAATTAGATGAATTCTAAATGCATCAAAGTTCATCCTTTCAAAACATTTAAAATATATTATAAATATTTAATGTATTTATTTTACAGCACTCCAAACAATTCAAATTAATAAAAATCCTATATTTACTTTACACTCTTAACTCATCCAACTAAATAACCCTATAATATGCTCAAAACGAGCGTATTTCAATTATATACAAAGCAGAGATGAGGTCCTCGTTCTTGAGGTCAGAGACAATGGTGGAGCAGAGGCGTGAAAACAAATAGCAGAAGCCAGAGATGATATTGTCGTCCTCACCTCACAGCAGTGATGTAGGCGATGACAAACTATTTCATCATTGAAGCCTGCAACAATAGGGGCGGTTTGGCTGTAGGATTTGAGCAAGATTTAACCTAAATCCTGCCAAATAATAAAAACGACAACTTTAAATCTCGTTTCTCTAGCCAAGGCAAAGGTGAAAGGAGCAGCAGGGTGAGAAAGATAAGGATTATGAATGTCATTACAATAATTATTAATTAATATTAAAGAAGAAAATTTAAGTTAGATTTATAAGTTAATTTATGTTAATTAAATTATTTATATAATAATTTCTTCTGTTTAACTATATTTATAAAATTATAAATAATGATTAATTAAAATGTTATATTATATTAATTATTAATTAATGATTAAGTAAAATATAATATTAGGTTACAATTATTTCTTTTTTAAAATATTTTACTAAAAATTTAAAATTTAATTAATTTTATAATTTCTAACAAATGATTGATGAGAATATTATTAAACTGAAGTTATTTTTAATTAAATTAAACTTAATTTTAATTAATACAATTGAATGCTATTAATAATTAATTAGTATGTTATTATAGGTTAATAGTTAATTAATAGGTAATATAAAAAAATATAAAAATAAACTTATATATATATATATAATTTATCGGTTAATATTTAATTTTGATATGACACTAAAAATTCTTTTAGTCGAAACACGAATCTTAATGTCAAAAGCAAGTTGATCCTCTAAACCGCGGATCAAGACTTAAAATATCCTGAAACTTTGGGACAATTAAATCTTTAAATAACTCTCAAACACAGTGTTTATATAATCGAGCATCTCGGATGCCGATCTAACGAGATCTCATAATTGAATTTCATTTGAGCATTTAAATACACAAAATACATCATATGATCAAGGGAATCATCAGTCATCCATGGAGAGTGGTTCTGATTTTGCATTAAGACATCCTCTAATCATAAATAGCCTCATTCCTCATATGAGGAGGTCAAGAGAGAGAGAGAGAGAGAGCTCTAAAGATCCTCCAAGCACAATCGTCTGCCACTCGGTTGCCAACCACCGCCACAACGCCGCTGATCTTGTCATTTCGCGAATTGTTCCCCGCATTTCCACCGGTGATTGCTCCGCACGGTTCACCATCTTCTGCTACTACTAGCAACATGATCGTTGTCACATAGCTGTTGTTCCTTTCTCATATATTCGTAATCCGTGACGGAAGATCTTGTACTCAAATGATACATAGTGGAAGCTTTTACAAGCTAGGATTTTTCCTCTTTCGAGATTTTCCACATAAAATTCTAGAGTTTTCTTGTTCACTCTTTAAATACGTGTGTGCTTGGATTTCCAACAAGCAAAGTAAAAATTTTACTCTACAACAGGTTTTCAAGACGCAACAATTCATGAGTTTATGGGATGTTGATTCCCATTATTTCATCTTGTATAACCAAGTTTTCCAACAAGATCAAAACCACCATCGAGGTGGAGCATTTCAAGCTTTTAAGGATGCAAGAATGAAGATTCAAACTTGGCCTTCGATTTTTAAAACCGAGGGGCAACTCTAATCTCGTAAGATCGCCCATGTTAAGCATCTAATCGATTATCCCAAGAAACAAGTCAAAGTTGGAGGATATTTCAACATTGAGAAGAGATATAGCTTTGTAAATTATGTTTTCCAATCATACTCATGGAAAACAAGACCAAGGTTATGAGCAACTTTGGCTACAACCACAAACGGATGTTTTAATTGACCTCTTCCATACAGTTAACGCATACACTAACAAATAACCTAGATAGGTCAAAAGGTCCTTGGTGGACCCACGACCTCTTTCATAGTGTTAACGCATCGTAACACCGACAAACAACCCTGGATAGGTAAAAAATCCTCATTGATTAATTCCTCTTCCATACAGGTTAACGTCATCAGGTAACACTCTGACAAACAACCTAGGATGGGTCAAAAGGTCCTTGGTGGACTTCTTACGACCTCTTTCACACAGGTTAACGTCATCGAGCAAAGACTCTGACAAACAACCTAGGATGGGTCAAAAGGTCCTTGGTGGACTTCCTACGACCTCTTCCACACAGGTTAACGTCATTAAGCAAAGACTCTGACAAATAACCTAGGATAGGTCAAAAGGTCTTTAGTGGACTTCCTACGACCCCTTCCACATAGGTTAACATCATCGGGTAACACTCTGACAAACAACCTCGGATGGGTCAAAATCCTCAGCGGATTCAATTCAACCTCTTCCATACAGGTTAACGTTATCGAGCAAAGACTCTGACAAACAACCTCGGATAAAATCATCCTGGATTCAATTCAACCTCTTCCGGTTAATATCGAGCAAACACTCAAAAACAACCTAGATAGGTCAAAATCTCATAATTCACCCTTCCATAGTTAACGCCATTGGGTGACACTTTGAAAAACAACCTGGATAGGTCAAAATCTAGGATTCAATTCGACCTCTTCCATACGTTAACGTCATCGATAAAGACTCGACAAACAACCTCGATAGGTCAAAAATCCTGATTCAATTCGACCTCTTCCATAGGTTAACGCCATCGTAACACCAAAAAGAACCTCGTAGGTCAGGAATTAACCTCTTCCATAACGCCATCGAGTCACACTCTCACAAACGACCTCAGATAGGTAAAGGTCCTCGTCATTCCACCGCCGACTATCACCGCAATTTTCGCCGGACCACCATCGGCCGTATCACCGCCGACTACCGATGTCAGCCAGTCGATTGCCGCTGGCTGCCGCCACCCCTGCCGCCGATATTTGATCGACCGACCACGGCCGTGACACCGCTTAACTACCAGGGCTAGCATCGACTACGTTTTCATTTTGTTGACCACCCGGCCGCTAACCACTGCGCCGAATACCGCAATTATCGCTGACATTTTTCGCTGGTTACACCATGCCGGTATCTCGTTGACTCATCACGCTGGCCGATTATCGAATACCATTTAATTAATTTTGTATCATCCGCTGGATAGCTCATTATCGCATCTATTACCACTATCGTTGCCGAATCACTACCATCGCAATATATTCGCCTTAATTCATGCTATGCCGATTGCCGTTTGCTGTTCTTTCGCCACAACCTCGACGCTAACCTCAGAAGCCGGTCGCTGCTGATCTTCACTATCAACCATCTAATCTTATCGATGCAGCAGCTGACCAGTCCAGTGCCGACGACATATCGGCCGCCAACCACCGCTACCAACTACTCGCCGGTCATCGCCGACCATCGTGGCATTCACGTTCCACCATCGCCGCTTGTCGGCCGTTCGCCATCGCCGGCATCGCTGCCAACCCGGCTTCCGATCGCCTTTGATCGCCTCAACCCGGTATCTCGAGGTTAACACCTCTTCGCGGAAAACTGGAGCCTTGTGAACAGTCTTGATCTCCGATCCGGTCAGAGGTTAGCTTCTTTCGAGGAAAATTGGAGCCTTATGTGAACTACTTGTCCGTCGGTCCCCGGTCCGAGAGTTAACACACTCTTCGAGGGAAAATTGGAGCCTGCCGTATGAACTGTCTTGATCATCTTGATCCGGCCGGTCCGACGAGGCTAGTTGACACCTCTTTCGAGGGAAAATCGGAGCCTGCCGATGAACTACGGTCTTGATCCCGAACCCGTCGGTCCGAGGGTCAATTAGCACCTCTTTCGCGGAAAACGGAGCCTTGTGAACCAGGTCTTTATCGCCTCAACCCGATCGGTCCGACGAGGCAAGAACGACGAGTCAGAACCGAACACGACGTATGGCCTTGATCGCCCTAACCCGATACCGACGCGGGAATCGGACGAGGCAGAACCGAACCACGACGATGTATTTGACGCTTCTAACCATGGTCCGACGAGGCCGTAAAATCGACGAACCTAACCACGACATATAGTGGGCTGATCGCCCCTAACCGGACGACGAGGCCGCGAACGGACGAGGCAGAACCGAACAGTATGTACCGTGGGCTGACGCCCTAACCTGACGTCCGACGGTCGAACCGAGGCAAAACCGAATCAGATGTACAGGCCTTGACGCTTCCCTTGATCGCCTCCAACGCTTCTCTTGATCGCCTTCTTGATCGCCTCAAACTAACCTCACTCAAGAAGAAGAGAAGGCCTTCTTCTCCCTGGGGTTTTATAGATCCACCATAGGGGGAAAGAAAGAATAAATTTAAAAAAAAAAAACCTCTCTTCATTATGACATTTAGTTTTTTTTTAAAAAAAACCTCTATTCATTATGACATTTAATTTAAAAAAAACCCTCCATTCATTATGACATTTAATTAAAAAAAACCTCTCTTTATTATGATATTTAATTAAAAAAAAACCTCTATTCATTATGACATTTAATTTTAAAAAAACCTTCCATTCATTATGACATTTAATTAAAAAAAAAACCTCTCTTCATTATTTTTTTTTTTTTAAAAAAACCTCTATTCATTATGACATTTTATTTAAAAAAAAATCACTCATTATGACATTTAATTAGAAAAAAAATTTTAGATATTTTTGGATGAATTAGATAATGTCATCCAAAATATAAAACTGATGACACTAAAAAATTCTTTAAAAACACGAATCTTAATGTCAAAAGCAAGTTGATCCTCTAAAAGATCAAGCACTTAAAATATCCTTAAACTTTGGGATGTCAATTAAATCTCTAAATAACTCTCAAACATGGAGTGTTTATAATGAATTTTCTCGAGATCTAACGAGTGATCTCATAATGACTTCATTTGAGCATTCAAATACACAAAATACATCATATGATCAAGGGAATCATCAGAGGTCAGATGGAGAGTGGGTTTGGATTGATGTATGCAGACGCCACTTCTCCATTTATAAATAGCCTCTCATTTCTATGGGAGGAGAGAGAGAGAGCTCTAAAGATCCTCCAAGCATAATCGGTCGACTGACGTGCCAACCACCGCCGTGGCCGTACCGTTGATTGTCGATTGCGAATTGTTTGATTTACCGGTGATGCAGCTTCACCATCATCTGCTATTAAAGAATCGTTTCAACCTGATTGTCACATTTGTTCCTTTCTCATATACACGTAATCCCAGACGGAAGATCTGTCTCATACATAGTGGAAGTTTTTATCTGCAGGTGGTTTTCCCTTTATTTTCCACGTAAAAAATTCCGGTTTTCTTTCACTCTTTAAATACGTGTTACTGAATTTTCCAAATTGAAAAACTTTTATTTACTAACCGATTTTCAAGCACGCAACAAATTTAATAAAATATAAAACATTATTAATCTTTGAAGATATTGATCAAAGATAAATCTTTATTTACTCCATAAAGAAAATACATGCCTTGCAATTACGAAAATTTTAAAGTATATTTCTAAAAATAAAATATTATATATATATTTTTGTTTTACAGATTGTAAATCATATAAAATCATATTTTCATTATAAATAGCACCTAAATCTTATGAATTTATGTTAGGGATTTACATACATATCACACAATTCTTATAAATTTATGTATTTCACACTCAAATTTTAATTTTTACTTAAATAATACCTAAATCTTTATTATTACTTCAAAAATATTACATTATTTTTTTTAAGTGAAATGTATTTTTTTGAGCATAGAAAAATGTTAATTTTATAAATATTTAAATTTGAGTATGAAATATATAAATGTAAAAGAATTACATGTAAATTTCTCAAAAATAAATCATCGATAAATATGCCCCTTAACGATTCGCTACAATAACAGTTCCATAGTCCAGATCTCACCAGACCGATTTCTGTGCCAAATCCTGTCTGTCCGTACCTTGCCCTCAAAGTCGATAATTGTAGCAGCAGGGAGTTCGCATCCAGAGCAGGCTGACACCTCCGACGATCTGAAATGCCGCCGCCGGCACCGAACATGCCGAAGGCTTCATCTCCCTCTCAGCCCTCAGGGTATGCCCTAACGCTCATCATCTCCACAACGATTGTTTTCATTCTTCCCCGCCGTTCTCAGTTCTCATTTTCCAAAACTCTAACCCTCTCTCCTTCCAGGAAAAGCGAGGTCACCGACCTGAAGCTCCAACTCCGGCAGCTTGCCGGAAGCATCGCCCCTGGCGCGGACGATTCTCGGCGAGAGCTCTTCAAGAAGGTCATATCGTTCATGACCATAGGGATAGATGTCTCCGCAGCATTCAGCGAGATGGTGATGTGCTCCGCCACATCGGACGTAGTCCTTAAAAAGATGTGTTACCTCTATGTCTGCAACTACGCCAGATCCAACCCTGATCTCGCCCTTCTCACTATCAACTTCCTCCAGAAGGATTGCCGCGACGAGGATCCTATGATCCGTGGCCTTGCTCTGCGCAGCCTCTGCGCTCTCCGAGTTGCAAATCTCGTCGAGTACCTTGTCGCCCCGCTGACGTCAGGGCTTAGGGACAGCAGCCCCTACGTGCGGATGGTCGCTGCCATTGGGGTCCTCAAACTTTACCACATTTCCCCTTCTACATGCCTCGATTCAGATTTTCCAGCCATACTAAAGCCCCTCATGCTGAGTGACCCCGATGCACAGGTGAGGAAATCGAATTTAGAGCATGAAGAGAGGAGTTTGGTTTCGGCGCACGCCATTTTCTAGGTTAATGTTTTGTTGATTGTCATCTGGCAGGTCGTTGCGAATTGCCTGTCATCTTTGCAGGAAATATGGAGCTTGGAAGCTGGTAATTTAGAGACTGTGTCTCGGGAGCGAGAAAATTTACTCAGCAAGCAGGTTGTTTACTATCTCCTGAACAGGTTTGTAGTTTTGATTTTTGAAATCAATATCTTCCGGATAAATTTGGGCTTTTTAACTAAGACTGTTGCATAATGCAAAACTTTGGTCCTTGCTTAATGAAGGGCCAAGTTGACTCCATGCACCATGGAACCCTAAATTTAATGTATGATTACAATTGGGATTGATGATCCTATCATTGGAAATAAAATAAAGAACTTGATATAGTGAGCTAATGCATGTACATATGTTTCCAGTACAGTAAACTTGTAAATTTCACCTGGCATTTTCTCGTTAGCCAACCTATCATATCCTTTTAAAATTAAATCCTAAATTCATCCCTTGAGTATTCGTATGAGGTTAACTTTGTTGCAAAGTTTCATATTTTTACAATTTAGGGTTGTTTGGTTGTCTGAAAAAAGAATACAATGTAAAAAGAATGTAGTGTAAAGTGAATTTAATGTGTTTGGATTATTTTCGGTTGTTTGGTTGAAAATTTTATAAATACATGGGTTTGTTTTTTTTTTTGTTTGGTAGAATGAATGTAATGTAAATATTTTTTGGGGTGACGAGCGGTGGTGGGGTTAGGGCAATTAGCTTATGTGAGGCGGCGTGCTAGTGGATTTAGTGGATTATTTTATATTTTACACTAATTGGTGTATTTGAAATTCTTTTAAATTGGGCGAATTCCAAATGCACCACAAGTCACTCTTTCAAAGCATTTTAAATACACTACTGACTTTGATTTTACTTTTCAATAGGCCAAAAACCTAAAAAGTTCAAATCCCTTCATTTACTTTATTTTACACTAAAAAATCAGCCAACTAAACATCCTCTTAGCCTCTCGATTATACAAAATTGATCCAAAATAATCTCTTATGTAGAAGTTGTGGCACAATTGGGATAATATTCTTGGACTAAATTGACTACATAGGAATGGTCGGGATTATTTTGGAATTTAACCCTTCATGTTCTACTTTTCATAGTGATAAACTTGAAAATTCCATGTTTTGTTACTTTTGTATATGCGTGAATATTAAGAATCATGATAATGTTTTTGCTAGGAAAAATATTTGTAAGTGTGATTGTTGTGCTATAATGCTTAAAATAAAGGAATAGAGATCACAAAAAAGATTTTCATTGAAATTGAAATGGCATTTGATCTAGCTTCATCAAAATTGATTTGATGGATATTAAGGAAAAAAGCAATGTGTAAATATATGTTGAGTAATTTTAAAATATATATGATAAAAAATGAGTAATATTATAAGTAGTTGTAGAGTGATTAAATAAATTTCAACCACCCATTAGCCTTATCCTAACTATTTGGGGTCAAAGTTTTAAATTCTTATTTTTTATTTATTTCTATTGAGTGTTATTTGGGATATTATATATTTTTTGCAAATCGTTCTAAACAATTTTTATCCATCTAACCTAAGTTTTACCACGTTTCTTCTTTAATCCATTGGTATTAATTTTATCAATTTGTCCAACTAGTTTATTTTTTACTAATTGTTATAAAATCTTAAAGTTTATCTGTTAAGTTTTGTAAGACATTCATTTTAACGTTCTTATTTTTGTCACACTTAAACTTAGATATTAGTGACTTTGACACAATTCAATATTTGAATTTATACATCTCGCCCATTATCTTATAAAATTTATTTTTAACTCTCCATGATATCTCCTTATTAGATAAAACTCTGGAGCAACTTCTCATTGTTTAACCATACAAGCTCAACATCAAAAGTTATATCCTCATCAATGTCTCTATTTTATTGTGCAATATATTCAAAATACTTTGACTATCACACATAGGTATCACCTTATACTCTAATAATATTGAATGATAACTATTAACTTCATACCACTAAAATTACATATCATATGTTCAACATTTGTTTTATTAATTCTAATACCTTTTCTTTAAACATTTTTGTTAACGTCAATTTTTATTTATTGCAATGGTTGCCTTAAAAAAATAAATTATATTATTTGCAAGAAAGATATATCAAGGCATATCTCTTCAAATATATTTTGGAAGCATTGTCATATCCAATACAAAAGGATATGGACTCAATGCTATTCCTTGAAGTAAACTTATTATCATTTAAATTTTTTGGATTATTTAACAACGACTTATAATACTAGTTATCTATCATACATATCTTTAATAATATTATCAAATCTTTGACACACATTATTTTACCTCAGAGGGCTAAATTATCATAGTACTTGATCATATGACTTTTTAAGATCAATAACTAGCATATGATGATCCTTTTTTTTAATATATTCTCTATTAACACAAAAGTTATTTTCATAGTAAATTTTAGTAGCATGAATACAAATTGGTCTTTTGAGTTTGATGCAAATTTTAAACCTATATTCAATTATTCTCTCCTACAATTTTATTGTATGACTCTTTAACTTTTAATCTTCTATTATAAGCATGATCTTGACTATCACTCTTATTCTAAAATATTGGCACAAAAATTTCTCTTACTATCATTTGACATTATTTTGCTCTCCAAAATTTTACTGAAAATATTTAACCAATTCACTTCAATATCCCAAATCTTAATAGGTTTCTTATGCCATCTTTATGCATCTTTTTTAAAGCCAACTCCATTTCATTTTTTTAGATCAATCTTTAATACCATTCATTGTATAATTTATCAAGCTCTTTCAAAATAATTATTGCTTTAAAGCTCTCATTTAGTAATTTCTCAAAGTAATTTTTTTCTTTCTTCGATGTCTTCATTTTTAACTAATATTTTATTATCTTTACTTTTATTGCATTTTTTGATTAAAATGTCTGGATTGCTTATCTTTTATCTTTATTTTATATTTCCATACCTCTTTTCTTAGCATCAAGCTTATTATTTAAACCATAAAAACTAAGCTTTGTTTAATCACAAGAAATATAAATTTAATGATCTATTTTCTTAGTATCATTTTGGTTTTACTGCAATTTGGTTGATGATATGGTATGATTTCTTTTCTCTTTTTATATGATAAATGCCTGATTTGATTGGTACTGATGTAGGGACAAATTTGTCTTGGCACGTTGAGCATGTCCATGTTTAATTGGATTATGTTACTCTTATGTTTCATGGAACTCCAAGTTCTGAATATCTTTTCGATTGTAGATATGTTTGGCATCATTTCTTGTTATCTTAGCTCTACAATGATTATGTAGATTTAATTTGTAGCACTCCAAACTGTTTGACATATCCAAAATTCCAATTTCACTAACAATATTTTAACCATTTTTTTTAAATTAAACTAAATCTTTTACTTTTGATGATTTTTATATTATTTTTGATAATAAGGAAGGAAAAAATATGATGTATCAAAGGATTATTGATTTTAATAGAGTTCGATGCATTATAAGTTAAATAAAAATAATCTTGGTTAGATATGGAGACATAAAAGAAAGATGGTAATGCTATTTTGAGAAATTTGTTAATGAGAGTTTTGATAAAGAAATTATTTTGAAAGATAATAATGAATAATACAATGAAGCACATTATAGATTGATCCAAAAGTGGAGAGTAATATTTGAAAGTAAATCGTAAGTAGTAAACTTTAGGTCTATATGAAATAATTGTTGAGATTTTGAGAGTTATATGGGATATTGTAGTGATTTTGTTAACAATTTTTTTAGTAGAATTTTGAAGATTTTAATAAGAAGCCAAATGATTCTTGAAGATGCATTTTTATATTAATTTTTAATTATAAACGTTTTGTTATATAGGAATGAAACTTATAATAAAAGTTATGGAGCATAGTTGACTATAGAGAGAAATTATACCAATTTTGAAGAATTGATTTTTTTTATGCTTGAAGGATTTATTATATAGGTTTTTTTTTTTTTGGCTAAGACCAACAATAACAACAACAACAAGAAGCCTTTAATTTGGTTTGCTACATGAATCCTTATCTCTTATGTCCTAGTATATGTCAAATTCTCATTTAATTCAAGTATACTAAGATCATTTTTTACATCTTAACCAAGTCTTTTAGGTCTACCTACCTTTCTTAACATAGGTAAATCTAAATCTACTCTCTAATGGGTCATGACGAATGTGGCCAAACCATCTAAGCGACTCTTAATCTTATCTACCATTTGGAGCTACTCCAACTTTTTTCCGAACATACTCATTTTGCATTCTATCTCTAAGAGTAAAGCCACTCATCCACGAGCATCCTCATCTCGTAACACTTACCATTGATGAAAAATATATAGAGGATCTTTATATAATTTTTATTAATCTTAAGAAATCTTATGATTGAGTATCAAAGAATTAATTTGATGTATTTTATGGTAAGATAGTTTGTTAATGATATGTTAGTGCTATTAAAAATATGTATATGATTGATTATCATAAAAAAGTAATTGTGGAGTGACTTAAGAGTTTTTTAATTATTGTAGATTTATATCAATGATCTATATAGAGTCTTTATCTTTTATTTTTTAATTTTATATTGGTTATGAAGATGCTTACAAAGGATATTTCAAAGCAAGGTGCTTTGGTGTATAGTTTTATTTTAATATAGTTTTTTAATTATTGAGGCATTGAAATAAGTGAAATTAGAATGGAGGAAAATTTTAGAAGATGAAGGCTTTAGAATTAGTGAAATAGCATATGTTATGCAATTTTAATATGGTGATATATTAATTTTTATTCAATAATATTATAAATTAAAGTGATATTTAAGTGTGATAAGTTTAAGTATCTTTCATCTATTATACCTAAGAATGGATATATAGATGATGGTATAATTTTAGAATTAAGACTTGATCGTTATACCTTAGGACTTTTGTGATAAGAGGATATCATAAAGGCTTACATATAAATTTTATAGAAGTCCAATTAGGCCAATAATTTTGCATGGATCTGAATGTTAGGGTTGAAAATCATTGATGTATATATTGATTGTGATTAAAGTAAGAATATTAATATGGATTTGTGGCAAACTAAGGAAGAATAAATTAAGGAATGATTTTTTAGAAGACATGTTAGATTGGTATACATTGAATATAAGTTTAATGGAAATAAGCTTATTTTGTACATGTCCAATAGAGGTTAGAAAATACGTTTATTAGATAAGTTGTCAAAACTATTATCAAAGGATTGTGAAGAAAAATGATAAACCTAAGATTACATTGATAGAAATTGTTCAAAATAATTTGTGAATATTTGTTGAATACTTATATTACATAAATGAATGAAAAATGAAGATTCATCATACTGACATTAAATAGTTGGGATAAAGCTGTTGATCATGATGATCTCAAACATGTATACTTGATCTCCCACCCCTTAAATTAATTTACTACCCTTACCATTTTAAATATGCATGATACAGAGTAATGTGGTTACATTTTCTTTCTTTCAATAGTTTTGTTGGTTTTCCTTTATTAAATTTATATTTGTAAATTTTAAACACTTTCTCATTCACCATTCTATATCTGCAGGATCAGGGAGTTCAATGAGTGGGCACAATGTCTGGTACTTGAATTAGCCTCCAAGTATATACCATCTGATAGCAATGAGATATTTGACATAATGAACCTTTTGGAGGATAGACTTCAACATGCAAATAGTGCAGTTGTCTTAGCCACAATCAAAGCTTTTTTGTATCTAACGATGTCCATGACAGATGTTCATCAACAGGTGCCTATGCTCACCTGTTAGCTTAGAAATATATTACCATGGAACTGGTTTTATTATTAATGCAGTTACAAGCATGATTGATTGATTATGATAATTTGAACAGGCAATTTTGATTTAAAATTTTCTTAAAATTTTGAAAGAATTTAAATTCCATACTCATGTGGTAAATGAGTGAAGGTTATGTCAAATTTTTTTTTTTTTGATCTAGGAGGTTTTAAGAAGTTTCTAGAATAGACTAGGAGCCTTTCAGAACTTTTAATGAGAACTTTTAAAAGGACCCAGGAATTTTCATAGAGGCTTAGACTTGTTTCCAATAGATGAGCACCAAATTTGAAACCCAATTCCTAGCTTGTAAGGTAGGCCATACATGAGTCCTTCAAATTTCAAGTTTCCTTGAAATAAGGAAGAAATTGTGTGTTGCACAAAATAAAGGATTTAGATTATCTCATAAATTAAATTTTCTTTTATTTTCTTATCCATTTTCTTAATAAGCAATCTAGATGGGATATATATATATATATATATATATATATATATTACATTTAATTTTTGATTTGTTTTTTTCATTGAAAGTAGGAATTATCTTGTATTTTTTTTCATTTGTCCCATACATCTATAAATGAGATTCAATTGTAAGTTATCTTTGTCATTAAAATTAATTACAATTTTTTTTCTCTCAACTTTATTTATAATCAACTGTCCTTTTGTTTTCTTTCTTTCCACTTGACCAAATTCTCTCTCTCTCTCTCTCTCTCTTCTCTCTTTCTATTCCTTGGAGGGTCATGGGACTATGGTGCATTTTAAGGAGAATTAAGGAAATATAATTGTCATGTCAAGGAGGAAAAACCTTCAAAATTTCTTTGATTGGTACTATGTAAAGCACTCTATTTGGTAATGTTTTTTTATTTGCTATGTTATAAGCACATAATCCCACTATCTTTTTTTGCCTTTGGTTGACACCTATGTAACTCTAGTATTTTTGTGAAACCTAATTGCCTTCAATAAGATATTCCTCTCTTTGTTATCTTTTTGTTATTCAATTTTATTCTCTCGGGAAGATTGAGTTATGTTTTTTTTAGATTACATTTCAATTCTTATTCGTGTTAATCTCTGCCATATCAACAATTGAAATTTCTCTTGTTGGCCCATTCATTGAGAAGATTTAACATTAATCTATTTTATTGAATTTGAATCGTAATTTGGTATTTGGATGTAGTTCCCATCCTATAGAAAACATGCGGATTTTATCTACTTAGTTGAAATACAACCACAATTCAAAATCTTGTTAAGGCTAAAGAGTCAAAAACAATATAAGGAATAGTTTTATGCATAAGGCACTAAGTTTGGCATATGAGATTATAAATTAGAGATGGCCATGTCTAATCTTGTTGAACTACTAGCTATTTGAAGGCATTTGTACCTTAAAACAACGAGATGTTTGTTACCACTATTATCTTTTATTTTTTTCTGGCTTTAGTAGATAGTTATATATAATAAGATTTTTATGAAATCTTATTTTTTTATTAAAATTAATCTGATTTTTGTTTCTTTAATATATTAGATCATTTGTCTTGAGAAAATTAGTTGTATTTTTTAGATTACTTCAATGATTAGTTGTGTGGATCTTAACTCCATTATATCAAATAGGGATTTATCTACCATTGTTAAAACTAAAACCACAATTCAAATCCCTACTCATGATGGTAAGTCAACAACAATTTAAGGATAAATACATGCACCTAATATTAACAGCTAAGGAAGTTATATCCACTCTTGTTGAACAAATGGTTATCTATAGGGCATTAGTTCCTTAAAGGCAAAAGAATATTCCTATCACTAGACATAACATGACTTTAATGTTTGCCAACGGGCATCTAAAGATGAGAATCATCATTGCCAATTAAGACACCTCATCTCAAAGTAGATGTTATATCAGAGCGACGTTTGATTGCACTGTTAATGTTGAGATGGTAGATAATTGGATAGAGAAAATGGAGACATGTCACATGCTTTACTTTTTCATAAGTATCGTGCCACACAAAATACTACGTTTTGCACGTCTCAAGATGTTGCATGCATTGGGGCAATGAAACTCTAAATCAAAGAATTATGACCTATCTAGAATGAGATGCTACAATTTAAAGGGTTATTGAATGCTCATTTTTATCCCATTAGCTACAAAGAGGATAAATGGTTGTGGTGGTAGTGATTGAGACAAATGAAGATGTGAGCAATTGATACAAGATTACACTATAGAGTTTCGTAGGCTGATTTTTTATTGGATAGATTTATTTTTTTCAATGAATTCAATTACAAAGGCTACTTTTTTGCAATTGAAGGATGAAATAGGCTCAATTTTGGAGCAAAAGATAAAAAAATACCAAACTAAAAAGAAAATTGAGGGTAAAGAAAATATAATTAAATGACTTTTTGCTTATTTTTCAAATTTATGGGGCACAAAATCAAATTGCTTAGAAACTTCATTTTGAATTTTATAACAAGAATAATTGTGAAAATATGAAGCAATTCTGATGCCCTATTGTGAAGGGGATCATGGAAATTAGTGGAGTATATTAAATGGACATTATGATCGTGTCCTCAACACAACCTTGAAGAATAACAAGTTAAGGAAGATTTGTTTAGACTAAGTTTAAAGGTCCAGGTGACTATCATTTTAGTCATTTGATGATCTAGCCAGCCAGCAAAAATGTATTGCAATCTAAAAAGGGTTGGAAGTCCATAAAGATTTTTAGTCCCATTCACAAGGATCATTTCTTGCACACACACAAATGCACATTAAAAGGAAATGTTAGTATACCCGGAGGAATTTTCTCTAAGAGTATACTTTAATGCTTAAGTTAGGAATTAATGCCCCAACTAAATATTTTCTAAGGGAATTAGTAGAATTGAAATGATTATTAAAGGTTTTATAATCACTTTATATGTTAAGAAGAGGAGGATTCATGTATGGGAGGGTGAAGCGATAGTTTAACATCTTTATAAGGTTAGATAGCAGATAGAGGAGATATTTCATCTTTATGATCCATGCTCATTGGAAATGTATCTTTTGAGGGATTTTTTATGCCTTTAGTCGATTGAATGGTTAATAAGCAAGGTGTGCTGCTTTTGAGATTTGAGCTATAGCCCCTTGGCCCTAGGGGTGGCTTATGGATGGATGAGGCCTTAAAGGTTTGGGATTTATGTAGTCGATATTAGGAATTAGGTATAAGATAGCTCTTAAGATTGTTGTTGGTTGTAATTTGAATTGGATCCTCATATCTTTGGTGGACACTTAAGATCTGTGCTTGATTTTATGACTTCAATGGAATGGCCTTCATGCATCTTGAAGTGATCTGGCGACTAAGATTTAAAAAGTATTGTTACTTTCTTTTTTTTTACCCTTATTGAGGACCATAATAGCATGAATCTTAGTTTGAATGCAGGTGTATTTGCAAATTTGTATTCATAGGTATAGAATCATAAAGAAGTGGAGTATAAGGTTACAGGATAGTGTACCTTCAAAACACATTAATTGATTGATAAGATAACTTGTGAGATTATTCCTTTAACTTTCTATCACTCTATTTTTTGGATTCCTTTTAGGATGTTAGGGCATTTCTTATAGGAGGTTGCATCTTCTTTCTTGTCAAGGTTGCCTAGTCCTTTAAGTTCAGAAGTGCTTCTTTCCTTTCTTTCCAGTTTCTAGATCTTGTGCTATTGAGAAGGACAAAGGATGTTGCATACTTATCTAAGCTTTGTACTACTTGTCCTGTGAAAGTAAATGGTAGGGTTTGATTGGACTTCATGTATTTCCTTTGTGCTTAGAAAGAGTGAGGTTAACCAACTTTGTAGAAATTCTTAGAGCTACTCAAGGAGGTGAAAGGTTTGCCTCTCTTGAGATCAATGGAGAATTAGTTATTATTGGATAGAGTTCTACTATCAATTCACATTTTATGGCACTTTGGTGAATGGTGAGGAGATTAAAAGCAAGGATTTCTTGAAGTAAGAAGCTATTCAAACTAGTTCGTCACTTTATGGCTCATTGATCGTACTAGTTCCAAAAAAGATGGCCCATTAAGGATGTGTATCCATTGACCATGATTTAGAAGATAATTAAAAAAATAATTAAGTGGTGTAAATAGTTAGAAATTATGGTTGATGGTTAGCTTAGAATGTTAACTTATGATGTGAAGTTGTGGATAGAAAGATGAGACTTTAGAATGGTTTTGTAGAGAGAAGATCAAAATTAATCTGACTAATTTGAGTTGATTTAAAATATCACGTTTGGGGAAGGAGTTTAAGTGGTCTAAATAAGATGAAGTAATGATGGAGGTTACTTTGAGAGATGAATTTATAATTTAGAATATTTTGTTGAGTTTGGTGAGGTCTAAGGTGTTGTAATAGTGTGGAGAATGAAATTATATATGTCACTTAGTTTAAGCCATGAGCTTCAAAGAAGATTTTGGAGTGGATTTGAGGACTTGGGTGATAGATGACTTGTCTTAGAAATCAAGTAGAAAGTAGGAGAACATGAGAGTGATTAAGGAGAAGTTTTAAGAGGATGTTATAGAGGACTTGAAAGATAAATGATCAATCCTATCAAGGAAAGATCAAGTTAGGCCACCAAACACAAATGCAAAGAGAAAAAAAGTTCAAAGAAATTTTATCATTTAAAATTAAATATTTTTTTTATATACTTGCCCTATTTATAAGGATTACAATGACGATCATTTTAAAAAAAGAAGAAAATTTTGAAGGAAAAGGTTTGTGGGTGGCCATTAATAAGGTGACAACCACCTTCATTAATTCATTTTATTTTTTATTAATAAAAAATGACAGCTCATACATGATCCAAATTAATAAAAATCAAATTTCTAGATTCTAAATTTGAAATTAAAATAATGAATTTTAAAATTTAATTATTTTTTATTGGGCTCTTATGATGTCCTTGATCGGGCTTTTGCTTGGACATTTTTTTTGGCTCTTTTAATTGGATCTTTAATTTTATTTGCTTGATCTACATAATATGCTACATCAACTCTCTTAAGCTCATTTGAACTCTTTTGTAGAATTAAATTTCAAGTAGTCTTCTACGAGTTGAGTGGCAAAAGTTTTTAAGTTAGTGCAAATCAATCATGTATCTTCTATAGGTGATATGTTCTTTCAGCGAACTAAAAATCTATAATCATCGAAAGAGTCAGTGAGCACTTTCTTAGTAATAATATAGTCAAATTTCAAGAGAGCAGGTGATGATAAGAAATTTTATAAGTGAGTTATATCCCATGCTAAAGAAGCAAATTGAATAAGTGAAGTTTTGCTAGTTTTTTTATATGATAGAATATTTTTAATATTAGTAATTAGATGAATGAGTATATAGCTAAATTAAGGGATCAAGTATTAGTTTTAATTTTATTTAGATTTTTAAAAGGACCACAAGTTAGTGCATGTAATTTCTTATATTTAGTGATTTGATAATGCTTAAGGCGGATACAAATGAAAACATAATAACTTATGTATATTCTTTTGTTAAATGATTATAATTTATCTTAGAAATATAACATTCATTACCTATAGTGATTTGCTTTCTCATATCTTAATAAGGCTTTAAAAGTCGTTAGCAAATTTGAAAATTGCATAAAAAATGAGTGAGATGATATGTTTGTTATATCAATTGGACATCTTTGATTTTAATCATAAACTTTTCAAATTGTAGTCTAGAGAGTACTATTGTAAGCAAATTTGTAGATTGACAAATGTTAGTTTCAATTTTCTAAAATTTTACCTATTATATATATCTAAATAAGTTCTCTAAAATAGAATTGATCACTTGTTTATCTATTAGGAATGGAAGGTAGAAGAAAACTGTATGAGATATGTAATAATTTCCATAAAATTTTAAAAATATAAGATCAACCTACCATCTCTATTGAAAATAATAATAGAAGGAAACCATGGAGTTACATGATTTTCTTAAAAAATAATTTCGCCATGTGAGAAACATCATTTGTTTTGGAGCAATGTAAAAAATGTCATTTTTGAAAAAAATTTAACTACTATAAAAATATTATCATAACTTCAAGCTACTTGGGTAATCTTAAAATAAAATCCATTGATAAATCTTTGAACTATCAAGGCAGTATATTGTCCAATTTTGTTTTGTAGTTTTATCCGTTTATAGGTTAAGCATTGAGCCATAAGTTTTTTAATATCTCTTTCTTGAAGGCCAATAAAATTTATTTTCTATTAAATATATAATTTTATCTTGCCTAAAATGACCAATTATTTTTCTAGAATACAATTCAAAGATTAGAAATTCTTTAAGAGAAGACATATGAATATATAATTATTTTCCCTTATAAAAATATCCATTTATAACTAACAATATTTCTTGCACAGTTAAAAGCTTATTCAAGTATTTAAGATGAATTAATTGAAAATTAAAATACGATATGTCATATTTAATTTGATCAATTCTAGAATATTTGATTTTATAGAAGAAATCATCAAATTTATCTTAGATAAGGCATCAAAAGTTTGTTTTCAATTTAAGGGCTTATGTTCAAGAACAATGGAATAGTTTTATAAAACTTTGACCCATTTGACTTGTTAATGCTCTATTTTCATTGAGTATTGATTAATTTAAAGGCATGAAAGTTTGATTTGAGAATAAATTCTTTAGCAAAATAATAATAATAATAATAATAATAATAATAATAATAATAATAATATAATAATAATGGTTTGAATTATAGCATAAAACTCTTAGTCATAACAGAAAATCATGATTTGGCTTTATTTAATTTCTCATAAAGAATACCACAAGATGATTATCTTGACTCAAAATTTCCTTAATTCTAATTCCTTAAGTAATGGCAGTTATTTCAAATGTTTTAAAGAAATCAGGAAGAATAAGGATTGGGGCAAATGTAATAAGAATCTTAATTTGGTTTAAGACTTTTTTTTTGTAAAAATCCAACAAAATTTGTCTAATTTTAATAAATCAAAGATCGGGCAACAACAATGCTAAAGCTGGCTAGACTATGGATGCTTCTAATATTAGTAAAATTTTTAGGTGATGGCCAATCTTGGATTGCTCTAACCTTAGATGAATCAAGTTTGAGTCTAGCAGTGGAAACACTAAAACTTTAAAAAAATCATCTCAGTTTGTCAGAAGAAACATTTTTTAAATTTTTTATAAAAATGGATGTATAATTTTTTTCTAAGTTTTTAAAATCTTATTAGAGTTGTTGTAGATGCTCACTTTATTAGAGCTGTAAAGTAGAAAATTAGAATATTTTAAAATTATACCTTCAAACATTTACCTATATAGGGGTTTAAACATTTGTTTATTTCTATCTAAATAAGGTTTATTCTTCTTAACATTTTTTTTAGTTGAAGTATTTGTTTAATAAATTTTAGTATTCCCTACTAATTTTATTTTAGAAAAGTAACTGTTTAGTATTCATCAATTTTATACATATCAAGTAAGTCATCTATTTGAACTTATTAGCCTAGAAATTTATTTCGGTCATGCACATCATCATAAGTTAGGTCTTCAACTTTGATTCTTTAAATAGATTTTAAAGTCTTCCGTATTCTTAAAATAATTTTCTCCCTTCCTCTAAAAGTTGGTGGTTTTCTAAGTTTTTGATATTTTCTTGGGTTTGGGTATGAATCTTTTTCATTTATTTTTATAGATATAGTTTGAGTATGTATTGGAGGTGGAGTTTGGATCTTATTATTCTGCAAATGGGCTATGAGAGCTTGCATTTATTTTTTTAATATCTTGTATTTGATTTTTTCTTTCTTTCTTAGATTTATTGAACATTTAATTCATTTTTTGTGGATCTATGATCAAAGTTATCTACTTGGTCAAATTTTCAACTTATTTTAGAGATAGATTTAAGTGTCATATAGATAATTTTTTTAATAATATATGAGGAGGGATTAGAGAAAAAGAAAATTTAAGTACAACAACAAGTGTTTATCCCACTATGTGTTATGAATCCTTTGTCTCATTGTGTCTATATATGTCAAATTCTCATTTAATTCAAAGTATACTAAGGTCATTTTTTATACACCTTAACCAAGTCCTTTATGTCTACCTTTACCTTTCTTGGATAAGACAAATCTAATGCATTGACTCTCCCATGTCATCGACGATCGACAATCCATCTAAGGCGACTCTCTCTAATCTTATACTTGGAGCTACTCTTAACTTTTTTCTCGAACATACTCATTTTGCATTTTATCTCTAAGAGTAAAATACTCATCCACACAGTGCATCTTCATCTGCACTTAACTTGTCTTAGTCTTTCTCTTTTATTGGCCAACATTCTACACCATAAATTATTGCAAGTCTTCTTAGCGTCTTATAAAATTTTCTCTTAAGTTTAAGCGGTGCTTTTCTATCACACACAGCGTGGATCGTTCCTCCAACCATCCAACTTGAATTCTACTTAATACCATCTCCATCTGTTTCACCATCATTTTGAACAATAGAGCCTAGATATGTCAGCTCACTCTTTTTAATGACTTATTCACTAAATATCACAATCTAGAACTTCTACAACTAAAACTACACTCCATATATTTAATTTTAGATCTACTTCATCGAAAATCTTTAGACTCTAACGTTGTCCTCCATAATTCAAGTTTCTCTTGGACTCTCTATCTAGTCTTATCAACAAGAAGAATATCATCAGCAAAAAGTAACCAAGGTACATCTTCTTGTAAATGCCTAGTAAGAACATCCATAACTAAAGCAAAAGATAAGGGCTTAAAGCCGATCCTTGATGTAATCCAACTGAAATAGGAAAATATTTTGTCAATCCTCCTTATGTTTGGACACAAGTAGCAACTGTAGTATACATATCCTTAATGACTTGAATATAACTAATATTAACTCCTTTCTTTTCTAGAACTCTCCAAAGAACATCACTTGAAATTTTATCATAAGCTTTATTTAAATCAATAAATATTATATGTAGATCGTCTTTACTTTCTCTATACTTCTCCATCAAATCTCTTAACAAATGTATAGCATCCATAGTAGATCTACCTGACATGAAACCAAATTGATTGTGAGAAATATTTGTATCACATCGTAACCTATGCTCAATTACTCTCATAATTTTAATGAATGACACATTAACTTAATTCCTCTATAATTTTTACACTCTTGTGCATCACCTTTATTCTTAAATATTTGAACCAACAAACTCTTTCTTCACTCATCTTGGTAGTATTTAAAATAACATTAAAAGATTTGTAAGCCAATAAATTCCTTGATCTCCTAAACATTTTCACACTTATATTGGAATATCATTAGCTCTTATTATTTTTTCACATTTCATTTTTTAAAAAATTCTCTAACTTCAAATTTACTAATACGTCGATAAAAAAAATTCTCTATTTTTGTTTAGGGTATTAAGTTTGCTAAAATCAATCGTATTTTCAGATCATTCATTGAAAAGTTTATTAAAATACCTTACACTTATTTTTTAAAATTTTTTCAGAAAAATCTTTATGATTTTCATTCTTAATACACCTCACTTGAACTAGATCTTTACTTCTCTATCTTTTGGTTGGCTTACTTTTAAATGAATCTTTCACCTTCTTTGATATTCAATATATTGTATAAATCATTTAAATTTTTGTATTATATATTCTTTCTTAGAATCTACCAGGCGACTTTATATCTTACCCAATTTGTCATTTTTTACATATAAATCAAATTTTATAACAATCTTCTTATTTCTTATCTTTCTTCTCATTAACTCCACTATCAATTATTTTTATTAAAAGAAGTTTTTAGTTTGATTTTCCAATATTTTTTCTGATTTCTTAATTTACTTCTTATTTTTCCACATAACATTCATCATCACAAATTCTAAGCTCTTATAAACTGCTCTTAAAAATATTTTATTAGTGTTTTTAAGTGCTCATCTAATCTGACAATAATTTGATTTATTTTTTATTTTTAAAATTTAAATCTTAAAATATAAAATTAACGGTCGATGTTGATTAACTTTCACTGAATGGCGTTATAATCTTTTATAATCTAAATGATTTATTTTCTTATCAAAATAATCAATTTGTGTTTTCTTAGATCCATTTTATAAGTAATAATATCTTCATCTCTTTTCTTAAATAAAAGCATTAACAATTATAAAATTATAAAAAAGCAAAACTTAATATAGTCTCTTCTTAATCATTAAATTCATAGCAATAAAATCTTTAAAATCTTCTACCACTCTACATGTCATTTAAATCTCCTCCAATAAATATTTTTCTTCAAAATGTATCTTTTTTATTAATTCCTTTAAATTCATTCCAAAAAATTTTTTTTTTTTACATCCAAACCTACTTGAGGAGCATAAACACCTATAGCATTGATAATCTTAGTATCAATGATAATCTTTAAAAGCTATAATTTTATCTTCAAATCTATTAATATTTATAATATTATTTTTCAAACTATATATAATCACACTTTGCGTTTAATTCACTACGAATATCAAAGTTTAAAACCTAAACTATATCAATCTCCTTGGCCATCTCTCCAACCCATTTAGTTTTTTAAATACATAAAATATTTATTTTCCTATGAACCATCATATCTATTAATTCCATTAATTTATTTGCAATAGTACCTATATTTCAAGTTCCTAATCTAATTCTAGTTTCATGGACTAATTTCTTTACCCACATTCGTCCATAATGTGGGAACCCTTGCTTATTTAACATTGCAGGCGTGATGTAGCGCTTACACACTTCGTTGTATTGATATACATCACGTCGCTTGGGACACCCTAGCATTAACATAATGTTTTAAAGGATTCATGCCATGATTATTTCGACAAGTTTTACTCTAGCTCTACTGCCTAGTGCAACCCTCCACTTTTCACATCCGAACTTGGGATCGGTAAAAGGTAGTATTCGAAAAAGAAAATTTAAGTAATAAAAAAAATAAATAAAATAAATGTGTAATCAAAGTGAAATTTTAGGTTGGGAGAATGTTTAGATGAGGAAAGGGGTACTAAACCATTTTCATCTTAAGCTATTCTTTGATAGTTTAGATCTTTTTTGATAACGTTTTATCTCAAAAATCACTAAGGATAAGACACTTATATTCTCATGCATGTTATTTTTTTTTAATATGATGAAAAATGCTTAAAACTATTTAATTTTGTGTTCTTAAGAAATCAAGTTATCATAATTAATTAAAATAAATTTTTAGAATTAATCATAACCATTAACAAAGAGAATAAAGAAAGTAATTAAAATTTTGTTTGCTCCTAGGGTAAGTTTATTTTAAAAGTAGAGCTCTCCCTCATTCTCCCAAAAAAAAAAAAAAAACGGTATGCTTGCACAAGTGAAGGAAAGGTGGAACATGTAGTGGAGCTCACTAGTTAAAATTTTATGCTACCATCATAGATTTACAAGAAATATATCAGATATCTAAGTTATTAATATGAACTAAATCTGCCATAAAATAGACTCATTAACTCAAAATTGTTAGTTTAACTCTCAAGTTTATCAATGTAAGTTCACCACAATAAATTCTTTTGTTGAAAATTTTTTTGACTAAGATTTACCTCATTTCAGGTTTTGCTGTAATCCCAAATATAATGGTGGTGGGAGATTCTTTTTGGTTGGATTAATAGATGAAAATAGATTTTAGTTTTTAATTTAATGTTTTAAAGAGTGATTTAGAATTTGTGGTAGTGACATGATGAGTTTAGAGAAGTTCAGTGAACGAAATGACAAGATTAGTTCAACATAGGCTAGTTTAGACTGATTTGAAAGTTCATTTTAAAAATTAATTTTATAGTGGTGTAAATAGTTAGGAATTATTGTTGATGGTTAACTTAGAATGTTAACTTATGATATGTTATTGGTAGAAGTATAATGTTTTTAGTCATTTAGTTTAGAGGAGACTAAGACTAGTCCAAATTGGGATAGCTTTGGCTGATTTAAAATTTCTTTTAGGAAAGAGGCTTGGGCGGTCTAAACAAAGGAAATTATAGTGGATGGTTACTTTAAGATATGAGCTTATGAACTAGAATTTTTGATAAAGTTTGGTGAGGTCTAAATTGTTGTAATTGTGCGGTGAATAAGACTACATAGCTATCCACTTACTATGGGCTTAAGCTTTAAGGAAGGTTTTGAAATGGATTTGAATACTTCAGTGATGAATGTTATTGTTGATTTTATGCAACTTTCAAGACCTGCTGACTAAAAGGTAAGGTTGTAGATGCTACTTCCAGAATCAAGGCTTTCTTAGGAGAGCATCTTTATTGACTTCCTTGGAGGGCTGTCCGAAATCAAGAGGTTTAAATTATTTATTTGTTATTGTTGATTGGTTTAGCAAGATGAATGCGTAATAGCTTGTAAACAAACCATGATAGTAGAACAAATTGCAAAATTTTTAATCCAACATGCTTATAAGCACTCTGAATGCTTACATCCATCATCTCTGGCAAGGTAAACCAATTCCTTAGTTGATACTGGGGGAAATTATTGAGCATGATGGACGCTAGATTGGTAAGGAGTGTTGCTTTCTACCCACAAATGGATTATCAAATAGAGTTTGTGAACAAGGTTATGGTGAGGATGCTGTAAGCATATAATGCCAATTATCTGAGGACTTGGATGGCGTCACATCTTATATATAGTTTGGCATAAAATGGAGCAATTCATTAATCAACATCAAAATCATCATTTGATTGTTATCTTGAATTCTGGCCTCAAAGTTTCTTTAATCTTGAATTCTGTATTGACTTGGATGGAGGACACATTGAGAATCAAGAAGCAAAGAAAGCTCAAAACCTCAAAAGTTACTTGAAGAAGGTGAGAAAGATAGAAGAAAGCTTGTTGAAGTTCCAATAGAATTATAAAGACTGTCATGAGGAGCACAAGCCTCGTAGTACTTTCCAAGAATAAAACTTAGTTTGGCTACATCTACGAAGGATTGTTTGAAAGAAGAAAGCAAGAAGCTGAAGCCTATTGTATGCAGACTTTCCAAGATTCTATAAATGACTAGGTGTAAATAGGCTTGACTTCCCTATTATGTGAATAAATATTATGAAATTAATGGTGAAAATAATAGTTGTTTGAACCTTCTTTGCTTGATAATCTTGATGATCTAAGAAAGATTATTTAAATTGTAAATGATTTTATGTAATATAGAAATGACTAGCACAGGAGGATTGCATCATATACAAAAATGCTACCGACATCATCAGAGTTAAATTTGCATTCAAGATGGCTAAGCACAACCAAACAAGTGGTAAAATAGAGTAGATTAAATTAATTTTCATATATACATCATCTACACTTGAAAAATGGATCATTATCCCGGAGACCCTACAAAGTTTTTAGAACATTCTTGCAGAAATTTTTGGAAGACCTGAAGAATCTTCTGAATTTTTTTATGAGAACCTTCGATAGAAGGATCCATGAACTTTCTAGAAAGGCCCAAACATTCTATGAGCATTGGTTAGCTTTTCAAATAGGAGCACAAAATTCAAAGCCCATATCTTCGTTTGAAGGGAACGATCATGCATGGCTATATTTGTCAATGGCGCAGTGCGACACACTCTTAGCGCCATTTGTGTAGTGCGGCGCTGTGTATTAAAATAGTGTGTGCTATTTGTGCCATGTATGGTCAATGGCGCATGGTGCACATAGCACGCACTAAGTTATTTTTGAAGTTTGATATGAAAATAATACACACATATGCATATATTTGTAAATGTGTTCATATGTATATGTATATGTATGTGCACATGCATATACATATATGTATGTACAGACATATATACATATATACATATATACACACATATATGCATACATATACATGCACACATACACACACACACACACACACACACATAGATATATTTACATGCATACATATACATGCAATGGTGCGCCGTTCGCCATTGACAAGTATGTTATCTTTTAACTTCAAGCTTTAATAAAATAAGGATGTAAGAGAGAGTGGTTGCACAAAATAATCTCTTCTTAGTCTCCCTTTTTTAGTCACTTATTGAGTAGTTTAGATACCATTTTAGCCATTTTTTTAGATTAGTTTTTTATTGATGGATTTGTTACCTTTATGCTAGGAATCAACTATCAATTTTTTATTTAATTTAATAGGTGTTGTACATCTTTAAATAAGACTTAATTGTATGCAGTTTTTTGTCATCAAAATCAATGAGAATTCTCTATTATCTCGTTTAGCTTACCCCTTCCTATGACCAGCCAACGTTTTATCTTCTTTTTCCCCCCTCTTTTCTCTCTCTATCCAAGTGCTCAAGGGGGTACTAAAGGTGCGCTTCAAGGAGATCAACAAAAAGGGAATGCCATCTCAAGAAGGATGATCTGATATTTTCCTCTTATTTTGGCTTTGGCTGACACTGACATAACCCTAGATTTTGTGAAACCCTAATTTCTGTCAAGAAGAAAATCTTCTTTTTGTTATGGCTTTGATTTGTACCGGTAAGATGGAGTTGTTGCTGTTTAGAATTTGTTTTTGTGCATCTTAACGCCACCGTATCAAAGCCCACGTGTTTCTTGTGATTCCATTCTTTCATGGCATTGAACATTTTGTTCTGTTAGGGAATTTGAATAATTTTATTTAGAAAATTATCTGAACTTGTTAGTTTTTTTCCTATCAGCTTGATAGCATATTTTTACAAGTTTTAACCACACTAATATATTTTGAAGTTATATCCCAAGTTCTTTTCTCATAAATGAGTTCTAATTATATTGAATTGTATGCTTAAAGACGGTTTGAAATGTTTGCTTGCAGATATTTTATGTGCAATGGCAATTAGGTATACAAGAAATGTTGTTAGGTTAATCAGTAACATGCTACATTTTAGCTAGCTGTTTGACTCCTTTTGTTGATTACTTTTGTTCATATCGACATTTGTTAATTCATTCCTATTTTAACTTGTATTTGTTGTTACTGTTGTTGGCATGATTTGTCATTAAGTTATTTGTGGTATCTTTATTAGTATAGAAGCTATCCATTTACAAAGCATCAAAAGTCTCTCATAGGTTTATGAACGCATTAAAGCACCTCTACTCACGCTAGTGAGCTCTGGTAGTCCTGAACAATCTTATGCTGTGCTGAGCCACTTGCACCTATTAGTGATCACGAGCCCGATGTTGTTCTCTTCAGACTACAAGCACTTCTACTGCCATTATAGCGAACCATCGTATGTACAAAAGCTGAAACTTGAGATGTTGACTGCCATAGCAAATGAGAGCAATACCTATGAAATTGGTGAAGTACTATTTACAGAATTTTCTTAGTGAAGCAGCGATTTTTCTAATCATTCTTAATTTTGTTTCATCATTTTTGCCATATTGATTTTTTTTTTCTTTTTTTTGTTGCTATATTTGGTTTTCACAGTGACTGAGCTTTGTGAATATGTTGCAAATGTTGATATTTCAATTTCAAGGGAGTCAATCAGGGCAGTTGGAAAAATAGCATTGCAACAATATGATGTTAATGCAATTGTTGATAGGCTTCTCCAGTTCTTGGAAATGGAGAAGGATTATGTGACTGCTGAAACACTTGTACGTTCTTTTCGAGGAGTTTCTTTTTCTGAGTATTGTCGCTGATGCCCAATTAATTAGGTTCTAGCTGCACTGAAATTAATTATATTCCAGTTTTTTGAAACAATATACAGGTTTTGGTGAAAGATCTTTTGAGGAAATATCCACAATGGAGTCATGATTGTATTGCAGTTGTTGGAAATATCAGTAGCAAAAATGTCCAAGAACCTAAGGGCAAAGCAGCTTTGATATGGATGCTGGGGGAATATTCCAATGATATGCTTGATGCTCCTTACATTCTAGAAAGTCTTCTGGAGGGGATGAGGAGCATTCCCCTGAGGTAATTGTTTTCTTGATAGTAACTTCTCTTATAGAAAAATTTACTTGAGCTTGATTTTGTTTCATGGTTGATAATAATATGAATTTGTTGTGATTATTTTCATTTGACGAGTCTTTCTACCCAATTTAAATCTCAGTGTGGTGTAAGTGAGGATGTTAGTTTAGCTTGAAAATTGAGGATTGCTCGAAAATCGAATCGAATTTGAATCGGATCGAGATTGAATTGATTACATTGAGTCGAGCTATGAGCCAAAGATTTGGATCGAACTTTTTTTCAAGCCGATCTCAAGCCGGGCATAGATTGGATCGAACCAGCTCGAGATCGGATCAAATTGATCTATTGTTAAAAATATTTAAATTTATATATAATACTTCTAAGTTTGTAATAATAAAATTATTCCTAAAATTAAGTGTATAGAGTTATAACTTATAATCTTTTAAAATAAATATAATATATTTATAAATATTAATATTATTTTTTTAAAAATCATATTTTTTTTATTTCATGCATTTAATTTATTTATTTTTAATTTTTTAATAATACTTTTTATTAAATTCAAGCTACTCGATCAAAATGAGTCAACTCCATTCAAATTCGAGCAAAAAAAAAAGATAAAAATGTTCAATTCAAGCCGACTCGAAATCAAAACGAGCTAGCTCGAAATTGATTAGAAAATGAGCCAGTTCGAAATCGATTATAATGGCGTAGTTTGAAATCAAATGGTTCGGTAAGCCAATCTTGAGTCGCCGAAAGATTTGAGTCGATTTTGACCCTCGAACTCGAGAAAATCGTTCGTTAGAGTTAAGAAGTTAGTATTTGTTTTATAAAACTTTCATTGAGTGTTACGTGTTGTGGGGTTTCTTATGATTATAACACTATCTTTTCATTGGCTTGTGTTCTTACTCTTCTTGTTCATATCTTGGTTGTTAGGATTATCAACAAGTAGTTCTTTTTAGGTTGGAAGTGCCTCAAGGACAAACCTATTTTACCTCATAAAATTGTAATTTTAAATTTACCATTACTAAAATTTTGGTTTTTAATTTTCCATTAATGCAAAGTGTTCACTTGTTTGCTTGGAGCCTAAATCATTTTTGTCGTGTCAAAAGCTTTTTTGGTGATAACTATTGTTGATAACTATTCTTCTACCAATTGTTCTATAAGGTGATTACTGAAGTCTAATTTCTGTAGATCCACCTTTATAACTAAATACTTGTGGTCTTTGAAATTTTACACACCGATTTGCTAGATAGTTTGTCGTTCGGGTCAAATTTTCAGAATGGATATTAATTTATGGATATGAAATTGCTCAAAGTTTGTCCTATTTTTATGAGGACTTTAGATATAATTCTAGGTTTCTCATGGACATAAACATTTATGATTAAGCATCTATCCCAGTGATGAGAAAAAATCTTTGATTACGACTGCTAAATGTATAACATATAGTAGCAATAACTTAGATTTCAAATTGACAAATTCACCATCATTAATTTAAACAGTTGGTGGGGATAATGAGAATGATAACAAACTTAATCAAGATCTCCTGATTTTGTCATTCCTAATTATTGTGGTCTCGACCTTCTTAATCAAAGGAGGTAATTGTTTCAACTTGATCGAAGGTTCCTTGACCGCAACCATGTGTCACTTTTTCTAAGAGGATCTTATAAACCTAGGATAGATGCTTATTTAAGTAGATAATTTTAAGTTGACCTTATCTAACATCAAGATTTTTATCCTATTAAATATATCTTATGATTCACAATTTAATTTTGAGAGTCATTAGGAACATATGGGCTAGAGCCATGATCGTAATTTAATGCTTTCATTTCACGATGAATCATTTGGCCTAAGATTTTTGGTCATAATTAGTACTTTCTGTTGTGCGATTTCATAGTAAAACAATATAGACAGAAGACACAGGTCATGTCCTTTCTGACATGAGATGATTTGAGATTGAATATAGTGACATTTGACATGACATTAACTCCTTTATAAGTTTAAGTTTAGCTTAAATTATTACCCTTGACAAACTATTGTGGAGGACGTAGGATTTTATTTTTAAATTTTAAGTGGTATGTTTCACTTGAAATTCTAATTTTTTAATGATTTTTTGTAAAATTCTCTATAGGTTTATTTTGATTTAAATTTAGAGTGATTTATGTTAAAACTTATGGCATTTAAAAAAAAGAGACCCCTCTCTAGTTGAGATTATTATCAACACGGTTATCATTAGGCTATTTGACTAGTTTCCTTTTATTAAGTTAGACCTTATGAACTTTGTGTGATTGTTGGCAAATGATTGGGTTTGTGGTTTTTCTACAGTTAAGTTCATGTGAAAATCTATTATGTTGTGATCTTATCAACTCTATCTCGTATTTAGAGGATTGAATTTGTGAAGTATGTATGGATTGAATTTATCTTAAGAATTTATCATGCTATAAACCCTATTGGCTTTACGTTAAACATAGAGGATTGGATCTATTAAGTTAGGATTGAATCTTTCTGTTCTAGTCCTTGTGAGGTGGAGGATTAGATTAATCAAGTGGTGTTCAATCTTGTTAACTCTAGTTCTTATAAGGAGGATTAGATTGGATATATAGGACTTAATCTTGTAAACTTTAGTTCTTATGAAGGATTTGACTGGCCAAGTGATATTGATAACCTTATCCTATAGATAAGATGGTTTGCTTGGGAGCATATGCACATGTGCGTCAAATTTATTTTGGATTTTAAAAGTCAATTATTTTCTAAATAATTATTGATTTTTTTGAAATATTTTCATGCATTTGATGGCAGGGAAAATTTGAATTTATTTTATTTTTATTACACGCAACATGTCTAGACACTAGTTTGAGCATTTAAGATATTCATAGGAGCACATGCAAGTCACCTAGATTTCAAAATGAGGTTGGATTTAAAAAATTATGTAGGGTTTCAACATTGCATGTCTTTCAAAGAGGTTAAATTTGAATCTACTTTATTTTATCCCACACAATATTCTCCAACACTAGGCTGAAGTATTTAACACCTATCGAGGCACATGCAAGGGTATATAATTGTAAAGATTTGCATGCAATTTGAGAAGTTTGCACACTTTTTGAAATGACTCAAATAGTGTTGTCAAATGCATGCTTCACACGCAAAGTGGAGTGATGTGCCATGGTGTCACTTCCAACCGCTTTCATATAGTCATTGTGCTTGAAGTGCGAGCTTCGCATGAGCAATGAGCAGATTGTGGGTTATTGCTTTGCAAACTAGCTTTCACAACCCTAATTTTTTTAGTCAATTTCACTTCTTTCTCCTCAAGTGATTTTTGTGGCTTCTTCTCCCTTCGTTCGATCTTCTTCTTCCCTCAATGAATGAAATCATGTGGCTTGTTGCCTCGATCAAGCAAGGCTAAGCACCCTACAACTTTCTCCCTTGGATGAAGCAAGCAAGAATCAACGGCTTCCTTACCTCGACTGAGCACCTTCTTCCTTCAACCGAGCATCTTCTTGCATCTTAGGTCCTTAATTCCAGTTGTTTTAGGCTAACCCGAGTGACTTCTTATAGTAAACATTTTTATTTGATTTTTGCATTATATAATTATATTTATATATGATATTTAATTGTGTACCTATTTAATATTTTATATTATAATTTTCAAGTCAATTAAACTAATTAATATTCGACATATATGATTTCATGATTAATTATTTGATTTTATATTTTAAATTAAATTAAAAATTTTAAGTTTTAAATTACAGTAGCAAGTGATTTTATTTGTTGAAATCATTTTACTTTTTATAGTTTATATTTTAAAAAATATTCATATGAAATAGAAAAGATTATTTGATATTTAATTATAATTATTTTTTCTTTGGGTTTATACTTATTATTTGTGATTAAAAATTTATTCATATATGTACAAAAATTTAGGTATAGTCGATTCAAATGCAAGGAGAAAACATCTAACTTAAAAATATATAGAATTAGAATATGAGATAAACACTTTTATTCTACAAATATATTTATGGTGGTAAATAGATAAATTAAGGTATATCTTGTCCTAAGAAGCATCTTATCGATCCTTCAAATGCTTCTTGGTTTTATCGCTTGGTGTTTCATCTGGTTTAATAATACCACTTATCTTAGTGAGTTTTATGAGTCCACTGAGTTGGAAGATTCTCAAGCTCAAGCATTTATTTTTCTAGTGAGAAACCAATGTCTTGGAGCTAACGTGGGATCCACCTAAGGGCCCACTAGTTTAGGTAAATATATAATGCATTCTCCGACTGGAGAGATTATTTTTGGGCGAGAAACTATACGTTTTTGAGATCATGCTCCTTGGTTAGAACCTCTAAGGGGAAGGGTTTGGACTTGAGTAATCTTAAAAAAGTCATAGCTCCTCTAAAAGAAGTAATGTTGTTAAATGCAAAAAAAAAAACCTCTTTAGAAGTAAAAGATGACTTGTCTATAAAGAAGAAATAAAGAGATTAAAATAAAGTTTATTTATGAAATGTGTGGAGAAGGTAGTTGATATTACTGTGGAATCATTCAATCAACCACATGTGCACTACGGTAAGAGTCCATTTGAATCATATTCTGAATCTATAAGTGTTAGTGTTTCTAAAATGAAGGTTTAATGGATTATTTAAAGAACTTGAAAAAGAAGTAGTTAGAAGAAAACAAATGAGGCAAATGGAAATCATAGAAAATATAGATAAGAGAATCAGAGATGGAATTATACAATACATAAGCAAGTGATTCGATCAAGCATGGATTCCTTTTAATGCAAGTTGGAGAGTCTTGATCATATGATAGAGGTAATTGCACAATATGGACTATGACTTCGACTACCATCTTATCAAAGAGTTGCAGTTCTTTGACTTGAAAAAGAGTTACAAGAAACTATGGAAGATGTGGAAGACCCCAAAAAAATTTGGTAAGATATGGGGTACACTATTATGTCTGATGGTTGGACTGATCACAAGGAGTGATTAATAATTATTATTTTTGTTAATTCATCATCAGACATTTTTTTTCTTGGAATCCATTAATGCACTTGAATATTCAAAAACTATAGTCAAGCTTTGTAGACTTTTAGATTCACAAAAGAAAAGATTGGAGAAGAAAATGTTATTGAAGTGATTGCAATAACCACTCTAGCTATATTCTTACCGGTATGGTATTTATGATATTTACTATAATAGTATTACATATATATTTATTCTCTTAAATTAGATAATACTTGTGTTTCTTTATATAGGTCGAAGGTTTATGGCGAAGAGGATATGTACTAGATATCGTGTGTTGCTCATTGTATACATCTGATGCTGTTGGAGGATATTAGGAAGATAGTTGATGTGAAAAGCACTACTAAGAAAGCATTGCAATTGAATAGCTACATATATAACCATAGGCTTGTTTTGAATATGATGACACTAATGGCATAGAATTGGTGAGACCAGATATCACTTGTTTTGCAACTTTATTTTTACTCTTGAAAACATACACAAGAAAAAAAATGAATTTAAGGCATATGTTTGTCTCTAAAGATTGAAACAAGTCCAGATTTAGCATTGATTATAAAGGCAAGAAAGGTAAGGAGATTGTTCTCAACATTAAATTTTGAAATGGTATATCATACACTTTGAAAGTTACAAGCCCAATTGTAAAAATGTTAAGATTAGTTGATGGTGACAAGTGGCATGAGATGAGTTATATTTATGATGTAATGGATAGGGTGAAAGATGCAATCATTAGTATGTTTGGAGGAGATGATACAAAATATGAGCATATCTTTTGTATCATTGATCATAGATAGCATTGTTAACTACAACAGCCATTACATCATGTTGGATATTATCTTAATCCAAAATTCTTTATAAGAATATGTCTAAGATACAACTAGATGATGAATTGATGGAAGGATTATTTATCATAATCCACAGGTCAGTGGTAGATCCAAGAGAAAGAATGGCCATATATTAAAAACTTTCTATTTATAATCATGTTATTGGTCTATTTGCAATTGAGTATATTATTCGCATCAGAGATAAGAAGTCTCTAAGTATGATTAACTAATGTCTTTAGTAACTCTCTATAAAATTAGGGTGTTTAATTGATTAAAATTTCGTGATGTGATAATTAAATTTTAATACAACGAAGTGGTGAAAGATGTATGGTGTATCGATCACAACTTTATAAATAATACCATCAAGAATTTAGGGTTGATTTGTAGTGTTGTTGGCTATGAGAGCAACTAGAGTGTCTTCGAGCAGGTTAATAAATGATAAACTTTACATCTTATAACTAATTTAATATTTTTATATTTAATGCATTCATTATGATTTTTTTTCTTCATAAATTCATACAAAAAAAAAAGAAATTGGTTGAATCAAATGCTTAAATGATTTAGTTTTCATTAAATATAATCAAACTTTAAAGAGAAGATTCAATTTAAGAGATGTTATTATTTAATTAGTTTGGATTCATTTGATAAAAGCTGTGTATGTTTAATTGGAGAAATGGATGTTGGTGAACAAATAGTTTTGTGTGAAGATCTCGCATGGAGAAAAATTAAAGTGGCTTCATGAGAAGTTGATTGAAGGTGGTCAATAAGATTTAGTAGATAAAAAAGGCGATATATTTGCAATGAGAGCTAGTTATCTCAACCTATGCTCACTTCTGTTCAACATGAAAGAGAAGATGATAGTGATTTACAAGAGGAAGATGATGAACAAGAAGAATAATTATCTGAAGATTAGAAAATTTTTTATTTGAATAATGAAGAGATTCTGTTAATGAAAGAGAGGATGATGGTGGATGAATTTGTTTAGTTTATTTTATTAAATTGAGACTTTATTAGTTTATTTATGCTTTTTAAATACTAGATATTCTTATTAACTATAAGTGTTTGAATGCAAATTTTAAGTTTTAAATTGTCACTATAAGTTAGGATTATTTCGATTTGCAGGTTCACCCTTAAAGTTTATCTTCAAGTCAGGTATGCGACTTTTTGCATCACTTTTTTATGTTGTATAAAATCTTAGAATGTATGAATATATTAATGATCATATAATTTATGAGCACTTTGTAAAAAAAAGCACAACTTCGCTTTGCGCTTTGAATTAAAATTGGACCCTTATGCATTGTATTGCGCTTTGAAAACATTGGACTCAAATTTAAGTTCAATTTATTCTTCGTTTATGTATCATTCTCAGATCTTATGTTTGAGCATTGATTGGTTAGAGCACATTATTCAATTCAATATTGATGATGTGCATAAATCTCAGTGTACTTGCATAATTTTTGGTGCATTTGTATTATGCATTTATAAGTTGCAACATAAGTGCATGCTTCTTAAGCCATCTTGAAAGAATTATCTCATGATGTGCGTGCATGACCAAAAAGTATCTAGATTTTATTGTTAACACAAGCATTTTGTCATTTAAGTTGCATGCAAACATTGTATTTTATTATTTTTAATACATGTCTTCTATTCACGCATGTGTGGGTGTTTTAGATCTGACATTTTTATAGTTTAAAGCAATGTTATTTTCATTGCATTTAATATATAGTTTATTCATGTAGACTCCCAACAAGGAACCTCATTTCTGGATTAAGTAGAAGTGTTAAAATGTTTCATCTCTACAACCAATTCATTTAATGTGTTATTATGGTTTTAGCAATGACGAGGAACTTTTGTTTGTATGTCTTAATTTACTATTAAGTCCCTTATAAGTTTAGTTCTAGTTCTAATTTAATTTTTTCAATAAGATATGTAGCACAATTCAAGTGGCCTCCAAAAATCATATTTAAGCTCATTAGCGAGCATCTAATTCAATGTCTTCATTCAACTTCAATCTGAGTTAGTCTTGTTTCAAAATTAGATTTTAATATTAATTTAATTTTAAATTTATTTTATTTAGTTTGGTACTATTTAATCTAGTAATATTTAGATATTCTTTCGACTTCTTCCCCACGTGGGTTCTTCTAAATTATAGTATAAAAATGTCTAATGTAGAATAGACTAGACTTATGGGTTTTCAATAATTAAATTTGAGGAGACACCTAAGGGACTTAATTTTAACCTAATCTTACAAGTCAAAGGGGTTGGCTTATTGGGTCATTTATGACTCACTAAATTCAACCAACTTGATAGACATGGATCTATATATATAAAGCTATAATATATCCTAAGTTTTTAATGACTAACATATCCAAAAGGAGGCTACTAAACGACCTAGTTTACTGACTGGGGATTTATTTACCGAATCAATTATGGCATGATAGAATTAATCAACCCAATATTTCTAGACTAGAGATGTATAAAGTTAAACCTAGTTTACAGATAAATTATGCTAGAAAAAGGGGTCTTAAAGTCTTAGGGATCGTTTGCAATTATGAGCTTTTGAAAAAATTAGTTTAAAAGTGATTTTATCAAAAATTTTATTTTATAGCTAATATATGTAATACTAAAATTTGTGTTTGAATAATTTGTTTAATTTATTCTTTTTAAACTTGATTCTTTATTTCATTAAATTAGGAGGTTGTAATTATATAATTAAAAGACTAAAATATCATTTGGTTTTTTTCAAATTTTGTTGCCTTGTTTGAATACCATAAATTAATTTACTTTATAAAAATTTATTAAAATATTATTAATTTTTGTGTTTAGTTAAACTACATTTTTCTTAATATAGTAATACATTAAATTGATATTCTTGATATTCATTAATTTTCACAATAAATTAATAAATTTAATATCTAATCGCACTATAAATTAGATGCAAATTTTATGAATTTTTTCAAACTTTATTAAAAAAATTATTGAATGAAATAAATTTTCACACTAATATTAATTATGTATTCTACCCTCTTACGTAATCTTTGAAAATAAAAATTTCAACATATTTTAATTGCATGATTATTTGAAAAATGGAAAATTGAAGTTGGTTTTGTCTTTGCTAGAAGTTGATAAAAATATTGTACATCATTGTGGAAGCTTGATGTCGCGTCGATGAAGTTTGATGTCTTAGTTTAGTTTCACGAATGAACTAGGAATGAAGGAGATAGTTTCGACTGTGAAAGTTGAGATTGTGCAATATATGAGGGTATTTTTGATTTTCTTCAATTAAAACATAGACGATGCTGGCAATGTGTTGAAGGATTAGTTTTCAGGACAATTTTGAATTAGCTTTTTCAAAGCATTTTTGTCTTATAAAAATTAAATGTGATTTTAATATCCCTTGGTTCCCTTATTTGTGAAAAAAATACTTTTTATATAAGTAAAACACTTAGTTGGATCCTTTTTTAGCTTTTAGAATTCTGAAAAAGATAATTTTTACTTATGTAAAATTTATTTTTCCATAAATAGGATATCTAGACAGGGATATTAAAATTATTTTTAGTTTCTAAAATGAAAAATGGTTTGAAAAAACTAATTCAAATGAGACATAAAAGCTAACATTTTAACACGTTGCCATTATGATCCAAATTTTGAATAATAGAAAAGTCAGAAATATCCTTACATATTATCACGATCTCAACTTCAACTCCTTAATTCATCTCCATTGTCTCATTGTTTCATTCGTGGAACTAAATTTGAATATTAAACTTACTACAATATCAAGCTTCTTTGATGTTGTCCAATATATTTGACATCCAACATCTTCTAGCTTCTCTATCAGTTTCTAATAAATATAAAACAACATATTTTGATTTTCTATTTTTTTAAGAGTAGTGTAGTGAAAATATATTATGAATTTTTATTTTCAAAGATTATATAGGAGGGTGTAATGTATATTTAATGTTGATGTTAATGAAAATTCATTTCTATCAATAATTTTGTTAATATATTCAGAAAAAAATTTTAAAGCATGCATGTAATGTATAATGCTATCAGACATTAAATTTATTATTTTTTGTCAAATTGATGAATTTCGAAAATACCAATTTAATATATTACTATATTTTTTGAAAAGATATGCAGCCTGGTAGAACGCAAAAGTTTAATAATATCTTGATAAATTTTATAAAGTAAATTAATTTACAATATTCAAACTCTATGAACAGTACAAATGAGAATTTGAAAAATGTTAAATTATATTTTAGTCCTTTAATTAAATAATTACATTCTCGTAGTTTAATGAAACAAGAAATTAGGTTTAAAAAATACATATTAAACATTATTCGAACACTAATTTTAGCTTTACATACATTAACTACAAAATAAATTTTTTGATAAAATCACTTCTAAGTAAATTTTTGAAAAGCTATCAACTATGCCAAACAAGCGTTTATTTCTAACTCAACTAACTTGGGTCATGTATAAAAGGCATCTAAAAACTTAATCTAACTTAAATGAACCTTATGATTTGGTCTAATGCATTCTCAAAAGTACAGTACATTATAGCTTTGGGAGTATTGGGCTTGCCCACTATACTTTTCTGAGCATGACAGCTGGTGTCTTGCGATACTATTGTGGGGTCTTCAATTCGTTCACGCTCTTCTGAGTATCGCCATATTCTTTTGAACACGATGGGATCTTGGAGTTTTTTTGCATAATTGAAAACATAAGTTTTCTTGTTGTACCAAGAAAGGCATATAAGGGTACTTAGTTTCAGTGATTTGGTAGGTTTGTTTTGCATTAATACTTTACATGCAAGGTGACAATAGAAGTTTTGATGAGGTTAAACACAATCTTTTTTTTTACTACTAGAGGGAGTAAGAAGAGAGAAGCGATGATTTCTCTCTATCTAAAGAGAGAAAAGGAGAGAGTTTAGAGAGAATTTCTCTCTTTTCAAGAGAGAAAAACAGTATAGAAATGGTTCACCCTCTCTTCTTAGAGGGAGGGGAAGATAAGTGACTCTGGAGAAATGAGTGGAAGGGTGACTCTAGAGAAATGAGTGGAAGGAATTTACTTCTATGTTCTTTGTTTAGGCGAAAAGATCTCACTTGGTTTAGAGAGAGAGAGAGAGAGAATGTAAAAGCTATCGGGGATGTTTCGGGCCTGGGATAAGGGGATGCAAGGCTGATGTTTGTAAGCAAAGTAACATAAAGGCTTGTCAAGTGAGAGCTTAACGAGCTAAATGTTACAAGAAAGAGGAGCCAAAGGAGGTGACTCGATGGATGAGAGAGGCTATGCTAAGGAGGGAAATGCACTTATCTTTGTGGTTTAGAGAAAGAGAGGAGAGGAGAGAGAGATGGAGGTTTAGGAGGGGAGGATGGCTAAGGGTTTCTGAAATAAGGAAGAAATGATGGTTAATATAAGGTAGGACATTACTAGTGAGCTATATTGATTCGAGGAAGAGATGATAACAAAACATATTCAAGGAGAGGGTGGGGTTACATGGAGATAAAAAGCAACAAAATTGAAGATGGAGTGGTTGTTGCATGTTGAGGTGGTTGGGGGAAATTGTTGGCTAGGCATGAGTGAGGGGGAGTAGTTAATTTGGTTGAGTGTTGATTGCGGGCTCTCTTGCAGCCAGCGATTTTGGGAAGAGTAGGTGGGTTGGAGAGGAGATGGTGATGAGTTGGATGTTCAAGAGAGAGAAAGTGATGAAGGGTTGGGATCATGTGAAATCGTGAGAAGCTATGTGGAGTGTCGTTGTGGAGACTATCTGAGATGAGGCTTGGGTGGTATTAGTTAGGTTTTTATTTTGTCAGTTTCAGGGTTCAACAAAGGATGAATCAAGTGGGCTAGTAGTATGGTGAGATTCGACTATATGGGTAAGACTAAGATTTAATTTATGTTTGATTTTATATTATAATGATATTTTTAATATATATATATATATATATATATATATATATATATATATATATATATATATATATAATGATAATAATAATTTCCTATCGTTGCCCAAATAATACCTATCAATTTGTCTCACAAAATTCTATCGCACACTTCAAATTTCCTATCGTTGCCTCAAATGCTGGTGCATTTTGCAAAAATTTTTGTGGTGTCATATATAATATGGGTGCCCCTTTAAGCAATTTCATTGTTTTGAATAAGTTGACACAGTCTAATTTCTAAACAAACATCTTCTAGGTTATTTTGGAGATGGTTAAGACAATTTTGGCTTATTCACATGACCTCTTGTCCGTAGACCATTATCGTCATCATGTTTGATCCATTGGATTGTGAAAGGCCTCTTTTTATAGATTTTGATGCTTTGAGCTATTAGCACAGTTTGTTTTTTTGAATAGGTATCATTTGGGCAATTTTGATGATCTAATGTATGTGGAGTTGTTCATCCCCTTCATGATTTCAAATCAATTGAAGAAGTCCTCTCTCGATAACTTCAACTCTTTGGATATGTCACAAAGTCCGTTTTTTGATCGGATGATGCTCTGAGCAAGTTTGAGGACTTCTCGCCTTTTTCATCGTACTATGCGCCAATCAATCAAATATTATTTTTAGTTTATTGTGTCACTTCAGATTCGTTGGTAAAGTCGATTTTGTAAAATGAGCAATGGTTAGTTGATTTCAATTAGTGTGGTACGTTTTGATCTTGTTTTGTGTGATGCTTCAAATGTTATCAAAGGTTCAGTTATCTTTGATGATCATGTCGTGAAGTGGCATAGGAAGGTCAACAACACTGTTGATGGAAGTACCCATTGTTCCTTTATTAAATTGCAATCCTTGTGGTTTTGTGCAGTTATATAAAAAAAAGTTCATCTACAGCTGTTATCTGTCGAATAAAGAAATTCTTTATGCTTCTGTCATTATGGCTGGCAAACACTTGCATTCTGCAGAGATTTTTCCGTTTGAAAAGGCAAATATGTGTACTTTTTTTTCTGTGTTTAAAAATTCACCTCTTAGAATCATGCAGGAAAGATTTCTAACCTGCAAATGAAACCTACGACTTGTTAGTAAGTACTGTCTAAATTGTTGAATCTCAATAATGAAAGTGGACTTCTTACATGGAATCATATATTCATGTAGTTCACGGTGCTGTCTGTTTTATTATCAAGTTATTTCTTTTTCTTCTTTCCTTCTGGTTTCATGTTTTGTCCAAATATGCACTATTTCCAAACTAGATAAGTTGATTTAAGTTGAGTATTTTATTCTTTTCTGCATGAATATTTTGATTCATAGTTCTTGTAGTTTGGGTATATCTGTTTATTGGTGAGGCAGGTTAAGCATATTCAGTTCATTTTGTTGTGTCTGTGATCTTTCTTGGCTCCTATTGTGACTTGCAGAACTCTAGCTGCAATAATTTTTATTCTATGTTTGAAATGTTCATGCATTTAAAGAAACAAATAGCTCTAGGAAAGGAGACTGGAATTATGTTCTAACTTCCAGTATTTGGTTTTAGAAAATATTGAACTTTCTCAAATCCTCTGTTTGAATTGTTGTATGTCATTAACAAATCCAGGGACTTGTAACTTTGATTGATTATTCTGTGGATAAAATTAATTCATGTTTGCGTGTTAAGTACATTGGAAAATAAAGTTTCAAAAGAAGTACTTTGGAGAGTTCTAGAAAAGAAAGGAGTTAATCTTGCTTATATTCTAGTTATTAAGGATATGTATAATGGAGGTATTACTTGTGTTCAAACACAAGGAGGTTTGACCAAGTATTTTCCTATTTTAGTTGGATTGCATCAAGGATCGGCTTTAATCTCATATCATTTTACTTTAGTTATGGATGTTCTTACTAGGCATTTACAAGAGAATGTTTCTTGGAGCATGTTTTTGTTGATCTTCTCTTGTTGGTAAGACTAGAGAGAGTGTTCAAGAAAAACTTGAATTATGGAGGCCAACCTTAGAATCTAAAGGCTTTCGTTTGAGTAGACCTAAAATTGAATATATAGATATATATATATATATATATATATATATAGTATAGTTTTAGTTATAGAAAACCTAATTGTGGAGTACTGATAATGGGTGATCAAGTCGCTAAAAAAAATGGATGTTTTAAATATCGTGAGTCTATTATTGAAAGTGATGGTGATATAGATGGGTAGGAGGAATGCATCAAGTCTGTTGTGTGATAGGAAAGTATCGCATATACTCAAGGGAAAATTTTATAAAATGGTGGTGAGACCTATAATTCTTTATGGCGCAGAATGTTGGCCCGTAAAAGAGAAGCATAAAATTAAGTGTTGTAGAGATGAGGATGCTCAAGTGGACGAGTGGCTTTGAACTTAGTGACAAAAAGAAAAACCAATATATATGTGATAAGGTTGGAGTAGTTTCTGTGATAGATAAAATTAGAGTATCCTTAGATGGTTTGGTCATATTAAACGCCGATCGTTTGATGACCCAATTAAAAGAGTACATGAATTAGATTGGGCTTATGTTAAGAAAGATAGATGTAGATCTAAAAAGGCTTGGTTATAAAGTATAAAAATTGACCTTAATTTATTAGGATTAAATGAGAATATGACACTTAATAGGATATATTGGAGAAAAAATGATTCATGTTGCCATCCCACATAATGGGATTAAAGGCTTGTTGTTGTGTAAGTAGCAGTTTTATTTAACTTCATGATGTGGTTCTCTCATAACTAACTGAATATATTTTTTGTTTTAGTGCTTTGGTTTGGTAATTTCAATAGTATCCAGGGACTTGAACTCTGAGCGATTACACTAAATTTTATATAAACTAATCCTCTTGTCATTTTGAAGGTTCGATTACATCTTTTAACTGCAGCAATGAAATGTTTTTTTAAAAGGCCTCCTGAGGCACAGAAGGCCTTGGGTTCTGCGCTAGCAGCTGGTTTGGCTGATTCCCACCAGGTACACTTTTCTTTTTTTATCATCAACGAGATATTTGAAATATTTAATAGGTGTTTGTGTGTGTTTTATATAATTCTTGTGTTGCTCTTTTTATTAAATGGTTGTTTGTTTGTAGGATGTTCATGATAGAGCCTTATTCTACTACAGGCTTCTACAGTATGATGTCTCTGTGGCTGAACGTGTGGTAAATCCACCCAAGCAAGCAGTTTCAGTTTTTACTGATACCCAGAGCAGTGAAATTAAAGATCACATATTTGATGAATTTAATACCCTCTCAGTTTTATATCAAAAGGTATAGTTCATCACATTGATCTAAATTTAATCTTCCTATCTTTTTTTTAAAATTTTTGGTTGAAAATAGAGGTTGAACCTGGAATGGAGTACATTAATAATGAAGATAATTGTGCATTCTATTCTTTTTTATCATTTATCTTCAATTAGATATACTCTGCAGTTAATAATGAAGATGGTAGGACCTTAACTAGAGATAACAAAATCATAAAAAATATAAAAATATTATTTGAGAAAATTATTAAACGAGAGTTTAATTAAGGAGGTTTGATAGAGTAGCAAAATGTACAAATTTATGAAATAAATGCAGTATCTTACAAATTGATGCAAAGAAGTGAAGTTATGTTAAAAAATAAGTGCATAAAGGTAGACTTAGGTTTGGATGAGATAACTATTTTAAAACTCGGAGAGATTTGTGAGATTTTTGAGTATTAGATTGATTGACAGATCTTTTATTAAAATCATAAGGATTCATCATCATCATCATCATTAGATCTATTTGGACTGTTCGGTTTTCCTTAATGAATCTTTATTCATTTTATTTCGTTTCATATTTTTTTCATCATTTTTAGCAATGCTAACTTCAGTTTACCCCCCTTTTCTTCTTTCTTCCTATCTTCCATATTAATTTTGCTTAGCATTTTATTGGTGAATTAATTTAGGATGTCTTAGGATCTTGAGCAGATGTTGAAATTCTCATTGCATTTAATTAATTCTGATGCTGAAACCCTAAATTATCTTAAATCCTATACATTGCTGTTGAAATTCGCTCTAATCAAATTTTAAGATTTTACAGTTTTAGAAACCACTAATTAAAATAAACAATTGGCTTCTTTTGATGAAAATAAGAATATATGTGGAATCTATCCAAATGATAACTTATTGATCATCTAGATTAAAGAAATTCAATAAAAAAATTGAAACCATAAAACAATAAGTTGATTAAGTTTTACACCATAATCAGATATCCAATTGTATCAAATTTGACTCAAATCAAATTTATTGTGAAAATCCATGATGGATTATGTAGATTAAAAGAATAAGATATCACCATGCATAGCAATCTAAGTTCCATGCCTATATAAGGAGGAGATGACTTCTCTTAGAACTAGATAGTTGCACTCCAACCATGCAAACAAAATTTAGAACAATTTTATATGACTTAGAAGTTGACATTTATAATTAGGGGGATTTACATGCATAACATCCGAAACTTACTATATTACATATTAAACATCCAAACTATAAATATTGCAAATATAATACCATATTAATGGACGAAGCTTAACCTTCTCACTAGTGACCTATGCAACTAGCAACGAACTCTCCAGTCACAACAGCTCTAGCCATTACATTTGTTGATTTGTTCCTATGATAGAAAAGATCAAGCTATTATGGTTTTTTAAGGGAAGAAATGTTGGAGTTTGTTGTTTGAAAGTTTAAAAAATTAGTGTTTCATTGGTGATTTCTAAATCGAGTAGCGCCTAAAGAGCGGAAATGTGTGAATCGAGTTATCGGAATCAAGCAAGGTGATGAGAGGAGGAATGGTGTTGAGCATCACGAGAGTTTGTTGAAAATCTAGGTTGTCTGTGGCAAGTCTCCTAACCTCTGCCATGGCTTCAGCTCGTCGTCGATGGAAGCCTTCCTTTATTTTCTGAAGCCTTCGCACAACGCTTTGTAACTCATTGGATACGTCCATCTTTTGTCTCGTCTCAGCTAATTCTTTGCACTGAGAATCACACACCTTTACCTAAAGTAAATTGGCAAGCCAATTTGATTGACTAAAGTAAATCAGCTAATTCTCTGCACGTAGATCTTCACATTTCGCCATGGTAGAAAGATTCATTCGTGGAGTACCCTTGCTGGAGATCGCAGTCGTATCAATAATCCCAATTGTCGGCAACTACAACAACCCAAGTAGCTAGCAATGATGGGGTTAAAATTTTCACGGGGCAATTGTTATTTTGTGTTATTTGGATGTTTTGGGTGCTATATTTGTAATTTTTAAAGTTTAGGTGTTAAATATGTAATATAGTAAGTTTGTAAATCCCCTTATAATTATCATAACCTGACATTATGATAATGTTTCAGTACAAGCTATGAACAGCGATGGTTGTAGACTTCTCATAACTAAACACACAAATAGAAGAATAATTTTACATGACACAAGATTATCAAGTGAAACTTTGATAGCATGAGAATTTTGCAAGGTCACACTCCAAAGAATATGCTGCTCGTGCTAAGAAAATTAATGGATGGGGAAGAGGCATGGATGCTAAAAAAGATTGGGGTGAGTATAACAAATTAGGACTTGTGTGTCATAATTACAATAGATATTTTTGGGTCTGATTCAACTTGGAGTTGATGAAATGAAATCATTATTTTGTTTCTTGTTGTTGTTGGATTGAGATTGAAGGATAAGTGAGAATGACCTAGTGAGTGAATCAAAGGGAAGAGAGTGAAGGCAACTAAGAAAGGGAAAGAGGCAGGAGCTATAGAAGCAAGCATGCTATTTATTAATCAGTAATTAATTAAATAAACTTATCCTAATTCCTTCCCTTGTGTTTGTAGCTTACATTTTACATGTCGGAATTCAAACAAAATCAAATAAATCTAATAATTACTGATAAGTTCATATGACATGACTCATGTGCATAACATGAAAGAAATTATACATTTGACATTATTTTTTTGGATTCATGTCATATTTTTTCGATAAATTTTACGTTGGTTATCAACTACTTAACACAATCCTCCACTTTTCCCATCTGGTTCTTGGGACCCAACAACGACAATATTGGAGTAGCTCCAGTGGCAGAGAGAAAATATTAGAGAGAGTCAACTTAGTTGCTTTGGTCACATACAATGTCAGCTGTCTGATGGCACATTTAAGAGAGTGGATGTATTAGATTTAGTCTATGTTAAGAAAGGCAGAGGTAGACCTAAAAAGAGTTGGTTAGGAAGTATAAAAAATGATTTTATTAGAATTAAATGGGAATATGACTATAGGATATAATGAAGAAAAAGGATTCATGTAGTTGACCTCACGTAGTGGGATAAAGGTTTGTTGTTGTTGTTGTATCTGACATTATTTTCTTGTATGTTCGTGGATAAATTGGTTGTAGAATATAAAGATAATCTTCTGTCTTCTTGATATTTGTTCTTCATCAAAATTAGCATTCGTGCTATAGTACTACATGATAACCCTATCTTGTAGCTTAAGAAGTGTCATTCATTTTACTCTGGAAAGCTGCAATAGAGGCTTTACCCACTCTTCCCAGTGAAGTTCTCCCTCTAACATTTCACTCTAGTTGTACCCATAAATTTTCTCTCTTTGCTACAAAATTGAGTACATCTTATAGACATTGAGCTTTTAGAAAGGGGAGGTGGATGATTGATTTGGGATTATTGGAATGTGGACGTTGTAACGGATCATTATGTTTAAAACAGTACCTTTAGATGGTATATAATTGCATACTGTGATGAAATTTTTTTTATTGTAATCTTGTTCTCAACTATTTTTTTTCATTTTTGGATGTTTTTGAATCTTGATTCAAGTAAATATTATATTGTTCTTTTATTTTCTTTGTAGTATTATTACAATCAACCTTAAGGCAGTGGATGGATAAATGATTAGGTAGTTGGATTTTGGTTGGTTTTGAGAGCAGCATACACATGTATCATTTAAATGCCATAGTTGTGGTGATTTGTGAGTGCATTAACTTGGATGAAAGAATAACACACTAAGTTGCTGTTCAAAAGCCTACATTCAACTACCATTTGTCTTACCTCAATTTGATTCTATATTTTTTGAGATATTGAAAATACTGTGAAACACGAAAATTGTTCCAAAAACCGAGAATGATGCTTCATTTTTCTTCATTGATCTTAGTGCCTTCATTTGAAAAAGTTTATCATTCATGCATAACGTATTCTTAAATGTTATTCTATGTGCATATCAGTAAATTTGATGACTTATCACTTTTATTAAAGATGTATTGTACATTGGATGTTATCCATTAATTTCTCATCCTTTTGTCACTCTATTTTCCCTTTTTTAAAAATAATTGTACCTTTTGAAATATTTTTCCAGCATGGTTAGTATTTTTGAACTATATTGTTTTTGTTCGACAACTGATTGTCATGTGCATAAAAATCCGAAATTGCAGCCTGCTTACATGTTTACTGATAAGGAGCATCGTGGGCCATTTGAGTTTGCTGAAGATCTTGGAAGTTTGTCCCTTGGTGATGGTTCTGTAGAAAATGTAATACCCGCTCAGAATTATGAAGCCAGTGACAACGACTTACTCTCATAGCACCTCCGAAAAGGAAGAAAGTAGAGTGGGTAATAATGATTCTGCATACAGTGCACCTGGCTATGATACCTCGTTAATATCTTTGGAGGATAAGCAAGTGCAACCTGAGTCCAACTTTTAAACCTTGCAGTGCCAACAGTGCCATCACAGGCTTCATCTGTCCTTGACGATCTTCTTGGTTTGGGTACTCCTGTTATACCACCACCTCCAACTCTGAAGCTTAATCCGAAAGCAGTTTTAGATCCTGGTATTTTCCAAAGAAAGTGGGGTCAATTAACAACTTCTTTGTCACAGGTAACATCATTGTTTCTGTTAAAATTATCCTTAAACTAAAGCTTTTTGTTTAATTTTATTTTTTAGCAGCATTATAATTGATCTTTGTTGTTCTATACCATCTAAATTTGAAGAGACATTATGCTGAATTTTTAGGTGCATTAAAGCTACTGTCACTCAGTATGAAAGGAAACATGAAGGTGCAATCGACTTATAAACATCATGGTCCTTTGGTTCATAAAATACCTACTTTGTCAAGGAGAATTTTGATGTGAAGCATGAAACTTAGGTCTCCTATAATTGTGAACTGGAGTCTAATTTGGCTTAATTGTATGAGCATGCTTGAATTGGTTATCTAATGGACATATGGAGTATTTGCATGTCTGAACTAATTGAATTAGGACATAAACAAGGCCTAAATCAAGCAATAATTGATTAGATTGGCCCAATATGGCTAGTTGTTTCCATCTCATGGGCTTTTGCCCACAAGATGGGGGAGGTTAGTGATGTCATGCTATTGCATTTGGATGCTGGGGACCGATGGACCAACTCTCCTAGCACTGGCTGCCAATGAGGATCATCCATTGGCTTTGCATGTCCATGTCATGTGTTCATTTTGCCACCATAATTCTGAGAATTATGAACCTTGAAATATTGAAGTCACTATGCTCCACTTTGTTGTGAGCTCTTTGATGAAATTCATTTTTCTAAAAGCAAGGATCGATGATCGCTCAGGAAAAACGATTGAATCTCCATCATCTTAAGATTTTTAGGAGTTTGTTCTTCATGAGGCAGATTAAATTTTACAATCAGATTACATCTAACATTTATGTAAGGGTTTATTTAGATATGAATCCTACTTTTTATAGACGCAAGTATTTATAGTTAATTTTCCCTCATACAGTAGTAGGAAAGCACTCTTGATTAAGGTTGGATGTAGATATTAGTTGCTAGTGTGACTCGTGCTTAATGATATAGTGTGGACGACTATTTAGGTTAAATAAAAGTAGTCCTGATCAAGATCATATGGTGCCAACTCGGAACTATTGTTGTTCCTAGTCTGCCAACATTAGAGGGCTATTAGCAGTAATGTTCAGGGAATCTGATTAGCATCCGTGGGTTTCCTCATCTCATGAATTCTAAGTAGACTAAGGGTGGATGTGTATAGTGTTTGTTAGGTTGTTAGGGATAAACTCACTTTATAAGTTTGCCTAATTAGTGGGTTTATGGTTTTGTCTTTTAAGCATGATGATTTGAGAATTTTATAATTTAGATGTGGCTTATTATCATTGGTATGCTCTATTGGCAAGACTACAACCATTGGAAATCCCTAAGATAGAAACGGGGTCAGCCTTATGGACATAGACTAGGCTTACCTTCATTGGAATGTCATAGATGTGGGGTCCATTTTATGAATATAGATTGGGTTTACATTCATTGGAATGTCATGAGTGAAAGTGGGTCTACTTTGTAGAAATAGGTTGAGTCCATTGGAATGCCATTGTTGGCAAGTGGGGTTTGCCTTGCAGACATAAATTGGCTTCCATTCATTGGAATGTCATTGTTAATTTTGTAATCTCTTTTATAGTCAAGACAATCCTTAGATTGTCAAGTTGTTTTGACCCCTATTGAGGATGATTGTAATGCACTCGGATTTTTGAGACATTGTGTTCGATCAATCGAGCGATTGACAAATATTTATGTTTGAATGTGTTTACACAGGCCTTTTTAAAGTTAGATCTTGTATTTTGTGAACTTTACAAAGTTTGCCATGTAAGAGAAAAATTTCTAAATTTGTCAATATGTTTAAATTCACTACATAATTAATAATTTAAGTTTAAATTCTCAATTTACGATTTTTATTAAATTATATTATTTTAATTTGAGAGGGAGGGAGGGGTTGTAATCCAGTTAATTGAATAATTTCTTGATTTTATCAAATAATTTTTAGTACAATTTTTTGTAAAATTCTGGTAACATAACAACTTAGTAATGCTATATTTTGTGAAATTAAGTGCTCTCGACGCACTCTTCTCTCTTACTTCAAATCCAAGATCGACAAATGGAAGTTTTCATATCTTATTGAATTCAAGATTGATAGCAAAGATCTTCGTAATTTTACTGATCGGACTCAAGATTGATGTACACATGTTTTCTTTTTCGTATTTTATTTTATTTTTTAATTGATTTAAGATTCATGTAATTTTATGAAATTTCAATAATATAACTACTTAGCAGTGTTGTATTTATGAAATTCAGTGCAATCAGCACAATTTTCTCTCTTGCTCTGAACCTAAAATCAATGAAGGGAGGTTTATCATCTCTTGGTGGACCCAAGATTGATAGTAGAGGATTTCATAATTTTATCGGCCAAACCCAAAATCAATGTACACGAATCTTCAAATTTTTGAGCTTGCAAATAAAACTTCTTTCAAATCTTATAGGTTTAAAAGCCATTATACCTATTGAAAAGTTCCAATGTCTTTTAAATATCCCTAATTTTTTTAAACCTCAAGATCTAGACTAATTTGTTCAGTTGAACTTTCTCCTTCACACAAGATAGGCCTCAATTTGACTTCTCACGTGACAAAGGGGGCTTCGCTAGGTCTCTTTCACAGGATGGGGAGGCTCGGTCTTCTTCACTTGACGGGGAGGCTCGGTCTTCTTCACGTGACGATGAAGCATGATTCAAGTCTCCTTCGATTGATCTCTCTTCTCTCTTCGCTCTCTCTCTCTCTCTCTCTCGCTTGAAGTATACGTAAAAATCCCCTCAACTAGTCAAGCTTCTCCTTTTAAAGACGTTCACACATGTGCCTTACATTTGGAGACTTGGGATGGGTGAGATCAATCGTGGGGAGGTGTAGCGGTCATGAGTGGGACATGGCTGAGTACGTGACTTCGGAATGTGGTTGAGGAGCACATGTGTACTTCGCTGAGCTTGTACAAGACGTGGGACGTGGTCAAATTTATGTGAGGTTTTGTTTCAATTGCATACAGTTGGTCCCTAGCATTACCAAAAAATGCATAAATTTTTTCATTTTCATTTATGATACAAAACTTGAAATGGTCGTAGACATTGAGTTCGTGATGTTATTGCGGAGGTAATGATGCTTACTCAAAATCATTGTGGTTACTTGGCCATCTGACTAAGATCATCATATGAGTTAGACTGGTATGCTTAGGGATGAGGCTATTCTATCAAATTCTACACCAATTTTAATGCCTCCTAAATTGACCTTTGGTCAAGTCCATAAATATCCTATCGAGTCATTTCATTAGGATGGCTAGAAGATTTTAGAGTGGGAGTTTTATAGACTAGGGAGAAGTCTCCTCTCAGGGGATTCATCCCTTCATTGATTTTTTATTGCATTTGTTATCAAACCTTTTAAAAGTATTAATCTATTTAAACTTTATTAAATTCTGAGAGAGAGCTCTGAAATTTGAAGATTTACTCTCACCAGAATGCTCTTCATTGGCCTTTTTATCCAACCTAAAATTTAGAATTGATGCTCTTCATATCAAGACAAATTTTGCTAGTGGACTCCATGTTTATTAACCCCTTGCTCATTGTTTGCGGGCTCAATTGTGGGCATTAACTACTTGTTAAGCCTCCACATCACCTTAACATGTTTCTTCCTTGGCAACGAGGCGATTATTATTGTTAACATATTTTAATCACCTTAGTAAAAGCATGTATTTTCTGTGTTCATCTGCTTTTTTAGTTTCTCTTATTAAAATTTCTCCGTTTTTTATTTTTGTGTGTGTGTGTGTGTGTCGGTGGGGGGCGGGGAGTTGAAGATTTTAGAAGACAACGCTAATCTTTTACTTATATATAAAGCACCATTTAGACCAAGTTCTATAACATTTTCCTTAATGTTTATCCATACAAAGATCTTTCTTATTATCTGTGTATTTGGACATTCCTACCTAATATAACTTTTAGTATGGTTTTGTAGTTATTAGTATTTGCTTGTTTTTTTCGTTTGCAAGTAATTTGACAAATCTTTATTTTTGACGATTGTAGGTTAGTTATTAAGTTTTATGTTTTCATATTGTATAGTGCTCCCTTAGATATGAATTCGATAAATATCTTACGATGTTCTGTTTGTAAAGGGCATTTTTTTAATACAATTCCAGAAGTCTTCTTTGTTTTCTTTTCACTACTTCCCTTTCTCTTTCCTAGCCTGTGGTGTATTATGGAGGAAAACTCATGCAGTTTTTCGACCCGAATCCATCTAGTATTCCACTACTGGATGTGGGATCCGAAAATTCGCCACCGACCTCTTTCGGAAAAGAAAAGAGTTGTTTAAGTGTCGGTGATAATTTCAAAAGGCAGATGAATAGTAGATAAGACACTATCCAGAGATTTCATTCTCATTTGGTGAGAACTTTTTATATCTGGTTCCAGGTTTCTATAAGTATAAACCCTATTAATTACCTCTGGCGAGAAACTTTCGATTAAAATTTAGTCGATGAATCGTTAAGAGCAGTATATAATTGCGGTGAGTGGAGTTTAGAATTTATGAAATTTATTATTTTTTATTTAAAACTTTTGTGGAGCGATGATCGCCCGATCTAGATCCATGGTTAGGTCGTAGTTGGTCCGATCAAGTCGAGAAAGAATTAGTCGGCCCACGTAGAAGAATCGCTGTCAACGCATGGGTTCGTTGTCAGGTATCCTTGTAGACACAGGGGTGGAATTTGTGTCAGGGGACAAATATAAGGATGCCTTAGCTAACATTCACATTTCAAAAGCAAAGTTGAAACATCAGGTTCTTGGCCGTGGCCAAATAATTGACCGTAATTTAATGCACATATATCGCAACCACCCGGGTCGAGGGCTCATAACCGCCATTTATGCTGTATATCAAAAACCACGCGTGAGGACAGAGACACGCCACGCCCCACGCTTTGAATATTCGAGCGTGAAGCAGCTATGATTTAATTTGACGGATAAGAAAAGTTTTAATTATTACCCAAGACAAACAATCATGGAAAAGATTTATTTTTTATTTTTTGTTTTAATTTAAATAATTAATTTATTTTTATTTATATTTTGTTATTTTATTTGAATTTTGATCATTTTATGATTTGAGATTTAAATATATGATTATTTATCATTGAAATGTTAATTATAATTACCCTTCTCGATTATGTTAATATCAATCGATACTATTTTCTACTCGTCATTTTCTAGAGACGCCTATTATTATCTCGAAGTATAATCCTTCAAAACCTTTCCACTCTTAAAACATGAGGATCGGGTAGACTTTTCTTCGAGGATTTGAATTTTAAAGTTTAGATTGAATATCATATACATACTAATTCCGATATTATTAATTTGAAATTCTTATAATATCAAATTTAGGTTCAACCCCCAAGACCAAACCGGATGTAAAGATATGTCTTTTTGTATTTGACATGATGAATATTTCAACATATATGAATATCTCTTTTGAAAATTTTGCGACATTAAGATGTCTAATGTTGAAGTTTCGATGTCAAATTTTGATGTTTTGTTAAACCTGACGGCCCCAAGACCAAACCGATAGGATATCTGTTTCTTTATATTTGACTTAGTAATTACTACATAATGTTCTTTCAATGGACATTAGAATGTTTAAGTTGGAGTTTATATGAATTTTGATTTTAGTTTTAAGCCCCACAACGGGATGTATAACGTTTTTTGTTTTATACCTAACTTGCACATGTCCCTTTTGAACACTTCAACATATATATACAGCTGTTTTAAAATGTTGTATGGACATTAAATGTAGTAAAGCGTTCAATTTTGCAAGTTTAGGTTTTAATAGACATTTTTTGGATTTTGTTAACGGCCTCAAGATCAAACCCATTATGTAAGACTGCTCGTTGTATTTATCTTAATAATTACTTCAACATTTATACATCCGTTTCTTTTAAAATCGTATCACATTAAGACGCCAAATAAGCTTTCACAAATTTTGACTTTTAGGTTAATCTTGACTGCCGCACCAAAACCGGAATGATATTTATTCTTATTTTATTTAACTCGACACGTCCCCTATTGTTTAACACTTCAACATACATACAAGATTCTGCTTTTTAAAATGTCAGACGACATTAAATGCTTCAATAAATTGTGTTTAGATTTCACGACATGGCTATAATCTGACCGGCCCAAGCACCAAACCGAATTATGTAATATCTTATTTGCCAAAACCCCTTTATGTCACAAATCAGGTAGTAAATAAATTATGTTAAGCCTATTTTATCAAATGTAAAGAATGGCCTAGAAATTTAGACACTGATTTGCAAGAACCCTTTCTTTATGTAACAAATCAAAAGAAGATAAAATAAATCATTTTGGGCTATATGATCAAGATATGAAGCCTAAAATGAATTTAGACTTATCGCCAAGAACCCTTTTTTTACGTAAATCAAAGAAAGATAATAAATAAATCATTTCAAGCCTATATGATCAAGTAAGGTAATGAGCCTAAAATGAATTTAGACTTGATTCGCAAGAACCCTTTCTTTACGAACAAATCAAAGAAATAAAATAAATCATTTCAAGCCTATACGATCAAGAGAAGAATTCGCCTAAATGAATTTAGAATTTGATTCGCAAGAACCCTTTCTTTATGTAACAAATCAAGAAAGAAGAGTCCAAAATCATTTTGCCCATATGATCAATATGAATGCCTAAAATGAATTTACTGATTCGCTAAGAACCCTTTTTATAACAAATCAAAGAAAGAAGATAAATAAATCATTTCGCCTATATGATCAAATACCATACCATTTCTTGATAGAATAAGAAAATACGAAGACGTATATGTCATTTAAAAGAGTAGTTAATTAAAATCCACATCCTTCAAGCATGCTCATGGAAAGTGGGGACAAATACTCATTAAATTTATTAAGATATAAGAAAGAGTTTATTTTCCTTTCAAAGGAAGTCATAAAGATGACAGCACGCCACACGCATGCACGTGAACGACAAATGGCATTAAACTGGGATGATTTTCAGACGAATTTATGACGGGACCACACGTGTCGACGCCATAAGATGATAAAGAGGAGAGTGAAGCTATAAATAAGTGATTTCCTTCACAAAATACCTACATTTCCTACTCTCCTTTTCTCCTTATACCACAAGTTTAAGTTCTTTCAATCTTGTATAAAGTTAAGTTGTTGCCACATACATTGTTCTTCTTGACTCTTTTATTTTATTTTATTGATGTCTTCTTTTTTTTATATAGACAAGATATTACACTTGCAAGTTTAATTTCATGTGTCTCCCGCTTTTTTTTTTACTACGCTCATGGATGTATGTAAATCATGAAAAGAAAGTAGGGGAGGTAACTATGTTCAACATACGTCTAATTTTCACTACAAGTCAAACTAAATAATCCTAAAGGAAAGCATCACACAATACATGTCATAATGGTCAAACAAGAAAATAGATGCATGTAAATTCAACACATAAAGATTTATATTAACCACTTTTATATACAAATAGATTTTCATTATGTAGACAAGATAAGTATTCATATATAAAGCAAGATTTTAAGCCAATATGTTAACCTAAACATTTCATCATTTCTTTTCTATCTCCTTTTTTTTAAAGAAAATTTACCTCCCTAAGATCATCCCCAAGATAGTGCGCCGAGATCAGTTTTCCCACCACGCCAAGAAAGGCAGGTGGTAAAATCGAGGCACCTTAAAGATTTATTTGCACCACGCCAAGAGAAGATGTGCAGATAACACAAGATTGATTTTCACACGCCGAACAACGCGAGCAAGATTTATCATAATAATTTCCGCCACGCCAACAACGGAACAGATTTATCACTTTCACGATGGAACAACGGAACGATCAGAGCATATCGCCACGCAACAACGCGAATGCATTATTATAAAGCCCACCGACAACAATTAACGGCACTTATAAGAAAGATATTTTTCCTCGCCACGCCGGAACAACGCGCATCTTATTACAGTTTCCCCGATTTAACAATGTGAACGTACTTATAACAAGATATTTTCCCGCCACGCCGGAACAACGAGCACTTATCAAAGTTTCCGCCGACGGAACAATGAACGCACTTATGGATATTTCCGCCACGCCGAACAACGCAACGCATTTATTAAGTTTTCGCCGTTGGAACAATTTAACACTTATAAGAAAGATATCGCCACGCAACAACGAACGCGCATTTATAGAAGATATTTCGCCACGCCAACAACGAACGGCATTAGTTTCCGCCGCACGTAACAATTAATTTACTTATAAGAAAGATTTTCGCCACGCCAACAACGCTGCAGATTTATAAGTTTCCGCCGACGGAACAATGTAACGGATTATAAGAAATATATTTCCCGCCACGCCGAACAACGCCAAGTGTACTTATCACAAGTTTCTCACAAGATTTAACAACGGCATTTATCACAAAAGTATATTTAAAACATACAGATATGTATATATTGCATGATACTTAAACAAGACATAGATCCTAAAGATCATTTTCATCACTATTTCACCTAAATTTTGCATAAACATTCAAATAAAGAAACAAATATGCTTTTAATCACATATGCACATTTCCATTCTTCTCAATATAAAAGAGGAAATACCATTAAGAACAAGTCTAAGAAATGTGCAACAATCTTTAGGTATTATCTTTTGCTTAAGAATCCAAAGGAGACAAATATAAATCATGTTTTGCCTCATGATAGTTGTTTGAAAGTAATATTTGATTTGCAAATCATAGGATGAAACAACTAACTTCATTTAGTAGATATAAATCTGAACAAAAATATTTGCTTGCATGATAACATGATTTAGCTACTACATTCCCTAGACATTGCCAAATGATAGAAAAGCCAAATAGAAATGAGAAAAATCTCATGGGAATCACAACCCCACTTTATCATTTGCCAACATCAACATAGGATTAAACCCATGAGTAATACAAATATCCTTGCTCTTTTCCCTTCTTCCCAAATCAAGAGAAAGAAACAAGCATTACATATCAATGATCAAAGTAAGCTTTCAAAGATGACATCATATAAGCTAATGAAACTAGGATTTCATTATCACAACTTACTCTCATAATTCAAGAGCAAGAAAAAAAGGCATAGAACAATGTATCTTGCATGATTCCAACCTCCAAATACTCATGGACAACAAACATATTAACTTTGATATCATATAAAAAGAGTTTCAGATTTTGCAAAACATGGGATTTGTAAGTGTGATAGCTCCTTTGAGATTTTCAGCTCCTAGCTTTACTGAAAGATCACAATAAAACCTCTCCTCTGTAGGAAAGGCAAAATGAAGGAGAAACAGATAGCAAGCAAAGAAGCATGCATAGCTCTATCCTCTCGGCCTAACAAGGAAGAGGACGAACGAGAGGAAAGGAGGAACCGAAGCAAAGAGAATGAGCTCCTCGGCTCAACCTTAGGAGGAGAAAACAACAAACTGAAAGCTTATAGCATAAATCCAACATTTTAATTTCACGTTATTGCAAATCCAGAAAAGAAGCCCAACCATAGAACATATGCCAGATAAATAGAAATCATCTCTTTCAAGGCAAACCGAAATAACAAAATATAACTTAGGATTGAAACAACACAACCTGAAGTTTCCGGTCGCAAAGAAGGAAGAAGGAAAGGGGTTCCGGCTAGGGCTCACAAAGGACAGACGGAAGAGGGGAAGAACCGCACGTGGAGTCTTCGACCGAGAGCAGGAAACGAGAAGGAGTTCTGCGTGAGAGGGAGGAGCCGAGAGCAGCAGGAACCAGAGAGTTCCCCTTTGCAAGAAAGAGTCGTGCGAGGAGGAGTGTTTCAGCCGACAGAGTAACAGAGACTTCTCGTGAACAAGAAGGAGCTCATGGAGAGGGAGGATCGGCCCAACAAACAGAATGAGAGGAGCTGATCACGAAGGAGTCGCAAGAGAGCTTCAAAAGAGCGCAGAGAACGAGGGAGGGATCGAGAGGGGAAATGCGTGAATGAGGGTCAACGCCCGTTTTCGATCTTTAGGGCAATGACCTCGATTAATGCCGGGTCATTTTGATTGGTCGAGCGGGCGGCGGGGGTTAGGTAAGGATTAAGAGGGATTAGGCAGCCGCTGATTAATCTAATTGCAAATTAATATCATTTCACATTAAATTTTATGGATTTACTTTATGCAATAAACTCTAACAATATGGGTGTTAATTTTAGTTGTTTCATGAATGCAACCACATCGATTCGATCGGAGCGTTGAGCAAAGTCGACGGTCGTGAAATTAGGTCTAAATTGTGCGACGTCTCAAATTGCTCGACGCCGACACTTTGTCAATCGACGAAGGCGTCGTTGATAGGTTTCGCTTTGGCGACGACGGCGATCAATTTCAACGGAGGTTGTTCGACGCCGTCGCTCACTTCGATATCGCGATAATTTCAAAAAATTAATTTTAATTTTTGATCAATAATTGATTCGATATTTTCTATTTAATTAATTTTGATGCTTTCGACGCATTATGAAGTTGAATTTTCAAATTGAATTGAATTTAATCGATTTCGATCGCAATTAGGGGATTTGAATTTCCACCATATTTTTTAATTTTAAGTGGCACATAGTTGTAGGTCAACACTGGATAACTCTATCTCCTTGTTCTGCTGTTGGTTTTCTGTAATCACAATTGTTATTGTCTTGGATTCATAGTTCCTATTATAGATTTTGATCTTTAGCACTGTCCATAACCACAAGGAAGCAGAAGAATTTGTTGTCCAGAACCTGTGCATTGGGAAGATGACTAATCCAGATGAAGGAAGATCATTGGAGAAGTGTTTATTCAAGAAGTTGAATTCTTTAATCCTATTCCATCTCATATTGTTCCCACCGCCAAGTAACTCCCTTTATCATGTTTCTATCACTGGTTGATCCAGTGCAGTTGTTGTCGTGGATTTATAAGTTTTCTACTACAGGTTTTGATCTCCAATGCTGTCCAAAATTATAGGCAGGCTGAAAAATCTACAGTCAAAGCCCTTTGCATTGTGTAGAAGGATGAACCAATTGAAGGAAGATCATTGGGAGAGAAGTGCTAATTCAAGAACATGAATCTTATGAAAGATTAAGGCTAATTGATGTGTAGAAGTTCTAGTTTCAGCAAGTGTTTAAATCAATAAATGCTGAAAGATATTCTTCACCCGGCTTTTGTTGTTCCTATAATTGTTAACAAAGCATCAGGAATCAAAAACTGAAGATGTTGACAAGATTGAACGTCGAAAAGCTCACAGAGCTAAATGAATTCATTCTTTGGAGGCTGAAGATAAAGATGTTACTTGCATCAATGTTTGAACGTGACTTTGTCAGAAGAAGCAATGTAAAAGGTGGATTTAAAGAATCATTCTGATTATAGATTTGCTTCCTGAGACATTGTCTCAAGTAGATGCATATTAAGATTTACTGATGAATGATTAAGACTGTTTGAGGATTAATCTTATTATTGATTTCTTGAAAGGATGACCATGTTGATATCCTTAAGAGGGTCTATGACTAAGGGAACTCTGAGCGTGTTATGGTATTTTGCTTACCAACATGAGAAGCTTGATGCTCTAGCATGAGAAATTAGTAATTTTGAACTTTTGATTAGTTTGGACCAATATAAGGTGGCATTTTTTAGCTCTGTAAAAGAATTCTATTCAAATTAGCAGAATTTTTAAGTGAATATTAAATTTTTGAGTTGGTTTGACAAATCTTTGAACATACTCTGAGAAGTCAAATCGATTTTGCATGAGTGAGCTGATTAAACTCGGGCTCAAACAAGACTACATCGATTGGAACTAAATCAGATTGATCCAATTTGTGTTGGTCTGGTCATCAAATTAATCATGCAAGCTTGCTTATGGGTAATATCGGTTCCTCATGCCACCATTTCTAAAGACAAAAAGATTTATGAAACAATGATGTGTGAATGAATGAAGGATTCCATGATAAAGGCATCATATAAAAGAGTTAGATTGCTGTCAAATTGTAAGAAGTCATTTGTGAATCTTTTTGTTGATGTGTATGCTAATTTTCTTCTGTTAACTGCTCTTTTAAGCATTATCTAATCACCTTTATAATGGTGTTTCTTGTCTTGAACATGCTCTAGATCTCATACAAGGGGATTCTTGGAGTAAATCCAAATCAAAAGATGTTAATGAATGATTATGATTGCATGAGGAGCAATCCTAGATTATATTTTCTTGAGTGGATATCCATGTTGATGTTTTATGAGGGGATATGACCAAGGGAGCTCCAAAATGTTGTAATCTTTTACTAGTCAAGATGTGCAAATGATACTCTGACATAAAAATAGGAATTTCAAACGGTTAACAATATGATTTCAAACGGTCCATGACTAATATAAGATTGGAGAAATTTTCTTACTCTCAATAACAAGGAGATCTCACCATCACTCAATGCTTCAATTCTCTCAACAATCAATTGCAATAAATTGTTCTTTTTGAAGTACATGAGTAGAGATGTCCGACGATTAAGGAATATTCAAATAAATTATCAAGGAAAGCATGAGTGTTTAGGTTTTTGTTTGTTTGAGAATTGAACCGGATAAAGTTTGTGGTGGCAGAATTTTAGGTAAAAAAATCCTTACCTAATATTCTTGAAGTTTTCTCTAAAATGCATTTGGAGGATAGTTGTCAGAAGGTGATGATAGATCATTAAACACCATATTAATCTATGAAGGATCTACTCTATGTTCATAAAATCAAACCAATGAAGGAAGATCGTGGTGTGATCATTATTGTAAATTAGGTTATACTAAAAAAAACTTAATGAAAAATTTACAGAAAACACACTAATTGGAAATCCATGCCTTTCCAAAGAAATTCATGGACAACATGCTACTACCTCCACTTAGCAACACATTTTTAAATCAAAATCTATTTAGCAAGGAATATTTTCAACTTCATCAAAATTTATTTTTAAAAATTGATGGTTATTGATGAGGTTTAAAAGACAAAATTAGGATGTGAGGTATTTTGCCTTAGTGAGGTGAGGTTTCGAGGTGAATCAAGACTTACACCTCAAAATAAGAAAATAAAAAACTTATAAAATTAAAAATAATTTGTAAATATGATAAATCATTGATATATATATTTAGTTTATCATTATAAAATAAATCCTAAATGTTAATATAAAATGAAAGTTTGATATGAGATTTAAGGTAAATACTCAATCAAAATTTAAACATATCAAGATGATCAAGATCTCTCATTCTCACTTTCTTCATCTTTAGAAGAGTCATTATATGCAATAATACTATTATTCATTGATTCTGCCTCATTGGTATATTTTAAATTTTCTTTGATGACTACAATTTTTTAAGTTTCTATATCATTTAGAATTTTATAAGTAAAATATTAAATTAATAATAAAATTAAGTAGTTTTTTTATATATAAAGCATCCTTTGAATTTTTTGAGCCATTGTATTAGGTACATTAAATATATGCATTGATGTTTAAAATTGCACAATTGTATATTGAGGCATAAGCCTTAGAATTAATGAATTGCATATAATAAGAAGTATTCTAACTTCTTATCATATTAAAATGTAATAAAATAACATTCTAATATAATGTAAAGTAATAAAGTGCATAAAGTATGAGGTAATACATTTAACATTTTGATATCAAATCATGAAGTAAGAAGAGTTATACTAACTTCAAAGTGATATAAGATATCAAAACAAAAATTAATAACATAATAATTCAAAATAAGCTTAGAATAATAAGTTTTTCTCCCTCACTCCAGTTATTTAAAATCAAAGTAAGAATAGCAAATAAATATGGTGATATGATGACAGCGTGGAGGAGAGAGCATGAGAGATGTACTTACGTAATGTATATCTTGAGATCGGTTGCGTGTGTGTTAGGACGTGTGTTATTTCGGAAATTAAAATTATATTTGATTTTTAAATCTAGATCTAAAAACGTAAGTCTCACATAAACTTAGGAGAGCTAAGTCTTGAGGCAGGTCTCTCATCATGTGTGGCATAAGCCTCACATAAGACCAATGAGGCGAAAGCCTCATTGTGATTTTTTAAAAAGTGCTTATGCATAATAAGATTATATTTTTTTGCACAATTTTAAACAAGGATATGTATAATATAATATAATATATATTAATATGATGATGCAATATAATATAATTATTTTTTTCATAATCTTATTGAGATGTTTCCTCAAACACCTCAAGGCATAAAGCTTGGAGGCATAATCCTCAAGTAGAAAATGCATAAGCCTTATTGGTCACAATGGGGCTTAGGCCTTGTGGCGTTTTTTGTGTGCTTCAATTTGAGGCACATCTCAAAGTGTGCTCCTCAAATGCCTTTGTAAACAAGGGTTATTGATAAATGTCCATTAACAGGAATAAGTAATCTCATAATTGTCCTTAATGTAGTCAAATAAGGCTCATGAATTATTGTTGATTCAAGTGTATTAAATCATATGATGGCAGGTGCATCTATCTTCAAAGATTTTAATCCATGCAAATAAGGGATCAAAGTGAAGATTGCTGATGACTCTTTATCAAATGAAATTGGGATTGGATCTACATATTTCTCAATCTAATTAGCACTACATAGTTTTATTGGTTCTAAAGATTGATTGCAATCTTTTATTAATCAGTAAATTTTCCCATGAATGCCATTGTTATGTCACATTTGTTCCCAATAATTGTATATTTCAAGATTTGGATTTGTGGACGAGGATTAGCAATGCTTGGTGCATTCAAGACTATACCTCCTTCAATGTGTCATTTCTTTAGGGACTAAGTTCTCACTACATCTACCAATAATATAGTGAACTCATGTTGTACCACTATCATCTTAGCATATCTAAATTTAATGTATGTTGCGAAATTTTTCATTCATTACTCAAAAATAAAACTCCTAATGATCTTTCATGTAAAACCTATAGAACATATTAAATAACATTAATACATTATCCTATCATTCTCACAAAAATTCTATTTTTTATTCTCTCTTTTATTCACCCAAACATTGAGGACCATCCATAGTAAAAAATTTAGTGAGAATTAGGTATTTTATCTCCTTCATAGATGATCATACTAGTCAAATGGATATCCCTTATGAAAGAAAAATCTAAGGCTAGTCACGTATTCCATACTTTTCCAACACTATATTTCATACCCACTTGCAAGCCAAAATATAAGTGTTGAAATCTAACAATACTCGAGAAATCTCCATTATTCTAAATGAATTTTTATGGAGTGAAGAAATTATATATGAAAGCTCTTGTGTTGCGACATCTCAATAGAATGGGGTAGTTGAGGTAAAAAATAGATATATTATTGAAGTTGTAAGATCCCTCATGTTCACAACCCATGTTCCTAAACAGTTTTAAGCATTGGCAGTAACTCTATCTACCCTCCCTAATTCTTAACCACCAAGCTCCAATACATATTCTTCTAAATTCTTATCCTAACCTATTAAATGCATATTCAGTTCATCCCATCAGAAAGGGTTCAAGTGTTATTCTCTTAGTCTTATTGCAAATGCTTCTATAGCTCTATGAATGTGGATCAAGGCTCCTGGTTATCAAATACCAATATATAGACATGATCATATGAAGTATCAAATCATTCATTTTAAAATTAAAAGTAGCCATTAATTTAACATCCAATTTTGAGATGATTAAAATAAGATAAAGCCATCATCTACTTCATCATAAAAAAATAAAAAAAATAAGAACTGCAACCATTTCACATGTTTGAAATTTTAAAATTCTAATTTTATGTTCTATTTGATTTAGATTACGCGTCTATTGGAACAAAGAACTAGCCATTATAGTAGTTATGATCATGTTAAGAACTAAAACTGAACCAAAATGTACTAGAATTGAAACAAATTGATTGGTTTGGTTCAACTTGGATTGGCTCTTTAAATATCTTTGTACACTATTGATCCAAAGGCTATAATATGATTCATATTCTAACTCTTAAATCTAAATAATGCTGGCATATTAAAAAAAAAAATGAGACATCAAAATAAAACAATTGAGAGATGAGTTGGCATAGGACTTTGGTGAAAAACGAGCAATAATTTGGCACAATAAATAAAGAGCAGCAAGGGAGTCTTTTTGGCAAAGCAAGCATAGATCAGAGATAGATATGATGCAAAAGAGACAACAAAAGTGAGTTGGGCATAGTGTTCAATGTTTCTGCAAGCTTATGGGAGAGGAAGTGATTACTCTTAAGAGATTAAAAGATAAAATATTTTTTTAATTTAAATTTATTTATATTGATAAATCTCTTCTCCTTGCTTCACTTTCTCATGCCCCTCAAAGCCTTACAACATAGTAGTTTATATTTTGTTATTCATGATTCTGATGTCATCTCCTTTGAATAACGTTAGTTTTGCCTTCGTTCACATGTTCCCTTAGAACTTGAAACATGCGAGCAAATGAATGTACTACTCTTAAGAGATTAAAAGACATAATCTTTTTATTTATATATTTTACTCTCTCATTCTCCATGCAATGCTTTCAACAACATTGTTATTAAGAGTCTCCACCTTCTTTCCAGGAGTTCTCAATAAACCCAAAGGTCGTCGCCTTGACGGTGCCTCAGATGCTTCACAGGCACATGCAGGGCCATTCCATTCAGTGCATCGCCTCCGGCGGCCAGCCACCAAGTCTCAAGTTCTTCTTCTTCGCCCAAAAGGATGGCGAAACTTCGCCGTTCTTTCTCGTCGAGTGTCTCATCAATACATCGTCGGCAAAAGCGCAGATAAATATCCATGTTGAGGATCCTGGCCTCTGGAGCCATTTTTCTGCTTTGTTTCAGTCAGCTTTATTAGCATTGAGCCCATCTTAGTTGTTTCTTTGCTATAACTTTTGACAATTGTTCCCATGTATCTCAGATCCTTATAATGCATTTTCTATTTGCTCTTGCTATTGTGGGATTGGAGTTATATGCAATTTTATTTTTGTATTTGTAAAGAGGTTATTTTTTATTGTGAAATATTCTGATAATTGTTTTTATCAACAATTTATTTTATTACATTCTTGGTTTACACTCCACCTCCCATTTTGGGTTTGTAGTTGTTCTGTACAGTCTTATTCATCATTTTAGTACCAACTCTTTCCAAGTTTTATAAATTTTATCATTTGTTTTGCAAGCAACGAATTTACTACGAAAACTATTGCATTGTATAGAAGTCCCATACGTCAGGGAATTAAACTGTTACAGACCAGCTCTTGCAAATTATTTAAATTTACTTCATTTATATTGCAAGCAGTTATTTTCAGTTATTTTCCTTTTAAAAGGAATAAGTAATTTTTGCATGCGTTTTTGGTGCAGTAATACTGATCTTTGGGAGTAGAATTTAAAAGCTTATTAATGTCTTGTAGTAATCATATATTTGACCATTGCTATGAGATTTTTTATTTATTTATTTTTAATTTTTTTAATTTTTTTTAATTTTTTTTAGGGTTGCCACATGCACTACTGAATCATCTTTGATCTTACAGGTGATTTTCCTGCCATTGCAAGTTGAGCAAGCTTTGTCCTTGCTGATGCAGGAGTCATGATGAATGACCTTGTACCTACTGTTTCAATGGTAAGTTTATTTTTTAAAGTATTTTTATCAAATGTTTTATATATATTAATATATAATTTTATTATACTATAATGGTATTTCTTAATATTTAATTATTACGATGTATAAAAATTTTAGTAGAATAAATAGATTTACCAATAATTATTAAAACTGAATGTTATAGTAATAATATAAAATTTAATGGTTGTGCAAAAAAAAAAAAAAACTAATTTTCATCATGAATTATCAATTAAATAATGCATTTTTCTTTGAATTAGCATATTTTTTTAGCAATTGAACCCAACTTTTCATTTTTTTTTTTTTAGGGGTTACAATTGTTTGTAATTGTGACTGTTGAGTTATCGAGAAAGTAAATTTTTTTAATTATTATGGGCATTATATATTTTCTTAAAAAATTATATAATAATTTTCTTACATTTATAATCCAATATGTATGACTTGTACCTTGTGAGATTTTTCAAATGCAATTCTTAAATTACAAGAGAAGTTGAATTCATTAGCTAAGTTGTTTGCCATGGATGCATGTAAGCACTATAACTCTCTAAGTTAGACTTATGTTATGAACAACATATATGATAAGTATATTGTGTACAATTTAAAGAAATAAATTAAAAAATTATGGGAGTATTTAAACCATAAATATCTATCAAAGGATTTCAATGTCAAGAAATATTAGATTTGTCAATTCAAAGATCAAAATGGACTTTAATATTATGGAGAGACAAGCATAGGAGTTACAAGTTTTCATGAGATTCACATAGAGGAAACAATTCTAAGTGAATTTTAGATTGATGCTAATAATATAGGTCTTATAAATATTTTATTTTATTTTATTTTTTAAATTCAAACAATAACTCACATTCTTAAAAAGTAATTTTTAATCATAAAATTTTCTAAAAAATAATCAAAAAAATTGATAGTCAAATGCAGTTATTTTTTGCTTTTTGAAAAGCAAAATGGAAGAAAATTTATTCAAAGTATACCATTAGTATAATCTTTGTGCCCCTTGTTATGGACTAATTTCATTCATATAGGGATTGTTAAAAAATAATAATTTCCAACATATGGGATAATGAAAATTGATGTTCAAATCCTATGAGTAATCTCTATAATACTTGAATGGTTGTAATTTATGGGATTAAATCCAACATTTTGTTAGGCTATGTTGCATCCATAGATCATCCACCTATATAAGGATGTTTTCTTGAGTGTTTTAAAACATGAAAAGAAGATCCTTTCACCATATTTTACTTCTTAGAATTTAATTCTATTTTGAGATTTAGGCGTAATACAAATACTTAAATTTTATAATTTTTCTTATATGAGATAATAAAATTAATCATTTATCCTAACTAAAAATTATTTTTGCCCTTCATCTTTACCCTAATATATAAATTTACCCCCTTCTTGAATGTTGAGATTAATTCTACCCTTATAGATAATAATACAAAAATGAATATTGAAATTCATCATAGTCATTGTAGTGTGCTAGCCTGGCTTGATTTTCATCGTATCCTAGCAACAAATGCTCGGGGCATCCTCAAGCATCCACAAAAGAATCTATTTTATGAAAATTATGTTTAAACCCCTCAATGACTTTCTTTCATTCTTGTTATCTAGTTTTTATAAAAAGTTTTTTTTTTTCGTTTTAATATTCTATATTCTATTGATATTAATAATAGGTTTAACAAATTATAATAATTTCAAAGAATCATTTTAATTTCATTATAAAAAAATGTAATATAAAAGTGATTTTTATATTAAAATAATTATTAGAGTAGTATTAAAAGTAGAGGAAAAATCTTCTTAAGCTTTCATTGTATTTAACATGGAGCATATTAGGATAGAAAAAGTATGTTAAATGTATGTTAAAGCTCTGAAAGATATGTATGATGAAGCCTTGATGTATAGTGAAAATAATTATGGAGCATCAAAACTTCTCATTTTATATATCGAACACCTCAAAGGTTATATTTACCTATCGAACACCTAAAACTATCAAAGGCATCAATATACCATTCTGTTAGCCTCACCATCCCTCTCTGAAGTGCATGCATATCCCCCTTTTTCAGTGGGAAAATGAAATCCCTCTATGGATAAACTCACCAACATCAAAATCATCAATTTGGGTAAGCTCCCGCATCGATGAGCAGGCAAAATCCCTGCCACAACAATATTTTGGCCGCCGGAATGCATCACAAGTGCTCCGGCAAACTATCGTCTTCCCTGACCCAACCTTAAGCTCCATTAGACACTTCCGATTCAATTCCACCGCACACCTCATAGGCGCGCGCCACCCTTTTCTCCCTTCTATCATCATCGTTAAGTTGTATCCATCGACAAGGGTTGCCAGTAATGTTCCCCCTTACCCAACATACTACAAACTTTTATATTAAATTTTGAAGGTTGAAGTTTGAACTCGTGTCTGTAGTTATGATAACACTTATCGGTATATAATATTATGCTTTGCAACTAACGGACATGAAGGTTTAAAAATTATCATATTATGCCAAGAGGCTGGCCATCATGCAAAAATTATTATCACAACCATAGCTTTGTTGCATTAAATTCCCGAACCCAATACATTTTTAATTCTTCTAACAATGGCTCCTGCACCACTGACTATTACAACGCCGACTGGTGGAGTGCGTTGGGAAAGAAGAAACACTGCTAGTAATCCTCGCTGATGCCTACAAGTTTTACCCATAGAGGATTTCTTCGTGCATGCAATGGAGATGGAGAGGGATGGTGAGGTTAATGGAGTGGTATATCTGATGCATTTGATAGTTTTAAGTTTTAGATATATAAATATAATGTTTGAGGTGTTAGATATGTAAAATGAGAAATTTTGAGTGGTATGTATGTAAATCTCTCAAAAAACAAAAGACTACATTCCATTTTAGTAACCTTAGGAAAGATTTTTGTAACCTGAAAACAGAACTTCAAGCATGCTTTGAGCTAGTAATAAAACATCAGCTTAGCAGACAGAAACAAGTGTGAGAGGGAGAAAATGCTATCATGAATCTTACATTGACAACAGAATGAGAAATCCTATGAATATAAATTTACCTTGCTCAACTGATGTTAAATTTGAATAATTTCATAATGCAACATGTAAAATGAAGATAAAAATAGATTATCTAATAAATATCACAAAGAATAATAGAATCAAAAATACATATATTTGCACACATGTTTTTAAAAAATTTCAATACAAAATATATATATATATATATATATATATATATATATATATATATATATATATATATACCAATTGCTAATTAAAGTAGATTCTTTCACCCTGAAAGTGTCGGCGCCTTCTTCCAAATCTTCCATGAACGAAGCTTTCCCGATCACGGTCAAAATCCAAAGATCCAAATTCTCTCGAGCATTTAGCAGTAAATCAATCAATCCCATTCATCTCCTTCCTCCGTTTATCATGGTTCCTTTGTGGATCGATCAGCCACCGCCTCTACTGCACAAAGGTGGAGCTTGAAGCCATAGTACTTTGTTCGAAAATTCATTTTCGTGTAGAATTTGAGGAAGTCAAATGGGTGAAGTCATCAAGTTAAAAACTTTAACTCTTCCGCAAAGCCTCATTTGAGTATCACACGCTTCATGGTTCCAAGTATCCAAAGAAATATGACACAATCTTCCGTTATCCATAATGTACATAATTTCCTAGAGCCTCTAAGCCATAGTCTTTGTCCCGATTTATGTGTATCAACTCAGGTTCATCAACGAAAAGGATTCCTCCCTCTGCTTGTTGCAACTGCAGAAAAGATTCATATTTTTTAAAAGTTTCATACGAATCTAATGATTTTATTGACAAGTTGATCCTGCCTTTAAAGGCGTCATCTTTTCTATTTTCTACTAAACAAAAGGTAATTTTTATACTTTATTAATTCATTAAGAAAGGTAATTTAAGTAATATAGTTCTTACTTTCTTCCTTGTCTTTGGTCCCAGATGCCTACAAATTCTCCAACCAGTCGGGTTCTTTGCACCGGTCACCTTATCTCGTGTGGGTAGAATTCCAACCATATGAAGGAGTTTGAGAACCCGAAAGCAACCATGGTTTTACCTAGAAAAAATATCGTTCATATAGAGTTTAATTCACTGAGTGAAGGATAAGAAATGTGATTTAATGCATGTTAGAGAAAAATAACTAAAATTGAAAGTGAACAGCATGAAATTGTTAAAGCTTCATAGCAAGAATCATAAGACTATAAAATTACATCTACTTAATGCTTAAAAGTGCTAGAAGATTTAAATATCAACAAAATAAAATAATTTTGGGGCATTGAGAAAACTATTTAAAATAATATACAAAGAACATAAGTTACAAATGCATGTGTCAATAACATCTAATTCTATGTTTAGTATTAAACAAAAAAGCTCAAAATCGCAATTGAATTTGCTTCATAAATTGGAAATCTATGGCAATAAAAGTAAAAAACATTAAAAAAAAAAACAAAAAAAAAAACAAAATTCAAAGATATAAAATAAAGACCTTTAATAATGAAGAGGTTATATTGTCCAACTATAAACCAGAACCCTTCCATGAGATAGGGATGCGATTGATACATTTAGCACTAGATGTAATGAAGCATAAGATTTTGCATGCCTTAACCAAAGTCCGAATTGTAAGCTTCAACTCAGAGGCATAAAGATTCCAATACCTAATACTTCCAACCAATAGTTTCAGGGAACTTACACTTGGGACGCAAAAGAAGAGAATTACAATACAAAATTTTTAAAACAAAGAATTATCAAAGTCATCACATACATGCTTAATATCCTGAAACTATCACCATGTTTTTGACATTCTCATAAGATCCCTTCTCTTAAGTTTGTATCCCTGTTAAGAAAATTATCAGGAATCTGAATTCCATGTTTAATGTTAGGGTTGTGATCATTTTAAGTCCCAAAAAGTTCAGCTAACTAAACATAATCGGTTTGGAAAACTACCACATGCCTCCTCCTCCTCACTTAGATTAACTTTTCCATCCATCTTATGTTACTATAAAATTAAAAAAACTCTTTTGCACTTGGAAGTATGATAGAAAAGGGAATTTGATATTTTAGTAAATAAAAGTGTGTTCTTGAAATATTATTTACTCCTCTCGTACATCTTAGATAAATTTATTTATGATGTACATTGCTATTTAAGTTATGAAAGTAGGTGAAAAAGATTATGAAAGGGAGATAATTGGCATCTTATTAAACCCCATGAGGTTTTAAAATAATCTAAATCTCACAACATATAAATAATAATTACCTTTGTAGTGACCAATCAATAATATCAAATAAATTTAAAAATATAAATTTGTTTTCGACATTACATGAAAGATAGGTCAATAAAAGATTCTAAGTTTTTGCATTAAAAGCAGATGTGAAAAAAATCCATGGAAGAGACAATGCAATTATCAACAAAGAAGTTTTGATTAGTCCAACAATAAAACTTTGCTAACTTGAGTGTATTCCTATTCCTAGAACACTGACTCAGAGAAGTTTATTGCATCTAAGATAACATACCCAAAGAAATCACGATATTAAAATGAGAATTGCTACAATACCCAAAATATTCTACATAAAAAGTCATTTGGAACCTACTTTCATATGTATATCAAATTTAGGAACATACCATCAATGGAAGAGTTTTTTTATTAATCCACCAATTAAATGATGATGTGGCATAAGTTTTAGTCTAGACTATTTTTGTAAAGTATATCATTTCTCTATTAAACATTGCCAATATATATATAACACTAGCCGCATATCAAATTTCTATTTCAACTAATGTATGCAAGTACCTGTGCCAGGGTTGCCGAGAAAAGCCATATGAGAAACTTTTTTTGCAGAATGCTCAAGCCCGCTTCTTCTTTTCTCATCAAAATCATTCCAGCCCATTTATTGCAATTTATTAACTAAGTCCCACAATGCTTGACAAAGAAGCTTCAAACTGAGCCATCTTTTCTTTTGCCTCAGCACAAGCTTTGATTGCTTTGATCTTTAATTGTTCTTAATGTGTTGATCAAGTTCCCTCAACTTCTCACTACCATGCCCTTCAGAAATATGATTCAAGGGAGTCAAACCCTCCTATTAAATGTATTATTAGAAAAGTAGATTAGTACAATCCTTTAAAAGCAAGCTAGTAAAGAGTATAAATTAAAGATTCACATATTACAAACATACATTGTCCTTGATATCTGCAGTCTGCATTGTGTTCTAACAATGTTTTAACAATGACACACTCAAGAGCTTGTCGTGCATGCCATACTGCTAAATGGGCATTCATTCCATTCTATAAGTTAAGAAAGAAAAATGTCAAAAAAATGATACTAGATAAGTATTTAAATGCTCAAACAAAATGGGAAGATAATAGAGTAAAAGAAGGCATTTCACATTAGCTTTTGCCTCTAAAGAGGCACCATTAGAGAGAAGCAACCGAGCAGACTCACTGCAACCATTTTTTGCCGCCATGTGCAGGGGAGTCTCGCCATACTAAGGACACATGGATTAAAAGAGCTAATAAGCTCGTGTAATAGAAAAGGTAATAGTACTTAACAGAAGCATGCATTTTGATGCTAATAATCGAAGTCATAATCAAAATTCAAGCTTTTGGAGTTGAGTTATTTTGGTTACCATGTTCTTAGATTCCAGATCAACCTTCTTAGGGCCTCTCCACTCAAGCAAATATTTGACGATATCAATTTTATTATAGCCAGCTGCTGTGCCATCTACAAATATAAGCAGGGAAAAAAAGTGACAAAAATTATGACTTTGGTGAAAAAAGATAATCTTGCAATCAAGCTTTGTAAAACAGGGATCATTTAGAATAACTTAGGTTTGGTTGCATGTTGATAGAAAATGTTATAAAAATAATGATTTTATTCCACTCATTTTGTGTGCGAATGAAACCATCATATTCAAGAGATTTTGAGAGTGTTTACTAATGCTAAATTCAATTCTAATTTCTAACTACATCCAAACCAAATGGCAGAATCTAGAAGTGCTTTCAGTTAAATCAACCATATTCTTCCTTATAATAAAATGAGATTTTCCATAATAAGAATCTGGGATCATGAATGCATGAATCAATGCAAAAATAATTGAAGCGAGTAAACGCAATTTGTTCAATCACCCACTGCACTCACAGAAGTGCGCAAATCCATAAAATCTGGAAGAATTCTGAAAAAAAAAAGACAAATAGGAAATAGGCGCCTATCATTTTAGCAAAGAACATAAATAAACGCCATTAACAATTCTTCTTTATTCAAGAACAATTCAGCAGGCATTAGAAACCCAGAAAAGATGGCAAAAAGGTAAGCGCTTATTCAAGGGGAAAAAAGTTTAATTGATTCGGTAATGGAGAAAATAGTTCAACAATAAATACTCCCAGAGCACAATATAGTGTACAGAAAAAAAAAGGAGATTGTGAGGGAAAATGGGAGAAAGAGAAAAGCCTTTGAAAAAGAATATAGGGCTTACGATGTCGTTCTTGGCATTGAGAAGAGAAGGATTCTCCTCCAACCGCTTCTGGAGGCCGGACAGATCGCCAAACTGCGCACAGCTATGGATGGTCTTAGGTTTCGACGTCCTCAGCCGCCTCCCGGGCATCCCCTTCTCCCCCACAGCCATCGCCTCTCTCTCTCTCTTCTTCTTCTTGCTACTGTGCTTTGCTCCTCTTGCTCCCTCTTGCTCTGAAGACAAAAGGAAATCATAGAAAGCGGGCACGCGGATTTTTTGCGCCGGTCTCCTTCTCTTTCATTCCGCTTTCCTCCTTTACAGCTGGAGCTTATAATTGGCAGATACAGTTTCTCGTCAATTTATCATGAGACCATCACGAACTTCGTGCAGGCCCGATAAATTTCGGATAATTAATTTTAACTTAAGAAATTAATACAAAATCATGAGAAACAAAAATAAATATATCAAAAATTTATAAACATTTTACATAATTTTTATAGGAGAAATTTTTTAAATAGGCATATTCTTAACTTTAATTAACAATTGATCAAAAAATTTTTTTATTAAAATAGAATATTTAATATATTAACGACTTATAAAAAATTAATGTCCGTTTCAATTATATATATTTTAGAGAGAGAGAGAGATATAGAGAAGAGAGAGATATATATATATATATATATATATATATATATATATATATATATATATATATATATATATATATATATATATATATATATATATATATATAATTAATTAAATAAATAAACAATATACATTTTACAATTTAAAATTTAAATAAATAAATAAACAAATAAATTTTAAATTTTATAATTTTTTTTATTTTATTTTTTTTTATATATAATAATTAAATAAATTTATTATATATATATATATATATATATATATTATATATATAATAATTTTAAATTTATTTATATTAGATTTAATTATTATTATTTTATATATTTTATATTTTTTTTATATTTTATATTATTATTATAGTTTTAGATTTTTTTATATTTTATATTATTTATTTTATATTTTTATATTTTTATATTATTTATATTTTATTATTTTATATTTTTTATTTTATATTATTTTAATGCATATATATTTTACGTGATTAAAGAAATTATTATTTATTTTATTTATTTCTTTTTTTTTTTCTTTTTAATTTATAAATCTTCATAATTTTTAATAACTTTATATTATTTTCTTAATTTATAATATCAAAATTATTAAAAATTATGAAGATTTATAAATTAAAAAAAAAGTCTAAAATAATAATAATAACAAAAATATAAATATATAAATAATAATTCATATATAAATATATATATATTAAAAAATTATATATATATATATATATATATATATATATATATATATATATATATATATATATATATATATATATATATATATATATATATATACTTAATTAATTAATATTAAAAATTATTTATTTATTTATTTATTTAATTATTAATGCTTATAAAAAATATGCAAATAAAAAATTTATTTTTTATTTTTTTTTATTTATTAAAATTTATTTAATTATTTAATTATTTAATTATTAATGCATATATATATATATATATATTTTATTTATTTATTTAATTATTTATTTATATATTCTCTCTTCTCTTCTCTCTCTCTCTCTCTCTCTTCAAAAAAAAAAAACAAAAAAATAAATAATAATCCGTCATCCGTTTGACGAGATCGTCCAAGATATTGGCACGTCCGTCGTATCATTAACCAGTATTTTAAAAAAAAAAAATTATAAATTAATAATTAATAAGAATGCTTATTTTAAAAATTAATTTTTATATATATTATATATCTAATATTTAAAAATTTATTATTACATATATAATTTAAAATATTAAATATATATATATATATATATATATATATATATATATATATATATATATATATATATATATATATATATATATATATATATATATATTGTGTGTGTGTGTGTGTGTGTGTGTGATGTATTTAGGAGGTATAAGGGTGTGAGGGAGAAGATGATATAGAGTGTTTAAAAATATTATTTGCTTCAGTATTTTTGTGGATCAAATGTAATGTTAAATATGAATTATATACTATAATTTTGTATATATGCTTTCAATATTATAATTTTTCTAATATACTAGACTCGATATGAATTGTAATAGACCTACTAATTTAGTGTATTTCATAGTAGATATTGTTTTATTGTAGTATGTTGAAAATTTAGAGTAGATTTTGTGTAATCTATTGAATATTTATATTCATTCCTGCTTTACTAGTATTTGTAAATTTCAAGAAAGGGAAATGGTAAAGAGCAGGTTGATTAGAGAGAGATTGCAAGTTTATGTTTATAAGTATATTTTTTATTATATATATTATGCGTTAGAAAACTTGTAGAGTAAAGTTTTGCCTTATTAAATCCAAAGAAGTATTTAAAGAGTGAACAATAAACCTGAATTTTATGAAAAATCAAAAGAGGAAAAATCATACCAGCCCAAAAAAAAGCTTCCACTATGTATCTTTGTAAAGATCTTCCGACAACGGATTACAAGATATAAATATGAAAGGGACAGACAATTGACGACGATGTTAACGAATGATGACGACGATGTTAAGACGAATGACGACGACGTTGACGATGATGTTGACAACGATGTGATGATGATGGACGGCGATGACGATATGGTCGATGATGACCAAAGGGCGACGGCGCAGATTGGCGGTTTGACGAGTGGTGCGACGCGTTGGGATCTTAGAGTTTCTCTCTCTCTCTCTTGCTTGGCTCCTCATATGAGAAATGAGGGCTATTTATAGATTGGGAGTGTCTATAAATACATGCAAAACCAACCACTCCTCTCCATCTGACGCCATGATGATTCCCTTGATCATATGATGTATTTTGTGTATTTGAATGCTCAAATGAAGTCTAATTGTAAGATATTTGTTAACCGCCGAGACGCCGATTTGACTATAAACACTATATTTTGAGAGCTTTTAGAATTTAACCGATATCCCAAAGTTTTCAAATGATATTTTAAGTTCTTGATCTCGACCGCCAATTTCGACATTAGCTTGCTTTATCAAGATTCATATTTGACTAGTAAATTTTGAGTCATATCATTCCCTATTTTTGGATGATATTATCTCAATCATCAAAAAAATATATGTCATATACTTAAAATAGTAAATTCTTCAATGAAATTTGAGGTCCATTAACCACACATTTTGAGAACAGATCAAAGCACAAGATTACTACGAAAGCATGCACACCACAAATATGTAGTATGGCAAAATTGAGGTTACCCATCCGGAACTGCGTCATACGATGGTGCGCGCGTATGCGGGCGCTGGGGTCGGATCGGCGCGTCGGCGGAAGGCTGCAGGTCGGGTCGGCAGGTCACGGGAACGCACGGGTCTGGAACGCTGGTCGCAGATGGCGCTGGTGCGGCTGCCACGGGCGTGGCACGGCTGGCACGGTGCGACGGCCTGGCGAAGGGCTAGGATGCTGGCAAACTAATTTTAAGCGACGGTTTTGACGGTGGCTTTTGATGATTTTACCCTTTTGCAGAAGGGTCTATAAAACCCCAGGCGGGAGAGGCACACTTCTTCAATGCTTGTTTCTTCTTGAGTGGGTCGCATGATCGGTATTCATCGCAGCTTCCTTTGAAAGAGGTGTCAACCGATCGAGAGGCGAGGCTATCGTTATTCATACCTCTGTTTTCCTCAAAGAGGTGTCAGACCTCGTCGACCGACGGTTTGGAGGCGATCAAGACGTTCATACGAAGGCTCCGCTTTCCCTCGAAAGAGGTGTCAACCGACCTCGCCGGACCGACCGGTTTGAGGCGATCAAGACCGTAGTTCATACGGCTCCAATTTTCCCTTGAAAGAGGTGTCAACCGCCCTCGCCGGATCGACCGTTTGAGGCGATCAAGACCAGTTCATAGCGGCTCGTTTTCCTCAAAGAGGTGTCAACCCACCTCGACCGACCGGGTTTGAATCAAGACCAGAGTGAGAAATTGGATTTCTTCAAACTTTGGATGGTTCAATGGTCGATAATTGCCAAGATGGCGGGGAAGTGTAAGGGATCCGCATTATGAATGACTCAAAGTTGTGTAATGAGAGCATCATTGGGAGGAATAGTTTCTCTCTTTCCTTTTCTTTTGATCTCATATGTATGCATGTCCTTTCATCGATGAGGAAAAAAATCCTAGCCCAAGTCCAAGTGTAGAAGGGTATGCTAGTACAAGTGAGTAGCTTCACAAAATTTTAGATTTTCAGATTTTGTCATTTCTCCCCCTCTTTACTTATTCATGATGTATTTTTCACGGTGATGGTGAGGAACCCATACGCGTACAAACGACATATACCATCCATCACATCGATAGTTTAATGGATGTAGAAATTTCATTTTCCCTAATGAGTTGGTGGCTATTGTTGCCAAGAGGTCCGATCGAGCTCATTCACCCGGATACTTTACTTCGAGATGATTCTTCATGGATCGATTCCCTTTACCTCGAAATGATTGAGATCTTCAAAACATGTGGTGTAGCTTTGTCACAATTTTCATTTGGGCTTTAGTGGTCATCGGTTTGGCATCTTCTTAGAGCTGGTGTTACTTTGAACATCAAATACTTGTGTCGAATGTGTAGATTCACATGTGATGCTCGACGTGTTTCTTATCGCTATAAAGAATTGGATAGAATTTTTAGCAGGATCCATCTAAAAATTGGTCTAATGGATTCTTTTTGTGAAAAATGAGTGGGGCCTTCCTGAGAGATGGGGAAGATTGAATGACCTTCCAGATCCATTACTGATTGAAGAGAATGAGATCTTGGCAACTCTTAATGTTCCTGATGTAGAAAGCTTACAGCATGAGTTACGTCACATTAGCAAATATATAGTTGAAGATAGAATGTTCAAGGTTGGCCTTTCCATCCAGGCAGGGAGATCTCATTCTTTCCACTAAAGAGGTCAAGTAAAGGTGATGAAAGGTCTCTCATATTCATAAGGTTCTTTCAAGAAGCCCACAAATCGGGTGGTGGCAATGTTTCTTCCTAAAGAAAAGAAGAATCAAGTGACTTTGTCATCTCATGAAGAAGATGTTCACCCATCCGAGTTTAGCTTTCAACTCATGATGGGGAGTTCGCATTCTCAAAAGAGGTGTTAAATCACATATGTAGGGTAAAGGATGAATTGGTACATTGTTCCCCTTCTTTCTTCTTTTCTTCTTTTCCTCCTTTTGTGTAATATTTGTAATGATTTTTTTATATAGGTAACTCAAACATTAGATGGCTCATTTGGGTGTCTCTTTAGATGAGTGGAAATGAATTTGTGAAGGTAAAATATGCAAGGCGAGTATGAAAAGATGAGTGCTAAGACCAAAGAAGTGGACTTTGGAGGATCACCTGCGTAATCGAAGCTAGCTAACATGTCGACTTCTTTCTCCCAAGAGGGAGTGCACTCGTGATGAGTCGATTGAGGTGAGGACCGACTCGCCAGAAGAGAAAAGACTCAAGTAGTGAGAAGAGAGCTCAACCGGAAGAAAGCATTACAGATCGCCTTTCCGAGAAGGAACATATGATGCGGAAAAATGAAATCTCCTTGAAGGCAAGTGGAAGACTTTAAGACTCGCTTATCGCTAATCAAAGACCATGTTCGGAAGCTCGTAATCATACTTGATATGAATTGAAGGACTTGGAGCACCAATGTTTAGAGGAGGGTTTCATCCGAGGGTTCCTAAAAGGAATGCTTAGTACATCGCAAGACCGGAGCTATTGAGGATCTATCTCCCCCAAGTATCAAGACTCTTCGTCCGGAGATGGAGATGAGTTGAGTGAGTCCAAGGGAGTATCTCCTAATGGTGAAGAGGACGTTGATATCACCAATCGACATGATGTAGCATCACTGAGGATGCATTTTTTTATATGTATTGTTATTAGTGTATGTAATCTTGATTCTTTCTTATATCAATGTTAATATCAATTTTTTTTAGATGATACGCTCTTATTTTATTTTACCTATCCGGTAATTGGTGGAATATTATTCGACGCTAAACGGATGAGGTTGAATTGAATCCACTCGATTTTGACCTATCCAGGTTGTTTGTCGAGTCTGCCAATGACGTTAACTGTATGGAAGAGGTCGGGAGTCCACCAAGGACCTTTATCCTGGTTGTTGTCGAGTTTTTGCTCGACGTTAACTGTATGGAAGAGGTCGGAGTCCACCAAGGACCTTTGACCTATCCTAGTTGTTTGTCAGTCTTACCTATGTAACTTGTGGAAGAGGTCATGAGATCCACCAAGGACCTTTGACCTATCCTGTTGTTTGTCGAAGTGACATTAACGTGTGGAAGAGGCGGAAAGTCTGGGATTGATCATGCTCATTGAGATACAATGAGTTGTATATTTCAAGTGGGAGGATTAAATGAAGAAGAAACAAGTTTGTAAGAAGAAATCTATAAATTCACTTGATAAGTTGGATACAATCATAAGATGATTTTAACATATGAGTTTAAGAAAATGACAACAACAACAACAGTCTTTATCCCACTAAGTACTACATAAGAGGAAATGATAAAGACAAAATAAAAGTGATAATTATGAAATAATATTTTGAGATTCTCGTTGTTCCAAGTTCGAGGTAAAGTTTTTCCCTCAATCCTTGAGCTTGAAAGTTCCTCGCTTCACCATAGCTATAACACTTCGTTCCGGTTACGTATTGCTATTTTCGAGAGATGTGTTTTAATCCTTTAGTATAGTCATTGGTAGCTTGTCACGTTAGTTTGAGGATGTGCTACGTATTCGCGGCGAATGTGAAGATCTTTGCAAAAGGGCGTAAAGACTTTTCCGATTAAGTAATTGTTGTGGGTGATGATCTTTGCGGACTCGACATACTATATTTTTCAAACAAATTGTTTAGCATTTGCCTCCATGATTTTTGAGGGTGGTTCGGCTTCCACCAATTTAGTGAAGTAGTCGACGATAAAAATGATAAACTTTCATTGACCTGATGCTATCGGAAAAGGTCCCATTATATCAATTCCCCACTGAGCAAAAGTCCACAGGCTTTGAATGGATGAGAGCTCTACATACGGCATGTGAGGGAGGTTAGAGTGCAACTGAAAACTTGCACATTTTTTGTGAACTCCAAGGCATCTTGTTTCATCGTAGGCCAATAGAACCCTTGCATTATAATTTTAAGGGCTAGCCTTCCTCCTAGTGTTCTCCACATATCCCCAGTGGACCTCTCTTAGCATGTCGACCTCTAAGGTGAGACATTTGAGATACGGTCCAGCTTCGTTTGTATAGTTCACCTCATAATAGTAAAGTTTGAAGCTTGTCTTGAGGAGGAGTGAGAAGTTGGGTCTTGGAAGGTTCCTTCTTGTAGAAAAGATAGGATGGGGTCCATCCACGAATGTTCCTTTATCTCATTAACTTGAATTACCCATGACCCTTGGATACTGGAAAATGTATTTCTTCAACATGCCTTCTCTTAAATAGATCTCCAGTAGCGGATAGCAAGCTTAGGAGTCATTTCTTCTCTCTCGTATGTGAATGATTTGATGTGTCTTGAAATGGGCAAGAAGAGACTTACCAAGTGGAGGTATTGTGCGGTGAGGATTATGAGTATTAAAGTTTCCCTCAACTTGGGAGGTGACAAGTTGAGAGTCAATGTGATCACTAAGTCTTGAGCTTATCAATGGCGAGTCTCAACCCATGAGATTGTATATTATTGGTTTAGCAAAATTTTAGGAAGTCCATACTCTAGGTATTTGGGGAAATAAGTAAGATTCCGCACCGACATACCTAGCTCCATCAACATAGAGGGTCCATTGAGGAGGGAAAGGCATGTAGATAGCTCTCCTCTGGAGTTGGCGTGCATTCCACTATAAAGTCTCAGTACTTGAGACTTTATGTAGGAGGTAGAAAATTTATATCAAACTCTCCCAATTCTAGACCATTTGATTAACCTCCCAGCTTGGTTTTACGTAGGATGGCCTTAATGGTAAATGAGTGTAAATGCCAATAGTGTGAGCTTGGAAGTATGGGACAATTTTGTGAAAACTAAAGCCAAAACCACCTTATCGCAAGTGGATAATGACTTTCTATATCGAGAGAATTTTCTTGACGTAATAAATTGGTTGTTGTCCCATTCTTCTGCACTAAAGCGAGCTTATCATGGGAAGAGACGAGATATAAGTATAACATCTCTCCTTGAATAGGCTTGGATAGTAGGGTGGAGATGCTAAATACTCCTTAGTTGCTCAAAATTGACATTCATCAGTCCATTGAAAATTATTACTTTTAGCTCCCTTTAATATTTTAAAGAATGGCAAGTATCTATCCCCAGAGCGGGCTAGGAAGCGGGATAATGCAACAATTCGTCCATTCAAACGTTGAACTTCTTTAATATTCTTCAGAGGAGTCATATTTTTGAGAGCTTTGATTTTCTCGGGGTTGGCCTCTATCCCATAAATCTAAGAAATTTTCCCAACGTAACTCCAAAAGCACATTTGGTCGGGTTGAGTCTCATGTTATAACGTTGAAGAAGGTTAAAGCATATTTTTAAGTCAGAAATATGTTGTGATTCTTCAAGCTTTTCACTAACATGTCATCCACATATACCTCCATTGTGCTAATAGGTCTTTAAAACCTTATTCATAAGGCGTTGATAGTAGCACCGATTTTTTTAATCAAATGATAACTTGGTACAATATAAACCTTTATATGTTTGAAATGATTTAGCTTCTTCATCCATTGGGTTCATTTTATTTGGTTGTAACGAGTAAGCATCAAAAAGCATTTGATGTCGGTAGCATCAACCAATTGATCAATTCGAGGAAGGAAAACTATCTTTCGGGCAAGCCTTGTTAAGATCGTAATCAATACACATTCTCCATGTTCCATTTTTATTTTCTTAACGACAACATTTGCTAGCCATGGGTAATGTACCTCTCATTATGAATCCGCTTAGCTTGTTAACTTCTTGCTCAATAGCAGAAGCGTCGAGTGCAAAACTTTTCTTTTGGATGATTGGTTTGAATCGATAATCTTGAGGAGTGCATGATCACATTGGGTCGACCCGGCATATCTGGACTCAAGCAAGATGTCTTGATTTTAAAGAATCTATATTTTCCTCTTTGTTCTAGCAAGATCCCACTTTACCTTGTGTAATGGTTGTCATCGATAATGCAATAAAAGCAAGTCTTCGAAGCTTTTGGTACTTTTCATCTCAAAATCTTTAATCTTTGAAGGTCACGAAGAGCGTGGTTGAGCTATGCGAGATATATGGTGTCTTATCTGATTTCCACCCAACTCCAACGGGGTTGGAAATTTCATCTTAAGATGAGATCTTGGTGAATTGATTGGAGGGGCCTTCAAAGATAATGTTATATGAATCGACTTGACCACCATGAATTGGATTAAATGAGTCACTTGTGAAAATTCAGGACAGAAGGTGATTGTCCCCTACTGTGGCGATTATCAAACCCATATAATGGTCTGCGGAGCTTTTCCTAACAGGCCCATGTTAAGAAATGTAAAAATAAGACATCAATAGAACTCCCATTGTCAATCAAAATTCTCTTAACATTATAGCATGGGTCACGATCCGCATGACAAGTGGATCTTGATGAGGAACATGACTCCTTCTAAAGTCATTAAAAGTGATGGAATGATCAATGAGACTTCTTTAACTCGGTTCTTGAGATGGTGAGAGAACTTGATTAGATAGTATTGGTCCTCTGCGTGTTTTTAATTTCTCCAAGATGATTATTTTGTTATTTGTGATGATTGGTTGCCCCAGGAGGTATGTTTGTTTGAGTGATTGATTCTTCACAAATCGACGTAGATATCCTTGTTGAATGAGCCTCTCAATTTCTTCTTTGAGTTGTTTGCATGATGTATGTCCGAATGGAAGTGACAATATTGCTCTTGATTTCGAATTTGGTTTTGGATGCGCCACTTGATATTTTTTCATCTCGAATAGCCATAGAGGTTAACAGATGTGTTGCGTGTATTCCTTTTGTGGTTCACGTCGTTGATATGGGGTCGTGGAGGAGATCATGCCTTTTGCTTCTTTTGATGGGGTCATTCGCATTCACTGGGGTGTTTTTCTGTTGTTCAAATTATTTGCGATGAGCATTAATAGCCTTCATGTGAGATTTGTGCTTCCACACGATGAACTAAGTTAGGCATATGGCGGACCGTGTCTCACATTAGTGATGAGTAAAAGGCACGGGCGAGTCCTCAAGAAAACTCCTCTTAATAGTTCGAGTACTCAGTATTTGGCGAGCTTCTAAGGAGAACCTGGAAGTATTCCTTAAGTGATTCACCCTCATTTTGGCGAATCGGAGAGATGGGAGGAATCTTTAATGATCCTCCATTTGAATGAGCTGTTCACAAAAATCTTGGCGAGTTAGGAAAGGTATGGATGGATCCCCTTGGAAGGAGAATAGAACCAAGTGAGCTTGCCATGAGTAACGAAAGAAGACGACAAGTAGTGTGTGTCGAGCATATGCATGATAGTCTGTAATGGTCGATGTGTTCATGTGGGTCACTTGCCCCATCATAGAATCAATGTTGAAGCTTGAAACCCGAGAATAGGATGTTGAAGAATAAGCTTCAGCTAAAGGTGAGAATTCCTCATAGCGGTGAGGGAAGATGATTTATCTTGAAGGTGAAATTCATCTTATTAAGTTAATTACATGTATAACATGATGAGTGGGTTAAAAAGCAATGTGTCAAAACTACCGCAATAATTGGTGGATTAGCGGCGGTTGAGTTGCGTGATGGATGAGTAGAACTAGCGTGTCGAGAGATCGACATCACGGTCTCACGGAGGAACTTTAGTGTCGGGAATTAGCATTTTGACCTCCCAATTGACGATCTTGGGAGATGTGTTTTGTAAGGTGTTGTGTTCCTCAAAGTCGGATCATCTCATTTTGAGACTCTTCCATTGGACCATCTTAAAGATTCTCGTGCCTTCAGGCGTCCGCTATCGAGGAAGTGAGGTAGAAGGTTTCCTTGGTTCAAGATTGGTTTTGAGAGTGGAGTTGAGCGGGAGGCTCGTTATTCAGTATTCTATTGGCCATAATGATGTTCTGATGTGATTGAAGGGTTATCTTCCCACAGGCGGCATGCGTGCTTTAGAAAACAATGCGTAGAGTAAAATTTTTTGCCTTAGCTTTGTTGAAAGACACACATGTATTTAAAAGTGAACAATAAACTCAATTTTTATGAAAACCTCAGAGAAAAAACGAGGGGCTGGGTAAAATTCCACTATGTATCTTTTGAGTACAAATCTTCCCGATATGGATTACAAATGTATATGAAAGGACAACTTAGTAATAGATGATGTTGACATTGATGTGGACGATATGGAACGTTAATAAGCGATGATATGTGAGCGGCGATAAGCGATGGAATGATTAATGGCCGGCGATAGTGGATGATGATTCTTCTGGTCGGCAGCGGCGACTCACGGTGGCGGCAGCGGCGGTGGTTGTGGCAGCCAGTGGCGGCACGATTTCTTGGAGGATCTTAGAGCTCTCTCTCTCTTGCTTGGCTCCTCATATGAGGAATGAGGGGCTATTTATAGATGGAGGAGTGGCGTCTCTATAAATACATGCAAACCATTCCACTCCTCATGACTGATGATTCCTTTGATCATTTGATGTATTTTGTATTTGAATGCTCAAATGAAGTCAAATAGATATTTAGCTTTAGGGCTGATCGTCGAGGCGCCGATTTGACTATAAACACTCCATATTTGAGAGCTTTTTTAGAATTTTGATGTCCCAAAGTTTTAATGATATTTTAAGTCTTGATCTCGAAGTTTCAATTTCGATTAATTTTCTTTGACATCAAGATTTTGTGGAATTTTGGTCATATCAATAGTTATTCTTTTTGCAATAATGGTGTTAATATTTTAATAGATATTGATGTATATGATTGTTATGTACATTTCTTTTGTAAATGTAAAGTTTTTGATATGAACTAAATGGAAATGTATGAATTTTGTTTTATTATTTTTTATGATATTATTTTATGTAAAATATATATATTTCTAAATAGAATTAAAAACATTCTATAATTAAATAAAAGTAAATTTTTAATTAAAAATAAAATTTTATAATTAAATAAAGTCAAGATTTTGAAGATAAGTCAAAAATTTCTAAATATCTAAATTTTAAGATTTTTAAATATTTATATATAAAAATAAATAATTGTTTTCTTGAAAATTTAGAATAAGTTTTATGCTTTTTTATCAATTTTCAATTTAAAATAATAAAACTAATTTTATAAAACCTCAAAAGAAAAAATCGATAAAAAGCTTCTACTATGTATTTTTACAAGATCTTATAATTACAAATTGTATATGAGAAATATTATTTTTTAAACGAATTGATGATTAATGTTTACTTAATGACATGTAACATTACGATATTAACGATGTTGGCATGATGTTGTCTAAGCGATATGGTTGGTGATGATGAAGCAACAATAATGATAAATCAGTATGATAGGCGGCCGGCCGATGTTTTGTCAGTACGATTGTGCTTGGAGGATCTTTAGAGCTCTCTCCTCTCTCTTGTTTCTCCTTCATTGGGCCTTTATGAAATGAATATTTATATGGAGGAGTGGCGTCTGTAAATACATGCAAAATCGAACCACTCCTCTCCATCGGCTCATGATGATTATCATATGATATTTTGTGTATTTGAATGCTCAAATGAAATTAATTAAGATCTTGGCTTGTTAGAAATGTCGAGCGCTCGATTATAAACACTTTATTTGAAATTTTTTAGGAATTTCTAATGATATTTTAGTGATTGATCTCGGTCAACAGATCGACTTGCTCATCAAGATTCATCTTTTATTTTAAGTGCATATTTGCTATTTTGGATATGACATTATCTCAATCATCCAAAAAATATATATGTAAAAATAACAAATTCTTCAAATTGATATTTGGGGTCATTTACATTTGAAAACAGTTTTCATAGCACAAGATTATCTATCGGATAAAATGTGTGTAATATCTTTGGTAGATTTGAGATTCTGAATCATTCGCCTTCACTTGTAGCATGAGAGTGCTCTAGGCGCGCCTTGTATCATGAGCGAGCGAGCGCGCCATGCTTACCTGGCATGGCGATGTGCCCGAGGCTCAATGAGCGGCTCGCGATTTAGCTCGTCAGTCGCGCTTATTTCAGATCCCGGGAATAAGCGAGTGATGCTGATCGTGGGCGCGTCATCAGTCGATTGGTAGCGTGCGCGGCATCGAAGGTGCGGAATGAGAGACTTGACGCATGACAAGCGTTGTGCTATGGGCGGCTATGCGCATATACCGCAAGACTCATGACTGAATGGATTTTCATTTGGGTGGTTTGATTTTGGCGATTTTTTACCCCCTAGAGGTCTATAAAACCCCAGGGCCGGAGAAGACTTCTTCAATGCCTATCTTCTCTTCTTTGAGTGGTTCGTTTGAGTCGATCAGGCCCGCGGTATACGTCCTTGTTTTTCTCGAAGTGACCTCGTCCGGCCGTCCGGGTTTGAGGCGATCATGGCCCATTTACATCATTGTTTGATTTTCTGAAAGCGTCAGCTCGTCGGACCGTCCGGGTTTAGGCGATCAAGGCCGCTACCATCTTGATTTTCCCTCGAAAGAGCGTCAACCCGACGGACCGTCCGGGTTTGAAGCGATCAAGACGGTACATCATTGTTCCATTTTCCCTCGAAAGAGGCGTGACCTCGTCGGACTATCCGGTTTGGAGCGATCAAGGCCAGTTCGTGTTGTTCTTTTCCTCAAAGAGGCATCAGCTTTTGACCGGTTTGGAGCGTCATGGCCCTAATGTTCAGTTTTCCTCGAAGAGAGTCAAGCCTCGTGAGTCTTCATTTGGAAAGTTCTTACTTTTCTTGGAAATTTGATTTCTGACTTTAATGGATGATTATGATTGATAAGCCAAGATGGCGAGGCGTTAACAAGCATCATTCAACGACTCAAAGTTTGGCGTAATTTGAGCATCATAGAGAGGAATATCTTCTCTCTCTCTTTTTTTGTCTTTTCTCATATGTATCCTTTTTTGTCGGTCGTAGGCAAAAAATTTTATCCAAGCTATCGTGGCGAGAGAGTCAAAAAAGGCCCAAGTATTGAGGAGAGTGAGTTGCTTTTACAAAATTCTCAATTTTTTATTATTTCTCTCTTTATTTATTATGTATTTTCACAGGTGATGGCGAACCCATAGTGTCGGACGATATATCCTGTCACATCGGATAGTTTAATGGTGTTCCAGAAATTTTCTTCCCTAATGAGTTGGTGGCCATTGTTGCCAAAAGTCTGTGAGTTCACCTCCGGGGACTTCTTGTTTAGAGATGATTCTTGTGCGGGATTCCCTTTGGCTCGAGTTGATTGAGATCTATTCAAAATATGTGGTGTAGCTTTGTCACAATTTTCATTTCGAGCTTTAATGGTCATCGTCGTTTGACTCTTGAGTGTGGTGTTACTTTGAACATCAAATACTTGTGTCGAATGTGATTTACATGTGATGGCGTGTTTCTTATGACTATAAAGAATTGGATAGAATTTTTAGCACGAGATTAATCTAAAAATTGGTTTAATGGATTCTTTTTTGTGAAAAATGAGTGGGGCCTTCGAGAGATGGGAAGATTGAATGACCTTCCATCCATTCTTTGATGAGAATGATCAGCAACTCTTAATATCACGATGTAGGAAGCTTTACAACATGAGTTACGTCACATTGCAAATATATAGTTGAAGATAGAATGTTCAAGGTTGGCCTTTCCATCCAGCGAGGAGATCTCATTCTTTTCCATTAAAGAGTCAAGTAAAGGTGATGAAAGGTCTCCTCATATTCATGGGGTTCTTTCAAGAAGCGTCATCGGTGGTGGCAATGTTTCTTAAAAAGAAAAGAAGACATCTTCGTCGAGATATCACGAGAAGATGTTCCCCAGTTGACCTCGAGAGTTTAGATTTCAACTCATGATGGGAGTTCATTTCTTGAAACACATTCTGAAGAGGTGTTAAATCACATATATCTCGTCAAGCGAGATGAATTGTCGTTGTCTTCCCTTCTTTCTTCTTCTTCTTTTGTGTAATATGTGGTTTTTTTTTTTTATAGGTAACTCAAACATTAGATGACTCATTTGTGTCTTTAGATGAGTGGAATATTGAATTTGTGAAGGAAAAAATATCCAAGGAGAGTATGAGCGAAAGATGAGTATTAAAGCCAAAGAAGTGGCTTTGGAGGATCGGTGGCCGGGTGCAGAGCTAGCGAAACTTCTCTTTCTCTCGTCGGAGGTGGAGCACTCGTGATGAGCTGATTGAGGTGAGGAGAGACTCACGAAAGAGAAAAGACTCAAGGCACTTGCAGGAGAAGAGAGCTCGAGGAAAGCATTACAGATCATCTTTAGAAGGAGCATATAATGTCGGCGGAAGCAAATGAAATCTCCTTGTGAAGGAAGACTTTAAGAACTCCACAGCTTATCACTCGAAGACCATGTTGAAGCTTCGTAATCATATACTTGATGTTGTGAAGGACTTGGAGCACCAATGTTTAGAGGAGGGCTTCATCAGAGTTCCTAAAGGAATCGCTTAGTACATCTAAGGCGGAGCTAGTATTGAGGATCTATCTCCGACCAAGTATCGAAGACTCTTCATCGATTAGGAGATGAAGGAGTTGAGTGAGTCAGGGAGTATCTCTAGTGGTGAGGAGGGCGTTGATATCAGATATGATGTAGCACTTGAGGATGCATTTTTTATATGTATTGTTATTAGTGTGTATCTTGATTCTTTCTTATATCATCATGTTAATGCTATCAATTTTTTTTTTAGATGATACACTCTTATTTTATTTTACCTATCCGGTAATTGGTGAATATTATTATGACGCTAACACGGATGAGGTTGAATTGAATCGATTTTTACCTATCAGAGGTTGTTTTAAATCTCTGATGACATTAACATATGGAAGAGGTGAGAGTCCACCAGGACCTTTTGACTATCAGGTTGTTTTGTCACGATGGCGTTAACTTTGTATGGAAGAGGTGGTGAGAGTCCACCAAGGACCTTTTGACTATCTAGGTTGTTTGTCGGTTACGATGACATTAACTGTGGAGAGTGTGAGTCCACCAATTGACCTATCTAGGTTGACGAGACGATGACATTAACCATGGAAGGTTAGTCTCGGATTGATCATCAGATTGAGATATATGAGTTGTATATTTCTCAAGTGGGAGGATTAAATGAAGAAGAAATAAGTTTGTAAGAAAGCTATAAATTCATTACTCGATTCGTGATACAATCATAAGATGATTTTAACACGATATGAGTTTTTAAGAAAAAATGACAACAATAACATAAGTCTTTATCCCAATGGGGTTGGCTACGAAGAGGATAAACAAGACAAAATAAAAGTTGATAATTATCGGTAGGAATTCTTAATAATATTTTTGATTCTCGGTGTTCAAGTTGAGGTAAAGTTTTTTCCGATCCTTGAGCTTGAAAGTTCCTAGCTTCACCATAGCTATAACCACATATGGGCCATCCCAAAGAGGTGAGAGTTTATTACGTTGAGGGCCTTTGCTTGCAGCTTCGAGACTTCGTAGGACCAAGTCACCGATAGATATGGGATGAGGTTTTACTCTTCTGTTGAAGTGACGACCCTTTGGTGATAGGAAGCGATCAGTAGTCATGTCACGAGTTTTGGGAGTAGGTCCAGTCTTGTCGAGTTTTCTTCATTACCATCATGATCGAATAATTGAACTCTTGGACTTGGAACCCGATATCTCTAATAGCTTACTAAACACAAGTTATATGTGTCTCACCGGTCGGGTGCGATGTAGTGGTAAGCCAAAGAACATTAGAAGCTCATCAACCCATTGCGACCTTCTCGAGAGTTTTAGTCCTTTGAGTATAGTCATTGGTAGCTTGATCCCATTAGTTTGAGGATGTGCTACGTATGCGAATGTGAAGATCTTTGCAAAAGGATGTAAGACTTTTCGATAAATTGGGTTCCGTTGTGATGATCTTTGCGGGGAAGACCGAATCGACATACTATATTTTTCCAAATAAATTGTTTAGCATTTGCCTCCGTAATTTTAGTGGTTCGCTTCCACCCATTTAGTGAAGTAGTCGGCTAAAATGATAAACTTTCGTTGCCACGATCTTGTGGAAAAGGTCCCATGATATCAATCCCAAGCAAAAGGCCGGGCTTTGAATGGATGAGAGCTCATATGCGGCATGTGAGAGAGGTTAGAGTGCAATGACAACTTGCACATTTTTTGTGAACTCAAGGCATCTTGTTTCATCAGGCCAATAGAACCCTTGCCTTATAATTTTAAGGGCTAGCGCCCTTCCTAGGTGTTCTCCACATATCCAGTGAACCTCTCTTAATCGTGTGTCTCGAAGGTGAGAGGCATTTGAGGATGTCGAGAAAAGCTCATTTGTATAGTTCACCTCAGATAATAGTAAAGTTTGAAGCTTGTCTTGAGGAGCTGGTTGGGTCTTCGGGAAGAGTTCCTTCTTGTAGAAAAGAGGATGGGGTCCATCCATGAATGTTCCTTTATCTCATCAATTGCTTGAATTACCCATGACCCTTGGATACTTGGAAAAATGTATTTCTTCAACATGCCTTCTCTTAAATAGATCTCAGTAGCGGATGAAGCAAGCTTAGTGAGGCAGTATTCTTCTCTCATGTATGTGAATGATTTGATGTGTCTTGAAATGGGAAGAGACTTCACCAAGTGGAGGTATTGTCCAGGATTATGAGTATTAAAGTTTCCCTCAACTTGGGAGGCAACAAGTTGAGAGAGTGTGTATCACTAAGTCTTGAGCTTCATCAATGGAGTCTCAACCCTACATGAGAGCCTCATATTCACCATATATTATTTGTGAGAAATTTTAGATACTCAGGTATTCTTTGGGGAAATAAGTAAGATTCCCCGGCACCGGTATTTCAAGCTCCATCAACATAGAGGGTCCATTGAGGGATGAGGCATGTAGATAGCTCCTGGGTTGGGCGTGCATTCCACTATAAAGTCTGCAGTACTTGAGACTTTATAGCGGTTAGAAAATTTATATCAAACTCTCCCAATTCTGGACCATTTGATTAACCTCCCAGATGCTTAGTTTTTGTAGGATGGCCCTAATGGTAAATGAGTGTAAACAGATAGTGTGAGCTTGGAAGTATGGGCATAATTTTTTTTGGAGAAAACTAAAGCCAGCCACCTTATCTAAGTGGATAACGACTTTCTATATCAGAGAGAATTTTACTGACATAATAAATTGGTCGTTGTATCCCACTTTCTTCTCGCACTAAAACTGAGCTTATCGCGTGGGAAGAGACTACAAGATATAAGTATAACATCTCTCCTTGAATAGGCTTGGATAGTAGGGGTGGAGATGCTAAATACTCCCTTAGTTGCTCAAAAGTAGACTGACATTCATCAGTCCATTGAAAATTATTATTTTTAGCTCCCTTTAATATTTTAAAGAATGGCAAGTATTTATCCCCGAATGGGAAGCGGGATAACACAATTCCATTCAAATGTTGAACTTCTTTAATATTCTTCGGAGGAGTCGTATCTTTGAGAGCTTTGATTTTCTCGGGGTTGGCCTCTATCCACGGTGGGTTACCATAAATCAAGAAATTTTTCCTATGTAACCCAAAAGCACATTTGGTGGGTTGAGTCGCATGTTATAACGTCGAAGAAAGATATTTCTAAGTCAAATATGTTGTGATTCTTCAAGCTTTTCACTAACATGTCATCCACATATACCTCCATTGTATGCCTAATAGGTCTTTAAAACCTTATTCATAAGGCGTTGATAGGTAGCACCATTTTTTAATCAACGCATAACTTGGTAATAAACCTTTATATGTTTGAAATGTTGTAGCTTCTTCATCCCATTGGGTTCATTTTATTTGGTTGTAACGGTAAGCATCCAAAAAAATTGAGCATTTGATGTCGGATGTAGCATCAACCAATTGATCAATTCGAGGAAAGGAAAACTATCTTTGGCAAGCCTTAAAGTCGGTGTAATCAATACACATTCTCCATGTTCCATTTGTTTTCTTAACCATGACAACATTTGTATGTAGGGTAATGTACCTCTGTATGAATCCGCTTCTAAGCTTGTTAACTTCTTGTTCAATAGCGGAAGCGTCGGTGCAAAACTTCGCTTCTTGGATGATCGGTTTGAATGTTGGATCTTGAGTGCATGATCACATTGGGGTCGACTCGGCATATCCGGACTCCAAGCGAAGATGTCTTGATTTTTGCAAAGTCTATGTATTTTTCCTTTGTTCTTGAGCAGAGATCCAACTTGCACCTTGTTGGTAATGGTTGGTCATCGATAATGCAACAAGAGCAAGTCTTCTATGTGCTTTGGGGTACTTCTTCATCTCAAAATTAAAATCTTATGTTGAAGGTCGAAGGCGTGGTTGAGCTTGTCGAGATAACATGATTGTTATCTGTTGATTTCCCTGAGACCATCCAACTCCAACGGGTTGGAAATTTCATCTTAAGATGAGATCTTGAAGTGAGCACCAAAATTGATTGGAGGGGCCTTCCAAAGATAGCGTTATATTTGAATCGACTTGACCACCATGAATTGGATTAAATGAGTCACTTGTCGAGGAAATTCACCAAGGACAAGAAGGGTGATTGTCCCTCTACTGCGATTATCAAACATTAATGGTCCTGGGGGTTGGAGCTTTTCCCCACTAGCCCATGTTAAGAAATGTGGAGTAAAATAAGACATCAACAACTCCATTGTCAATCAAAATTCTCTTAACATTATAGCATGGGTCCGATGCTGATGACAAGTGGATCTTGATGAGGAACATGTACTCCTTCTAAGTCAGGTCATTAAAAGTGATGGAATGATGATGCAGACTTCTTTAACTCGGCTCTTGAGAGATGGTAATGAGAACTTGATTAGATAGTATTGGTCCTCTACGATTGTTTCAATTTCTCCAACATTTGATGATTATTTTTTGTTATTGTGATGATTGTCTGGTTGCCCCAGTTGGAGGTATGTTTGTTTGAGTCGATTGATTCTTCACAAATCGATGTAGATATCCTTGCTGAATGAGCCTCTCAATTTCTTCTTTGAGTTATTTGCATGCCTTGGTATATGTCCACGATGGAAGTGACAATATTGCTCATTTCACGAATTTGGTTTCAGTGGATGCGCCACTTGATATTTTCTTCATCTCGAATAGCCATTGAGGTTAACACGAGATGTGTTCGTGTATTCCTTTTTTCGTGGTTCACGTCGTTGATATGGGGGTGGAGGAGATCACGCTTTTGCTTCTTTTGATGGGTGGTCATTTGGGTGCTTTTACATTTTCTGTGATTGCTCAAATTATTTTGCGATGGGCATTAAGCCTTATCGGCGAGATTTGTGCTTCCACGATATGAAAAGTCGGCATATGAGCGGTGTCTTACAGGAAGTAAAAGGCCGGGCGAGTCCTCAAGGAAAACTCCTCTTAATAGTTTGGTCTCTCATGGCGAGCTTCTAAGGAGAACCTCGGAAGTATTCTCCTTGATTCACCCTTGAATGCGGAGAGATGGGAGAATCTTTAATGATCCTCCGGTTTGCAATGAACTTCTACAAAAATCTTGGCGAGTTCGTCAAAGGTATGGATGGATTCCCTTGGAAGGGAGTAGAACCAAGTCGAGCTTGTCCGCGAGGTGGAAAGACGACAAAGCGGTGTGTGTGAGAGCTCGTTGGATATGCATGATAATCGTAATGGTCGATGTGTTCATGTGGGGTCCATCAGGAATCAATGTTGAAGCTTGAAACCCACGAGAATAGGATGTTGAAGAATAGCTTAAAGGTGAGATTCCTCATTGCGGTGAGGAGATTTCTATCTTGGTGAAATTCATCTTGCATTAAGCGTCGTAATAACATGGAATTGGGGTCGCAAGGCGAATGTCAAGCTACCAATAATTGGTGGATTAGCATGGGTTGAGTACGTGATGGATGAGTAGAACTAGCGGTGTCAAGGAGATCAACTTCTTATGAGAGAACTTCGGCGTCAAGAAATTAGCATTTTGACCTCCACGATCGATCTTGGGGAGATGTGTTTCGTGGTAGTGGTATTGTGTTCCTCGAAAGTCGGATCATCTCATTTTGAGACTCTTCCATTCGCACGATCTTGATTTCTTCCGCCTTCACCGAGTCACCTCGAGGGAAGTGAGCGAAGGTTGGAGTCCTTGGTTCAAGGATTGGTTTCGGGAGTTGGAGCGGGAGGCTCCGTTGTTACGAGTGTTGCTATTGGCCATAACGTGTTCAGGAATGATTGAAGGGTCTCTTCCAGACGGCAAACTGTGCGTGCTAGAAAACCGATTGGTAGAGTAAAGTTTCTACTTAGCTTCTTGTATACACATGTATTTAAAGAAACAATAAAACTCAATTTACTGAAAACCTCAAAGAGGAAAAACACGAACTAGTAAAAAAACCACTATGTATCTTTTGAGTACAAGATCTTCCCGATCTGGGATTACATAATTGTATATGAAATGGACAAGCGGTTTCAATAGACAATGTTCGATGTTGACGATGACGTTGATGTTGATGGCGAATTGGCACGATGTTGGCGGCATGACGGCGAAATGTTGACGGCGATGTTGAACGGCGATGTTGATGATGATGTTGACATGGCGATAGTGGTGGTGATGACCGGAATGGTGGCGAGTCGTGATGGCGGTAGCGGTGGCGGCAAGCCGGCGGTGGTTGGCAACAGTGGCGACACAATTGTGCTTGGAGGATCTTAGAGCTCTCTCTCTCTCTTGCTTGCCTCTTCTCCTTCACTTGGCCTCCCCTCTATGAGGAATGAGGGCTATTTATAGGAGGAGTGGCGTCTCTAAATACATGCAAAATCGAACCACTCCCTCTCCATCGGATGGCTCATGATGATTCCCTTGATCATATGATGTATTTTGTGTATTTGAATGCTCAAATGAAGTCGAATTATAAGATCTTGGCTTGTTGGAACCTCGTCGAGACGCCGATTTGACTATAAACACTCCATATTTGAGAGCTTTTAGAAATTTAACTGATATCAAAGTTTCAATGATATTTTAAGTGCTTGATCTCAGTTTAACTTTGGATCGGCTTACTTTTTTAACATCAAGATTTGAATTCACTAGTAGTATTTTAAGTGCCATATCATAAGTAAAATAATAAAAATAAGTAAATAAATCGATAAACTTAATATATATTCTTAGAAGATTTTCATTTTGATTTAATATTTTTTTATGACAACTTTGATGCCTAAAAATATAGGAAAAATAATATATCATCATAAAATCTTATCATGAATCTCAATGCAACATAGGAATTGAAATCTTCTAAAATAAATTCATGGTCATTTGAAGTTCAATTTTAATAAATTTATAATCAATTTAATCATCTCGATGAGATGAACCCATCGATTCCAAGAGTGGATTGATCCAAATCAAATAAGCTCAAATCTAACTTTTAAAGTATGATTGACAATTTTGTAGGAATAATTGAAAGTCAAATGATCTTTGAATCTTGAATGCTTATACTTAAATAGAGCAACTTGATGAGGGAAATCTAATGAGTTTAAGATCACTCAAATCTGAAGTCATTAAAATACTTAAATATTGAAAGAATAATTTATAGTCAAGAGAATCAATGCAGACCATCTAATTGAAGCCTTTTAGAATTTTAGTTGAATTTATTAAAATACTCTTATAAATAGAATTTCATTCTTATCATAAAAATAATTTTGAGATATTTGAAGCTATACATTAACATGTTATTAACAACAATTATCACCGATCACCTCTAGTGATGGCTATAATCTAACCATTATTATATGACTATTATAGCATTATTATTTTTAGGTTGTTATTACCTATTTTTGTATAATTTACAACTTTGCAATGCTAGATCATATAAATAGAGAGAAGAGTGGAACTTTACAATTTTATCCCGTAATTGACTATTTTGACTAAGCTAGGCTTAGGTCTCGTGATTTTTTTAATTTTTTGATATTTTCACATTAAAATTTTGATGTTTCCTATATACTTCTTAATTTCATGTGTGTGCTAGATTTTCATGCAAAATTTTTACTCCACTATTGTGAAATGCAATAGTTTACATAAATTTTAAATATTTATGGGACAAAAAAACATTTATCATTTTAAAGCTAGCATAAAGTGTTACTCAATTTATATACAAAATTCTTTTAATTTTTGAAATCAATTTAATATACCTAATATAATGTATATATTATACATTTATTTTCATACTTCTTTTTGAAAAATTTACATATGCCACATAATTCATATCCATTTACATATCTAACACTTAAATTTTAAATTTACATATATAACACTTTCTTATGAATAAAAAGGTGTATTCACTTTAAATAAAATTAGTGCTAATGATATTATTGATATGATATTAAATATTTGAAAGATTTATTGTTGACCATCACATACATGATAAATTCGAGTCAGCTACAAGTCTAATTACCTTTGAGCGGCGATGCATAATCGGGCTCAAAATACCGTGAAAATAATGAAATGACCGAATGAGCGGACTTATTTGTGTTGAGCGTTGAAATTGATCAAATATAAATATTGCAAAATTTGCGGCAATTGATTAAGCGCTTAGCTATCCAATGTCACATAATTAGCTTCGCGATATCCGAATGACCTCATTTATTGTCTTGTTAAATTTACAAATATTAAAATCTATCAAATGAGCATGCACTCAGGATGAGTTTGTGCAAATGTCAATGTCAGAATGCGCTTCAAAAAGCTTCGTCACCAAAATCAACTCAAACCTGATCGGCGGCGACTTGTCGTTGTGTTGAAATTTCGTTATAAATATTCAACTTAATGATCAGCGATCAACGCTCAAGTCAATAATCTTTGCGTACATATAAGTCAGAAGCATTAATTCCCAAAAACTTATGACTTATTTTCTAGAAATCATGTCAAATAAATAGCGGCTTGCAAATTGAGGCGAAATGCATTATGTCTCAAAATGATTGAAAATGACCTCCTCGATGAGCTTTTATCCGTTAAAATATTGAAATTGGTTATCGCACAACTTAATATCAACGATCAATGTTGAGTCGTCAAACATCTTTGCATATATGCTCAGTTAAAGATCTGCCAAACGACCATTCATGAAATTGATTGCGTCGTTAAAAGTCGAAATCTATCAAATGAGGCTTTTTGCTCAATTGAGCAGTCACATTTAATGTAAATTATTTAAAGTAAGCATCTGGTGAGGTAAATCGTCTCAAAATAGTTCGACCTCCAATCGATGAGCTTCGTCGCATTCAAAATATCAAATGATTGATATAAATATTGTACCACTTAATTGTTGATCCCGAGTGGTCAGCATCTTTATGCTCGAAGTTATGAGGCCGACATAGCAAATTACTGTTTAAATTGATGTGTCATTGGTTTTAAACGTTAATCTATCAGTAAGACTATTCATTCAATTCGAGCAGTTTTGCGTGAAAATCGGCGATTAGCGGCGGCAGCATTTTGAGTTGAATTGATGATCGGCTTAATAACGCCCGATGTAAGCGACCGACATTCGTTTAAACAATGAACTTACCTTATATTAATATATATATATTGACTATGTGCGTTTACGGATGTGAAATCCATATTAAAAATATTTAATTAATTTAAATATTATTTAAAATCCTAAATTACTAATTTTCCTCGCCGATTTCCACTTGCCAAATGCACCCGCACGCGCCGCCTCTGCGCATCGCATGCAAGCCCGCTCGCGCATTTCGCCTCAGCCTGACGCATTCCGCGCCTGAGTTCCGTGGTCGCTCCACGATGTCGCGGTCCTTTGAATACCTCCGTCAGCCGAATGGCTGCGATGCGCCTGCTGCCGCAAATGCCGATCCGACCGCCTCCCGCAAAGCCGCGCTCTCCCCAAAATGCCGTTTGTCTCCCGCAAAGCACGCAACCAGCCCATTTCGCACGCGCCGTTCCTCCGGCCCGACCCGTCCGCCGCAGTCGCTGTTCCGCGAATGCGCCGCAGACTCACGGCCCACCTCTGTCCCGCGCAAGCCAGCCCGTCCGATCCACTGCCGGCCCGCTTTCACCATTCAAAACTGCAAGCAGCCGGCAAACCAGGCCTGACCCGCACGGCCCACCAGCCAGCCTCCGGCCCAGCATGATGGCCCATTTCCTCCGCTGTCCGGTGTTTATCCATGCTATCTGCGCCATATAACTGGCCGTTTTTTCTTCACCATTGGGAGAAAAATATTATCAACAAGTAGATTTTTTTTGATTTCGTCGCACACTCCTTTTATTTGCTAAAACCAGGAAGCATCGTCACATCTTTTATTTGGTAGCGTCCTGCTAACATCCCATTTTCATTATGAGCCAAGAACATTGTCAGTGAATTCTTCTTTTTAGTTTCTGTGCTCAATACATTTAAATTAAATATCTAATCGTTCCTTTATCGAGCGTGATAAAAATGTGATATGTGATAATATAATATATATATATATATATATATATATATATATATATATATATATATATATATATATATATATATATTTCTATTCTTGATTTGAGCCTTTATTGCTAGAAGAAGAGATGAAATTGTGCTTAAAGACACCTCGTTACCTCAAGAGCATACCAAGTAAAACACTCGTTAAATGTAGCTCCCAGGCGAAATATTGTAAATTTTTGCAATTTTTTAGAAAAAAAAAGTGAATAAATATATATTGTCTTCTTTTCGGGTTTAAAGGTCTCGTTGTGCTTTCACAACTAAAATAAAAAATGTTGCAATATTTGCAACACACCATTCCTCAGCAGTGCAAGTAAAAAACCGTGACCCCATCTTGATGGCCTCAATGCGTCAAATCTTGACTTTAAAAAAAAAGGGGAGCATTTAAAGGAAATTTTGGAAAGAATAGACATTCATTTAACAACTAAGAAATTTGGATGCTAATATTAAACTTCTCATTTGATTCTCATATTTAAATTGAAGTAATGAATGAGTTATCTTTTTCTTGTAAATTCTCAAAACTAAACAAGCTCTAATTGGAATTTGGAGACAATGCTAACTCATAATAAACTTGCAATAAACTTAAGTCATGAATCAAAATTGGGTTTAATAACTCTTATCTAATAAGTGATTATTATTCTTTGGTAATAAGCAGTAGGACTAAAGCTATAAATTGAGATAAACATAACTTCAAAAGTTATGTAGATTATATTTGGAGAATTATAAAACTCAATAAACTAAAGTTGTTTTAAATTAAATATAAATGAAATCTCCTTTGCCATCGAACTCTTTGTATGAGATAAAAGATATTAAATCAAAATCTACAAAATCATAGCTTCTTGACCAAAATTAAGAATTTCAACCTAATTATGATTTTCAAGATCAACATTTCATTAATTAGATGAAATTAAGCTATAAATATGTATTATGGACATAGAGATTCAATTGCAAATTTTAATATCAAAAGATATGATTTAAATTGAAACTAAATGAAAATACATCAATATCATAATTAGAAATAAAATTACCTAAATTACAAAATTCACCCATGTGACATATCTTTGAATACTTAAGTTCAATGCGAAATCTTTGATTACTTAGGTTTAGTCTTATTAACTAAAAACCTTTTAAAAAAGTTTCAAATCAGTGAAATATCTGAAAAATTGATTCTATCAGATAATAGTATATCTAATCCTCTGTTAGTAGCTAAACAGAGATGACAAAACTTAGAGCTCTTAAACATATTCAAATTAATCAATTTTTCATTAAATTGAGTGTCAATCTAAAACCTTAATGAAACTTTATCATTAAAAACTTAATCATATTCATTATTTTTGTTTTATTTACAAATTAAGAAAACTCAGCTGAAACGATGTCAAATCAAGTGTTATTATTTAATATATCTCGTAGGCATGACACATGTTCTATTTTGGCATGCTCCTGAATGAAGCGATTCTAGTCCTTTGATGTCATTTGGCCAATCCTCCATTATATTGATCCGCGAGGTTGCTTTTGCTTCTTTTGAGTTGTAATCATATGGTATACTTGAGAAAAAAATCTGTTTCTAGGTAGACTTAAATCCTAGACAAATTAGTCTAGGATTTCTTAATTGTGTGTTCGATGAGGATCCTTCTCATTGGTCATTTACTAAATAATAGACTAGATCTGACTTGTGACTATGGGATCTATCGCATATCATCAAGCCAAAATGATGAATTTCATATCTTAAATTCTAAAAATTTACATCTTTGCCTACTATCGAAAGTTCTCTCTCACTTATGGGATGGGTAATTAACTATAGCTTGCTTTATAGAAAACGGAACCAGATCTAAAGTCCTCAAAAATGAGGGAAATCTTTGGGTAGTGCCTTATCGACTATCTCATGCCTTACGAAAATTACACATATATCAAATCCTCTTGATATTGATATTATGAGAGAGGTGGCATTTTGAAACATTTATATACATATCACACCATTTTTATGCATTTACAAATCTAATATCTAAAATTTGATATTTACAAATATAATATTTTTTTAATACATGAAATGTATATTTTACTTTAAAAAAATTAATAATAATGATATTTTTATATAGATAAATTCTTATTAATTTACATATCTAATCTATATATATATATATATATATATATATATATATATATATATATATATATATATATTTAGTGCTTAGTTATATAAATGAATAAGAATTATGTAGAATGCAACACCCTCTTTTTTCACTAACATACATTAAAATTTGATTAAAATCGATTGCCATGTAATTATAAAAATATTTTAATATAATAATAATTATAAATAAATCAGAAAAGTAATTTTAAAATAAATCAGCTTTAATTTAGCATATTGTTCAAATCACTTAATAGTTTTTTTAATTAATCTTCATAAATTAAACTCAAAAAAATAGAAGACCATTGAAAAATTGAGCCAACATTTAGCTCAATAAAACTCAAATCAAAATCAACAAATTAACTAATGTACTAAACTAAACTTAAATTAAACCTAAATTAATCTAAGATTAGCTAATGATAAGATCAAATTGAAGCTCAAATCAATGTCAATGTCATATTTAGCTCAATTTGAGATCAAATCGAGGAAACCTACAACTGAGTCTGCTTGTCTTAAAATCAAATTAAATAACTTTGGCTAATCTTCAATCAAGATTAAATTAACTAAATATGAAATCATCAAAAGCCTTAAAATTTTCCAAAAATAAATAAATAAATAAAATGGAATAAAATTCAACACTTTTTCATCCCATTCGTGATACAGAACACCCACTACGTAGCACACTACAGCCGTTAAGTGCCACGTGGCTAAAAGATAAAATATCAAAAAAAATTCCTCAAAATTATAAAAAAATATATACCATGATATTTTAATATATTTTATGATACATATACTTAATTTGACTCTTATATATTGTTCATCAATACAGTTAGATTATTAAATAAATATAACTATATAACTATATTATGAGATATTTATAATATTTTTTATCATAATTTAATTTATAAATATCTAATGATTTAATTATACTAACAATAATGCATGCCAAATAAAATCAATGATAAATATAATAAAATAATCTCAACTTCATATAAAATATATTAAAATATTATCTCATAGTATTTATTTCAAATATATATATAAATAATTTACATAAGCGCAAAGAATTAAAGTGCACCGCATAAATTTGGAATAGACCATAAAAAGAATAATAAGCATTTTGAGAATTTTTTTTATAGGATCCCCTTTTGAAAGAATAATTATATTTGGTCCAGATTTTTTTTCCTAAAAATCTTTTTAAAAAAATGGTAATGAATATATTATAAATTAATTCGAATTTGTTGTTAAAACAAATATTTCGATCCAAATGTCTATTAATCAGATAATATATTTGCGTCTTGAAAATGTTTAGGAGTCACTGAAAAGTCCATTAGAAGAGTTCTTCAACTATCTGATAACTAATAACAAAATCAAAATAATCGTTATCGATAGAACCAGTGAAATCAAGGTAATTCTAAGCTAATCAGCCACCGCCGGCGGCGACGGCTGCGTTCCGGTTTACCGAGGTTCACCATCCCAGGCAAAAAACTCGTTGATGGCCGGCGACGAGGAGCTCTGTAAGTCCTCAAACCCCGTGAATAGAACCTCATCCTCTCCCACAAGCTCCATGTCATCCACCAGAAGCATATCCAACTCTTCCTCGTCTTCCTCCACCTCCTCCTCTTCCTCATCGTCGGTGCTTCCTTCCTGCTTCTTCTTTTTCCGCGGGCGCAAGAGCTCCTCCTCCATAGCCGCCGTAAGCGGCGTGTTCGGCGACAGACGAACGCCTCCTTCTCCGGCGGATGTCGATGGCTCCGGCGGATTCCCGCCGCCTCCTTCACTTCCGGCAGCCGGAAATTTCTGCCTCGTGCTTCCGGCGAGAGAGTTCCGGTGGGTGGGAAGCGGGTGGTTGTGCTCGCCGGTGTATGTTAACACAAACATTCCCGAATCAGTCCTGCTCCGCTCTACTTGTTTCCGAGCTAAACACCCCTTCGAGCTGCTGCAACGGTAATATCCCCTGTTCTACAAAACATTAATCTTCCTCCCTGTTTAATTTTCTTGGAACTAGAGTAAGTCAAACTTATTTAATTACCGTGGATAAGGCGAGCCCTTTATCGGTTTCTGTCCATACTTGCGCCATGCCCACAGGTCGCCGGAGAGGCCATCGGCTAGCACTTGGCGAACCATTCGCTTCGGTTGATTCTTCCTGCGATTTACCGGCGACAGTCAGTAAAAAGAGTCTTTTTATCCCAGAAAGTTGGGAGGAAAGACGAAAGGTTACTTGGGGCTTGCCTTCGTTTCGAGCGGGGCAACTGTGAGCGCGGCGCCGCCGTCGCCGGCGAAGCAGAGCCAGACGAAAGGTGAAATTTTGGCTGCTGGCTTGTGGAGAGGAAGGGCTTGCAGAGCTCCTCCAACTCGTGAACAGAGTTGCTCGTGTTGATCAGATCTGAGTGGTGGGAGGCAAGCTGAGCTTCCGTTGACAGAAACATGAGGGGTTCCCAAGGAGAAGGAGGTGGCACCTTCGCCGACGAGTTCCCTGGCCGGCAACTTCGCACCACCGCGTGCAAATCCCACCCGACGTCATCGTCTTCTATCCGCAACCAAGACGACATGGATCGAGGAAAAGATAAGCACAAGAGGAGTGGAGATGACGAGACGGAGGGGCGTTGACTTTGTTGGTATCTCCGCCGGGGATTTTATGGGCGGCGAAGGGGGGCGGAAGATGTGCGGCGCTGACTTTTTTAAGGAGGTAGAGGGCGATGGGGTTGAACCTCTTTTCGGACGACCAGGGGTAGGAGTGGTATTTGAATGTGGTGTGAGCAAATGGGCATTGGATCCCGCGGAAACCGGAAACCGGAAACCGCCATTCGATCTACTTGACTTTTGCTAGTTGTCAAAGGTGAGAGAAGGGCCCTAAGCTATTTCTCTCTCTCTACAAGCAAAAAGTCCGTCCATTTCCACGCATCGACTTCTTTTGGCATCCCTTAGAAAAATAATAAGGCTGTGATTATTCGCAGCCTTTGGGCCCTGAGACACACCTAACGAAAAGAACGAAGGCTAAAGAGTAGGAGCCTTATTTTTTTATTGTAAAAAATATATTAAATTCGTGGCGCACTATATGGCTATATTTATCAAAAAAAAAAAAGTTTATTATTTTAAAATATTTTTTATGAAATTTCATATTTCAAGTAAATGATTATAAATCTTATTAATTTTTCTTGAAAGTTATTTATTATGCTTAAAATTAATGTAATCAAACACATGAGAAAATTTTGAAATAAAATCAAAATTTTAAGTATAATTTTGAAAATCATGTTAGAACATAAAAATATATTCTTATTATATTTCATAAATATAGAATCAATTGAACAACACAATGCATAAATTAATGCATAAATATAAAATTAATAATCTCACTTTTTATTGATTGAGAGATCTTTTAAATCTTAATCAATCTCCCAAATATTAGTGTATAAATTAATTAAGTGATTAAAAGATTAGGGAGCCTAAAATTATATATTTTTTCTCTCTCCTTTAATTGATGTTCATCACAACAAATCTCAAAAAATAGTTTTAAAATTGTTTTATAATAGTTTTAAGGGAGATTTGTAGACATGCCACATAATTCTTATGCATTTATATATCTAACATCTAGAGTTAGATATTTAATTATCTAATATTTTTTATACTTTTTTTTTCTCTTTAAAAAAATGAGTGATGTGTTGGGAATTTTTGAATGTGGGCTCATATATAAATTTAATTATACATTATGCGTTATCTTATTTTTAAGTTTATTAATTTTTATGATCAAATAAAGATTAATTAATTTTAGGCTTTTAAGACATCTTATTAATTTTGTATAGAATTATTATGTGTAGAGACCGGATATTTTTTTTTATATTAATGATAAAAATAAATAAAATGAAATGACTCAAATATAAATAGAGTTATTCTAGATTTTCATTTTCTTCATATCTCATCTTGGTAAAAGAAGGCTCTCTCTCTCTCTCTCTCTCTCTCTCTCTCTCTCTCTCTCTACAAGAACACTCTTTAGAAGTGGAAGGCCAAAATCCGCATTAAATTCTTCCATTTGGTATCTATTACATCTTGATGATTTGATATGAGATTTGGGTTAGATAAATTTATTTTTTATCTTTACATATTTCCAACAAGTGATATCAGAGCGATTATCATGTTGAATCGTTGAGAAATGATTTTTTCTCTTCATCTTTTGTATTGATTATTTGAAAATTTTAGATCAAAGTACATGATTCAAATTTTTTTTGAGCGAATGATTTGATCGATTTAAAGATCGATGTCCTTTAGATGACTTTTCTATTAGAGGAATATGAAATATTTTCTGTCTATCGTTTATAATATGAAACGATATTTCAGATTTATAATTAAAACATAATTAAAAAAAAAGGAAAGGGGAATATGAGACAACTTATGTTTCATCTCATGTGATGGGCATATATATAAATATATATAAGTTTGTATAAATATTATAATTATTCCATTCAATTCCCTTTCATCCGTTTTTTTTAAGGGGTATATATATAAATATACATAAGTTAATATAAATGTTATAATTATTCCATTTAATTCCGTCTGTTCTTTTTCATCCGACCCGACGGGTATTTATATATATAATTATATATAAGTTAATATAAATGGTATAATTATTCTATTTAATTGTTTTTTTTAATAAGGCCGTATCTGAAACAGAATATTTGTAATATAATTTAATTGAATATAGCGCCTTAATATATTTTTTTTCAGTTTATTTATTACATTTATTTATTTATAACGTTTCATATTCATTTCAGATTTTACATTCATCTTTGTTAATCTGAAATATTTTACATTTAATTATTTTATGCATTTAATTCCAAACAGAATATTTGTTAAGTAAATATAATAATTACACTTACTGTTTAATATTTCTAGAAAATTTTTTTATTTTAGAATTTTTTTTTAATATTAAATATTTATGTATAAATATTCTGTTTTAAATTTTATAGATAATTATTGTTTTAACATTTGGTAAATATTTCCTAATTTGAATAATATAAATTGAAATATTTATTAAAATATTATAGTTAATATTTATTATTTCAAAATAATTTAAATTGAAATATTATGTCACCAAAGTGATCTCTACTATATCAATTTATTTATATTTTGAAATATATGAATTACATATGGATTATATTTAAATAAAAAAATAATCCCAAAGATTATTTTTTTTGGTAGTAACAAATATGTGATAAATTTATATTAATCGTATACAATATATCGATCAAAGATAGTATATCGTTGAATTTATTATCGATATTTATTTTGTAATTTTAAAAGTACCATTTACAAATTATTATTTATGCCCAAAGACTAAATTACAATGTTGTGTTAGGTATCTTATATGTGCATTTTATTAAACATTTTATTTCATATATTTTGTTTACATTATATATGCATATGAAAATGATAATGTTGTTAATTGTGAGTATTATTTTGTTCTTTTCTTAATATTCTATATGTCATTTGAATAACATTCTCTTAGACTAACTTTAAGAAATGGAAAGAGTATATCACCATTTTTCTTGGGTGTATGGATCTTGACTATGCGATCCGGACTGAACATCCTTCCGCCCTTACTGCAGAAAATACTATTGAACAAAGGGCTAACTTTGAAAAGTGGGAGTGTTCTAACCGCATGAGTCTTATGATCATGAAGTATTCCATTCCATAAACCATAAGAGGTGCAATGCCTGAAGAGGAATGTGCAGAAAATACTATTGAAAAATGAACTCTTAATGAGCTCATTGCTCAATGTATGTAAGAGGAAGGGAGATTAAAACATGACAAAATAGAAAGTGCTCACTTAGTCATTTCCTCATTACTAAAGAAAAGGACTTATAAAAAAGGAGGCAGAGATAAAGGGACTTCACAACATAAGGTGCAACATAAACAAGATAATGTCATTACTTGTTTCTTTTGCAAGAAGGTTGGTCATGTGAAGAAGGATTGTCCCAAGTATGTAAATTGACTAGTGAAAAAGGATAAACTTCTCAATTTTGTTTGTTCTGAAGTTAATCTATCCTTAGTACCAAATCACACTTGGTGGATAGATACATGTGCAACTACTCACATAAGTGTGACTATGCTGGGTTGTCTAAGGAGACGAATGCTAACTGATGTTGAAAAATTCATCTATGTGGGAAATGGCAGTAAAGCTCCTATTGAAGCAATATGTTTATATAGATTATATCTAGAATCGGTTGTATTTTGAATTTACAGACTTTATGTGCCATTTAGACAAAATTTAATTTCTATTTCTTGTTTGGACAAATCCGGTTATTCTTGTTCATTTGGAAATGAAAAATTTAGTCTCTTTCAATATTCAAATATTATTGGTACTAGTTCTTTGATTGATAATCTATATAAATTGGATATTTGCTTTAATGAAACCTTGCATGCAAGTAATTTTGGTACAAAGCAAAAATTAATAAATGAGAATTCATATATGTTATGACACAACCGTTTAGGACATATTTCTAAACATAGAATTGAAAGACTTGTGTCAAAAGGAATTCTTGATGCTCTTGATTTTTCAGATGATAAACTCTGTATAGAATGTGTCAAGAGAAAATAAACAAATATCAAGAAAGTTTGTGCTAATAGGAGTTTAAACATCTTGGAATTAATTCATATTGATATTTGTGGTCCATTCCCTACAGCTACTTGGAATGGCCAACAGTATTTCATTACTTTCATAGACGATTATTCTCATTATGGGTACTTATACTTAATTTATGAGAAGTCACAATCACTGGACGTATTCAAAATTTTAAGGCTGAAGTTGAAAATCAACTTGGAAAGAAAATAAAAGCTGTCAAATCTGACCGTGATGGTGAATACTATGGCAGATATGATGGATCAGGTGAATAATGTCCAGACCCTTTTGCCAAATATTTAGCATAATGTGGCATCATTCCTCAATACACCATGGGACTCAGTCAAATGGTGTGGTGAGACAAATCGGACCCTTATGGATATGGTTAGAAATATGATAAATCATTCTTATTTACCAGATTCACTTTGGGAGAAGCCTTAAAGACTGCAGTTTACATCTTTAATAGAGTTCCAAGCAAAGTAGTAGCTAAAACTCCATATGAATTATGGATTGGGAAGAAGCTTAGTATTAGACATCTTTATGTCTGGGGATGTCCAACTGAAGCTAGACCATATAGTCCTAATGAAAAAAAATTGGACTCAAGAACTATAAGCTGCTATTTTGTTGGATACTCAAAAAGGTCGAAGGGTTTTAAGTTTTATGACTCTTCAAATAAATCCTTTTTCAAGACTGGTAATGCTAAATTTATTGAGGAAGTTGAATATGATGGGAGTAATAAATCTAAAAAATTTATATTTGAAGAGCAATTTATTACTCTTCCTATAGTTACAATAGAAAATGATCAGATAATTTTACCTGATCATATTCAAGTTGTAAATACGGATAATCAAAATATTCTTGAGTTAACTCCCACTCATACTGAGGAATCACAACAACCTCAAATTGAAGTGTCATTAAGAAAATCCACTAGATATAAGAGATTAGCAATTTCAAACAATTATGTTGTGTATCTCCAAGAACATGAGTTTGACATTGGATTGAAGAGTGATCCAATCTCTTTTAGTCAAGTCAAACAAAGTGTTAACTCTCATAAATGGATAGAAGCCATTAAGGATGAGATGAAATCAATGAAAGACAATGATGTTTGGGATCTTGTCGAATTGCCTAAATCAGTAAAACCCATTGATTGTAAATGAATTTTTAAAACCAAACATGATTCAAAAGGCAATGTCGAAAGATATAAAGCACGTCTAATCGCTAAAGGTTTCACTCAAAAGGAAGACATTGATTATAAAGAGACTTTCTCTAGTTTCTTCGAAAGACTCTTTTAGAATCATTATGACACTAGTAGCTCATTATGATTTAGAGTTACATCTCTCAATGGTGACATTGAAGAAACTATATATATGGTGCAACCAGAAAATTTTCAATCTTCTGATTCAAAACACCTGGTATGCAAATTAAAGAAATTCATCTATGGTTTAAAGCAAGCTTCCCGTCAATGGGATAAGAAATTTGATCAAGTGATTACTTCTTTTGGTTTTAAAGAAAATACTATTGATCAATGCATTTATCACAAAATAAGTGGGAGTAAATTCATCATCTTAATGCTATATGTTGATGATATTCTACTCGTAAGTAGTGATATAGGCCTTTTGCATGAAACCAAGAAATTTCTTTCAAATAAATGAAAGATCTTGGGAATGCATCTTTTGTGTTAGGTATACAAATTTATTGAGATCGTTCTGTGGTATACTTGTTTATCACAAAAGGCATATATTGATAAAGTGCTTAGTAGATTTGGCATGAAAGATTGTGCACTAGGAGATACACCCATTGCTAAAGGTGATAAATTTAATTTGCTTTAATGTCCAAGAAATGAATTTGAAAAGAAAGAGATGGAGAAGATCTCTTATGCATCTGTAGTAGGGAGTCTTATATATGCTCAAGTTTGTACGCATCCGGATATTGTGTACATTGTTGGAATGCTTGGCAGATATTTAAGTAACGGAATGGATCATTGGAAAGCGAAAAAGGGTTATCGGATCCGAAAAGAACAAAAGACTTTATGCTCACATATCGAAGATCAGATCATTTGGAGATCAAGGGGTACTCCGATTCTGATTTTGCTAGTTATCTCGATAGTAGAAGATCCACTTCAGGTTATATTTTCTTATTAGCTGGATGAGCTATATCTTAGAAAAGTGTTAAACAATCACTTATAGCTTCTTCCACTATGGAAGAAGAATTTATAGCTTGTTATGAGGCATCAAATCAAGGAATATGGCTACAAAATTTTATCACTGGGCTAAATATTTTTGATGAAATAGAGAGACCATTAAAAATAAATTATGATAATCGAGCCGCTGAGTTGTATTCAAAGAACAACCGGAGTTCGTCAAAATCAAAACATATTGACATAAAGTTTCTTGTTGTAAAAGAAAGAGTTCAGAGTTCTCAAGTGTCTATTGAACATATTAGTACAAATTTTATAATTGCAGATCCACTAACAAAAGGTTTACCACCTAAAGTATTTCATGAGCATGTGGCTGTATGGGGAGTGGTTTACTTTGATGATATGTTAGCATAGTGGGAGTTTGTTTATGTTGTTCAATGATTATAAATATTTTTTCATATCAGAATAAAGTATTGTTATTATCTTATAGTTGAAAACTCTAAAATAAAGTTATGTAGTTTCAATTACAGTTTAGCATAAATAAATGAAACTATATGTATAACTCTTTTGAGTTATAATATATGACCAGTTGGAAATAGACATGATATATGATCACATTACATGAAATTTTAATGCTACACATCTATACTTGATCTATGTCATTAATCATATTTAGTCACATCTTATTATAGAAAAATTATAATAAAGATCACTTTGATTCTATGTCAATATTATTAATTAATTGATTGTCTAAAGATGTTTCTCTTTAAAGATAGCAAATATTGAGCTCTTAAAGTATTTAATAATGTATAATTGTCAAGCAATATATATGTGACCCAAGTGGGAGATTGTTGAGAATTTTTAAATGTGGGCTCACATATAAATTTAATTATACATTACGCGTTATCTTATTTTTAAGCCTATTAATTTTTGTGATCAAATAAAGATTAATTAATTTTAGGCTTTTGAGATATCTTATTAATTTTATATGGAATTATCATGTGTAGAGACCGAGCATTTTTTTTTAATGATGGGCTGAAATAAAATAAAATGCACTCAATTATAAATAGGGTCATAGTCCCCATTCTAAAGGATGAAGTCTCATTTTCCTCATATCCCATCTCGAGTGAAAAGAAGGCTCTCTCTCTCTCTCTCTCTCTCTCTCTCTCTCTCTCAAGAACACCCCTTTAGAAGTGGAAGGCCAAAATCTCGCATTAACTCTTCCATGGATTCAGGTACGCTTCCGATTACATCTTCTTGATGATTTGACATGAGATCTGGGCTAGATAAATTTATTTTTTATCTTTACATATTTCCAACATGCTGATGATATTTTTATTGTGATATTTAAGATTGGTTATTATATATATATATATATATATATATATATATATATATATATATATATATATATATATATATATATATATATATATATATATATATATATATATATATATTGTATGTATGTATGTAAATCCCCCTTTTAATATTGCAATTATGTTTTTTTTTTCTTTTATGGAGTTGAATTTGGACCACACTTTATAGATAGTTATTTCTGAAATAATTGACATTCCATCACTACTATAACATGAAATAAATTTATGAATCATGGCAATAGATCCTCTAAGTGTGAGTATTATCTCTCATATATTACAATGATTATGTCATTTATTCATTAATGATATTTTTTTTTAATAAATGTATATACATAAATAAGTAAGCATAAAAAATATCACAATCATATAAAATTTCATTAATAAAATTGATTTTATAATGAAATCAATCAAACCAATTAAGACCTATATGACCTACATGATCATTAAACTTCTATTGTGGCATGCCTTTAATTAAAGGGTCGGCTATCATTAATTCAATGCATGGATATTCAATAATCAATGTATATTCTTTAACATGTTCTCTTATGATTAAGTATTTTAATATCGACGTGCTATCACTTATCATTCTTAGTCAAAAAGATTGTAGCTAAATTGTGAGAATATATCAATCTTCATTGATCTAGATATAGAATATACATATGATCTTTTTGGTAACTTTCTTTGACTTATTAGTTTGATTACCCTTCACGCAACTCACACAATTATCAAAATCAATTGTATATTTGGCAACTTTCTTTGGTAACTTTCTTTTTCAATATTCTATAATTAATTAAATTTTCTTTGTATATTGCTCTGAATCAAAAAATCCTATCCTTTTATTTATTTTATTTCATGATTTTAGTTTAGGGTTTAGATCTGTTGCATCAATTCGAGTTAAAGTTATATATTGGTTTATATATTTTTTTTATAGTTTCATGTTAACATATTTATAAAATATCAAATTCAAAAATTAATATTTTTGAGAAGTCTTGTAATCTTATACACCATAAAATAGAAGAATTTTCATGAAAATTTATCATATCATAAGTATAATTACCTTACAAACTAATATTAAAAAAAATCATAAAAAAGAATTATTCCTAGTAAGTTTAGAGTTATAATATAAACAAACAAATTTAATTAAAAAGTTAAACAAAAATTTCCCAAAAATATTAGTTTGAAAATTGAAATTAAGTTTCTATGAAAAGTGGATATGTAGAAAGCCTTTTCTAGCTGTACGAACGTGCTCCAATAGCTTCTACTTGTGAGTATATTTTGTTCCTTAATAGATGTATTATTCACTTTCTATTGGCTTTTTTAGGTTTTGCATATCTCACAAGGTGTTACAAATCTAGATTAAAAAGCTAAAATCAATCCACAATGTGTTATAAATAGCATCAGCCATATTAAATTCATAACAAATAAACGAGATTGTTTTACCTCTTTATTAAGCTAATTTTTGAATTTTATGTTACAAAAGTACTGGTCTCAAGAACTATTGGTAACTCAAATTTCCTTAAAGCATAATTATTGTCTATTCACCCAAAATAAAAGTGGATTCTCTATTTCCATAACTTATAGTTCTTACCCCTCAATTGAGGAGCATCATATTTAATATTAGAGAGGTTTATTGATTGCATGAATGCAAGATATAAATCAATAAATAAATACATATTGTGTAAAATTGAGACTAATAAACATATATCACACTTTACCAATATAAGTCATACATTTAAAAGTATGAATCTACTTAAATAAAATTTACTTATTGTGCTATTTTATGGAGCCTGATTTCATCAATCAACTTGAGATATACTATTAACTCAACACTATCCTTTGTGTCGATCAAACTCGGTGGTGAGCTTGTTGGGGGGGTATCACGGCTCCTGGTTAGGGGTTGCTCCCTCAAGAAAAATTTTGTGGTGTATAGCGCATTGATGTTGTAGATGCAACTCCTCGACATTAGGTTTTGAATGACTTGATTTTAAAGATAGAGAAGCCAGCGCCTCAATGTTGTAAGAGGCCCCACTATGAAAAGATAGAGAGATTAGCATCATGATGCTCTAAGAGCGACATTACAATGCTTGATCTTGTGCAGAAGAAGTAGAAAGATAGTAGCTCCATTGCCTAGGTGCCAGATCATGGCACTACAAGTCAGGATGTTTGTCTTAAGGTGGTTTTTTCTCAATTGTTTTTTATGCTTTTCACTGTTCTCTTGTGTGAGGAACGAGAGAGGAAGTGTCCTACAATAATTGAAGTGTGGAGAGACTTGAGAAAAGTGTAATATGTATTATTATTCTCAATTTTTTCTTCATAGTAGATTTTTTGGTGGTGTGGCTCTATAGATTTTTCCCATTCTTAGATTTTTCCACATTAAATTTAGTGTTCTTCTATGTGATTGCTTTTTCTTTGATTTCATTTGTTTAGTGTATGCTCTGAAACACTCGAATTAGTTTTCTCGTTTAATCTCCCAACATGTCTACTAAAGATCTAATTCAATTAGGCTTATTCATAACATCATGTTAAAACTATCAAAATATTTTCCCTTTTCTAATTCATACTGATATTTTATCTTGACTAATTATGTGAATATAATAACAGCTTTTGTGGAATAAAATTTATTATATTTAAATAATTAATTCTAATTAATGTCTTCAAATATTTATATGATTTAAAAATCTTAATTATATAATTTTTATAATTAAGGATGATGTGGATTATATATATATATATATATATATATATATATATATATATATATATATATATATATATATACACACACACACACACACTGAAACATTAAATTTTTTGTCAATTATTTACTTTAAAATTATATGCATAATAACAAAAATAATTGAGCACAAAATTAAATTACATTAGCCTTCTATAAATGATATGTTTTAATTTTATTATTTAAGTGGTGAATTATGGATATAATTGAAAATATCACCACGAATGATTGAACAACATAAATTACAATCCACAAGCCTATATCCCATCAATAATGGCAGCAATCCCATGAACAAAATGGCCAACATATGAAATAACAGAAAAAGACATAAGTGCTGTTTGTCATCAAATGCCAAACATTTATATTTAATTTCTACCATTTAACAGAATGAAATGTAATTCTATAATGAAAAAATTGATCGCATCAAATTTCAAAGCAGCTGTTGTAGTTAAAACCATGTTCTTGTTACCAAATGTTGGCACATAAAATTCAAATTTAAATAAATTTCATAAATATAGAATTGATCAAATAATATAATGTGAAATTAATTCGTAAATGCAAGTTTAACATACCTCCAGCCATTGATTTAATATCAATTTTTACTAACTTAGAAATCTTCTAAACTTTCATCAATCTCCTAAATAATGATGTATAAATTTCTTAAAGAGATTAAAGACATAAAAACCCTAACATTAAATTATTTCTCTTCTTCAGCTGCTACATAACCTGCTAACCTATGGGTCGGCCATGAATGCTTTAAGGGCTCTCTCCTTAAGAGGAATGCAAGTATGTCTGCGATGGGGAACTCTACATTGAGTGAAATTTATTGAAGAAGATTAAGATAATATAACATATCAAAGGCATTATGAGCTTTATGATGTTGGAATGCTTTTAATAGGAAGATTATTTATCCTAGAAAATGGTGGGGATTCATCACTATTTCCTATCAAACCATAAAATGGATAAGAATTCTCCTAAAATTAATATGACTCCAACGGGCTTTTGATTTGTAAAGGAGCAATCATATTATTTTTTCTCATCTAGATAACCAATTATTGGAGATGATAAAATTTAACTTGTATGCTAAGTTTTATTTTGAATGGTCTAATCTTTGAATCTTCTATCAATTAACTCTATTAAACACATAAAGTTGAGAGCTTCAATGACATACTCTCCACTCATCAATCAAAGTTTCATAGTTGGTAGCCATTGTCAGACCACCACCATTGACTACTTGATTCAACTATGACTCATGCAAGTCGACAAGTTAGTTAAGCGGCAAATATCATCCACACAAGAATGCTAATATAGTAGCCTTCTATAGTTATACTCACAAAAGTTGCTCTTTAGAAGATCATAAATGCATATGTCAAATTATACATACAACTAAGAACCATCCATAAGATTATGTCATTTGCTTATTATATTATATGGCAAACTATGATACGATCTAAAGAATATAATTATTAACAAAGGTCTATTGATTATATTTTTTTAGAGTAATCAAATTTCTATTTGCAAATAGTTTTCTGACTATATTTATGACTCAATATAATATATTTAAGCACATTTTCCTATAATTTTAGGAGAATAATATTGATTGTGGCACTATTTATGTGACTTAGATTCTCGTTAATGGAAAAAAATTATAAATGTACTAATTATTATTTTTCCCATCTTTATAAGTTATTTTCCATCCCATTTTACCACATTAATCATAAAGATTGAGAGAGAGAAGCTAAATCTTAAATCCTTGGGATTTGATTCACATATAGAGATAGTTTAGCAAATCAATTTATTCTAGGTAGGACACCATCTCATACTTTATATTTCTATCACATCCTTGCATTCTTGGTGGGATAAAAGTACTCGGGCAAAAACTTTTATGCAAGATCATCTCAGCTAATAATAGAGTCCACGAGCAAAAAGTTGAGCCAGCACTTGGCTCAATCCCTTAACAAAAAGAAAATTAGTTTGAGTGAGATGGCATCATTAAAAATCCTATTCTATTTGAAAGGATCAAAACTTAAAAAATGTGATATATTCATTTTTGGTCTTTAATGATTAAGCCCTCAAATTGTGAGCTCTAAATCATTTCTAAAGTTGTAATCTTAATCTATAAATTATTGATCTACAATTTGGGCTTGATGATAACCTGTGAAATGCCATGAACTATGAGAAGTGGATAATCACTTAAGGCTTTAGCCTTCATAGCCATAGTTGGTTCTTCAAAGTTTTTCATGTGTATTGCTTCTATTTTGGTGGTTAGGATTGTGTGGGCTACTTGATCTAGCATAACTTACCACACCAACTATGTTGTTATATTCTTTGATGTTAATGACAATTGGCATATTCGAGTAGTTTAACCAATATACTTGAATAGTGTAAATCGAGTGGATACCAAAATGGTCCCCATCAAACTATGGGTGAGTGAGGCTTATGGAACCATTAAATCTAGATCTTTAATCTAGATCAGGTCGTTTTAGATGTGGATGAAGAAGACTTACAAGTTTACTCTACTCTTGTCTCATTCTTATTAAAGACCTAAGAATTTTTTATGTATTTTTGGGATTGAAGAACTTTATTATGAATTATCTCCTAAATTTTATGAAAGAGTGGTGTTTTTTAGAGACAGGTATGTAGTCAAACCACTAAAGTGAAGACTCCTTAAAGATGGTAAAAAATAGCTTGCATTAATATGTGTCATCAATGCTTAATAAAGATGGGGCAAACTCAACATTTGTGACATGATCAAGTGGGCCCATCCTTTCTTTTTAAGAGTCAAAATGGTGTGATTTTAAACTCTATCAAGATGCATTCCTTAATATATTTTTTAATAAAGACATTTGTTAATGTCAACCATGGCTTCTTTGGGACATATCAATATCATCACTATCTTGAGATAGTGAGTGTCAATAGCCATTGAGGCTATGGTTAGTGTGTAGAGACTTTTGGGGCGTCAATAGCCATTGAGGCTATGATTAGTGTGTAGAGACTTATGGGCCATTAAAAGCAATGAGAATTTGTAGTGTTATCATTTTATATGTTTGCTTGAGCATCACCTCTAGACGCCTATTACAAGGTGCTATGTATCATTCATATTATTCAATATTCTATTTGGGATAGTTGTTAGAAGTGATGAACTGTTATTTCTCTATTTCCACTCATTCTTCCATTTATTGTTATTGTTTATTTCGTAGTAGTAAGGCTTAACTTTTAATATATGGCATCAATTCATACTCATCAAATCTTAGGAGATGGTGAATTCAATTTTATCCATAAGAGATATCTCCTTACTCATAAGATTGGCTATAAAAAATTGAGAGATAGACATAAAGAGAGAAAAAAATAGGAGAAAGAGAATAATGATAAGTTACGTTGGTGTGGTTTTTTCCTTGTTTGAAAGCAAGAGCCTTAAGAATAATTATATATATCCTAGGATTGTCTTTTGACTACCTACTTTTAGGTGGGGTTGAGGCATACCTTACTTGAAAAGCTACATTAGACGCAAGTGTGTAAACCATGTGATAAAAATGCTAATAAAGACTTATAAAAAAATTGATATATTTAGAATATCCATTTAATTACATTAAATATACATTAAGACTTCATGATTAAGGGGTGAATTCGATAAAATTAGTTGATTGACTTCATTAAGATTGATCAAATATATGCGAGTTACTATACTTAAAGCTCTAAGATTCTATTCTTAATCAGCCATTGATGTTATGTTGAGATATCGATAAACTAGAATGATTATGATTAGCTAGAGAGATCGCTTGGTGTGGAATCTAGTCTAACTCTACAATTAGGGTAGGAACTAGTATTATGCCAATTTATTATAACCAGCTAGTTCATCACAAAGATAAGTTGAGCAATATTTGGGTATACAATTAGGATAACATTTTCTATATTATAAAATTAATACATTTTCTATGTGCTTTATTATAACAGGAGCATGACATATGAAAAAAAAGAATGAACCAACATACTTTAGAACTTAGGAATACTTACAACAGTCACAAAATGAACTTTTATTTTATGTGATACATCTTGTACTATATATGATAGTATAAAAAGAGAATAATGTTGAATATGCATTCATTAGAATAAGTGGAAAAAATAATCATTAAAATTGTTAATTCGATGTGCGCAAAAAAGAACTTTTTTTATTTTCTCAATATTAATATTGATGTTGGAGGAATTAATAACGAGGGAGAAAGAGAGAGGGAAGGAGAGAGACCACGGAGAGACTGGCTGCCAGGCTTCCGTGTTTATATGGCAGATAAAAGGTATAAATAGAAGCAAATTTATTACATTCTGCAGCCATTTATGGCATATACAAGAGAACAAATGGGAGAGAATATTTTTGCAGTCAGTCATCAATTGTACTGCCTTTGCGTGTTGCCGTGTATTTAAGATTAGCTTCTTTCTCTCTCTCTCGCTCTCCTCTTTCAATAAACTCGATAACGATATTTGCCGACCAATGGATCGCAGGCCTGCCGTTTACGTACCGTAGATATCCCTGCAGCCGTTGCTGTCGCTTCAAGACTGCAAGTGGCTCTGCTCGAGACGCGCCGGCGGCCGTGGGCGGCGCTCGTGCGATTCGGGATAGCTGTGATCACGATGGATCTGTTCGCCGGCTACTCGTTCGGCGGCATTTGCAGGCGTATGTGCTAGGGTTTGTAACGGCATTGGCCAAGCCGGACTTATCGTATTATTTTAAAAATCATTAGTAATATTTTATTGATATTTTCTTGTTTTTTCATAAAATTTTACGATGTTCTTTATAAGTTAATTTATTAGAATGTGAAAATTATATAAAAAAAAGGCTGTTTCCTATTTTTTTTTTTTGTAAAAAGAGAAAAAAAGTTTGTTACTTTTGAAAATTCATTTAGTCATAGCAATTGTAAACTTTATAACTATAGCTACGTTTATATCTGAATTTATTAAATCTTGAGCGATTAAATCTTTAAAAATATTTGATAATATATTAGTTAAATTATGTTAAATCTAGAGAGATATTTGATAAGTTATTTGATAATTTAAATCTATTATAATTTAAAAAAAAAACTTTTTTTTGAAAAAAAATGAAAATAACTCACTATCATATTATATTTCAATTTGACATATATTAAAATAATTATATCCTTGATACTTAATTTATAATAACATATCAATTAATCATTAATACTATTAAATTGAAATAGTTAAAATAACTTAAACTATATTAAAAATAATATAAATTATTATATTAGTTAAAATCAATTAACTATCAAATTATAATTATATTTAATAAATTTTAATTAAATTTTAATGATATATTACTAAATTATTAGCTCTACTCAATTAAAATTAACTTAAATATATATTAATTAATCAATTATTAGTATTAATATTAATACTAATTTAAAGTAATATGTATTAATATTAATTATTAATTAATTAAATTAATTAACTATTAAATTATATTAGTAGATTAATATCCTAGGAATTAAACTACAAAAGCATGTGAATGAAAAAATCATAGTAATGTCGCAATGGAAATAAATTCACCTTCGTACATGATTTACTAAGTCCAAGATTTAAGGGATTTATAGGATTTACAAGATTTACTAAATCCGGGATTTACTAAATCACAAAAAGATGTTTGGTGGGATTTACGGGATTTAAAGCACTTAAATGTCATATAAATCCGTTACCTAACAACCCCTAAATAAACCCATTGGGGGCGGCTATAGTTATTTATTAAATAATTGTAAATAATAATCTTTTTTAAAAAATTGAGAGAATTATAATTTCTTTTGACAAAATTAGATTAAAACATCTTATAGTTATCATACTAAAATAATTTTAGTTATAAACTTATTTTTCATCGTAAATATTAAAAAAACAAGAAAATAGTAGAGAAATGATTGTATTATATTGATCTTAATAGGGAAGAAGCGAAAAAGTTCATAAAGCTCATAAATAAATATTAAAAGTAGAATTTTATAACTTTGAAAGAGGGAGGTATAGCTTAAGTGATATAAGTATGCAAATGAGCTCAGAATTAATTTTTATCTTTTGATAAAGTCTACACACCTTGTGGTGCACCACTATCAGTGTTTTTGAAATAAAACTCTCATAGTACAATACATAGGAGTAAAAAAAAAATTAAAATAAAATAAAATAAAACCCAATCGATTTACAAAATGAGTCAAATCTTAATTGAAAGGTGACTCAATTATACCTAAACTCAACACAACTGACACAAAAATACTTGCCTTGAGAGGTCGGTTTCATACTAACTTAAGATAGGCAAGATTATTTTATTTAAATATAATTATTGAAATTTGATATGACAAGTCAAAATATATATAATTTAATGTGAGTTCATGAAAATATAATTAAAAAAAGTTGGATGAGTAAGTCATAAATTTTGGATTGATCAACATTCAAGTCTTCATCACCCAAAATTAACCTGCATGAGCCAAAATTGATCTGGCATTACCTGAGCTTTACTAAAATCTAGCATGGTTTAAGCCAAACCTTAAATTTTTTGTGTCGAGTTTAGTTCAATTGTGATGTCCAATCTAATACAGGCTCATTTATAATAAATGCAAATGTATATATCATTTATAAGATATGATAAGTTAATAGAAGAGTGTTCGAGTGATATGCTCCATTTAAATGATGCATAATTTATAAAATTATTGCACAAACTTCCATTCAAGTGAAATAACTTACAAGTCTAGTGCAAAAAAAAAAAAAAAAAAAAAAAATGTACTATGGTGTTGAGTATAAGGTGAAGCTAATTACATGAGTCATAATACATGTAATGTCAATGTTAATGCCAACTCAACTAGAGAAGCTAAGAGTCAATTATATGATCAACTATTGAACAGACAAAAACTAGTATCCACACAAGAATGAAGATGGTGTGAAAACTAGAAGTATTTATGTAATTTATAAGTGCATTAAATTATAAGCATTATATAGAAAATTACTAACACAATATCACAAGTGGATTAAAATATGTATCACCAGGTGAATATTCAACAATAATAATACATTAGAACTTGTCTAAGTTGATACTGCCTAAGTCAATAACCTCTAATAGTTAATACTAATGACCCAGTCCCAGCTCGGGCCTCATACATTTATTAATAAACCTCCCAAAGTCAATAATTAATACTCTGCCGCCAGTCCCAAAAATTTTTTATATTGATAACTACTAAAAATAGCTACATATTTGTTACAAAATTTGACATCTCGCCTATTTAAACTTTCGAAATCTTGGAAAATTGGCTTACGCACAAGCTGCGTTCTCGATCATTCGATCTTGTCCTTGATCTTACGGATGACGAAGTGTCTCCATGTCAAAGACATCTTGCGCATCTAAACTATTCCGAAGCTCGCACCGCAAAGCCTCGGAAGCCTTCACTCAGTAGGTTCACCGTATCAACTGATCTTCGGCACCAGATTCTCGGAGAGGTCCTCAATGATCTTAGCCTTAGTTTGAACGTAGGCCATCTCCAACTTCGTTGGATAGTCAATGAGGTTGCGGATGTCCATTGGTTCTGGTAGCGAAGCTCATGAACCTGTGCCTCCAGATCCCTGATGACATCAGGATCAACGAGTGCATCCTCGATGATTGGAACAACGTCTGCATCTATTATGCGAATCCGGCAATAGCAGATTCGGATTGTCTCTGGCTTGACATCGGTGGTCCAGGCAGCAACAGCCAGGCGGATGGCTTGTAGAACATCGATCTTTCCAGGGTCTACAACTTTATCCTGAAGGTGCTGAATCAGAAGCCAGTTGAACCTGCGGTGGTAGTAAGCCTTGAAGTTCCAGATAATTCCAGCATCGCACGGCTGGATCTTGGACATGGTGTTTGGCGGAAGGTAAAAAATAGTCGTGTTGCGGAGTGTAACAATCTAGAAAAGAATGTTCTAGAATACAATAATATATACATGATTCTATATCATTTCATACCACTCCTACCATATACTAGAGTTCTAGAGTATTCCACACTATCCTAGAGTTCTCTTGAAGCCTTCCTCCTCCAGCACCTTCTGGAATATGGTGGAACCTTCTGGAGTCCTCAAGGTTTTTCCCTATCTTTCTATAATTCTCTAGAAGCCTCCCTCCTTGTGTATGGCTAAGAGAGCATGGCTGATCTCCCTTTATTTAGCTCCGTGAATGTCAGGCTAGAATTATAGAATATCCGCACCTTCCTGGCAACGAAATATCAATTAATTAAATGACACTCTCTTTATTAATATCCTGCCTAAGTTAATACAATGCTCCTGGTCCCATGAGTATCAATTTAGACAGGTTCTACTGTAATGTGATGATGAATAAATGGACGAGATATAAATTTAAAGGACAAAATATTTTTGAATAGTTCAACATCCAACCAACCTTATTCCATATCTAAGCATCCCCTAGTTAAGATTTAATAACAAACTTGCTAAAGAAGTCAAACTCTTTCACTCTTTAAGTTAGTGAATGCAATCTTCTAATTATTTAATGAAAACACTAGTATTCACTTCTGATTTAAAAAAAAAAGCATACGATAATAAGCCTTATAATCCTAACACTTATTGTAAGTATTTTAAGACTCGAAAAATACAAGAATACCAACTTCTTGCTCTAATAAGTGTGCATATTTTTTAAGTGATTAACTATATTTTAAATTCAACACTCAATTATATTAGATCATACATAATTGGTAATTTTTAGAATCAATGCTACATAATACACCTCATAAGTGAAATAATTGCATAGGTGTAAGATTATTCTAAGAAATATAAGTTAAAAATATAATAAATTTTGTATATTCAACTACATATGTTATGAAAATTTATTCACTAACATCGCTGGATAGAAAAATAAAAAAATATTAAATGCAATGCTATGGTGACGTAATTACAAAGCTAAATGTAAGAGCATAAAATCATAGCCATTAGTAAGATAGTTAATTACATAAACTTAGCATGATAATAATTACATTATATGCAAACTAGAAATTTTACCCCAAGTAATTTAATGAATACCCAAGTAAATAAATATTCAAGAAAAGTATATGCATGAATAGTAAACAAAACTATAAAGAAATACCCATAAGTTTCTTTTTACATAGTTTTTCCAACCTCAAAGCCAATAACTTCACCTTGTTTACCTCAAAGTAAGAGTCCACTACTTGGAGTTTGCCTTCTAAACTAGTTCCTTAATGATAAAGAAGTCCATGACAATATCTATGCTTTGGGGTATTACTCATTATATGCTAATGTATTGGATGAGTAAAACCTTAAATTATATACAAAAAAATCTTTCTCATCACTTAAGAATTAGCAAAGGATAACAATGAAAAATAATTCAAGTATTACAATATGACATTGAAAAGTTTGGCAACTAAAAAACTATATACAAAATTAAAATGAAATATGTTATTTATACAACTCTCCTATTATTTGAAATTGGTGAGCCTTGATGAATTCAAGCTTGAAAAGAATGATTTAAACTTTTGAATATGATAAGATAAGACTTCTAATGTGGCAGAAAAAGCTTATGGAGAAAGAATTAACTAATAAGAAAAGATTAGAGTAAGAATGAAGCCATAGTTAAGCAAGGACTCAATATGAGCAACAAATTAAAAATATTTAATTAGAAATTATATTTTATTTATTATATGGTTGTTATGTAATACTATGCTATTGTAATTTAAAGTTTTTGAATATTTATGAATTTTAAAAAAATGAATTTCAAATTTGGAGTTATAAACTTTTAAAATAAAAATTTTGAATTTTAAAATTTAATTTTTTTTAGATTAGAGGAAATGCTATTTAATTTCATTATAAATTCATTATTTAACTAAAATTTATTTAAATAGTCAATTGGCTTAACTTATCATGACTTGTCATCCCTCATTTGTACATGTTATACATTAGATAGACATTTTCTTCATAACCACACACCTGACTAGCCCACACTAAACTTGCTCTCCCTTTTTCCTTATTTTTTGTATTATAGAAATTCTCTTGTAAAACAACAAATATGTCTTTTTTTCTATGGAATTAAATTTTTGGTAGATTCTTTGCTAACTAATTGGAGTCAATTCTAAAAAGAGAAAGGCTTGGTGGCTTATCACATAAGGAAGGGATTTAGTAAGCTCTTCCAATCTTGTTATTTTAGTGAGAGATTAGTTCATGTTCTTATTTTGTAACATTTATATATTTTTTGTTGCATTTATTATTTATACTCATTCCTTCCTCTAATAAATTTTGTTACTTAATTTTTCTTATGGAAATCTACTCTAAATCTTGTTGGGGCTACCGAAAAGGGACTCTTGCAACAAGATCATGTCTTCTATAGGCCAATTGGTGAGCTTGAACTTTCTAAATTTTATTGAAAGTTTTTAAATAGAAACTATAAAACTTTATTTGCAATGTATAAGTGTTTTCAACTATATTCCTTCACCTAAATTACATTTATAAAGCCTTAAAATTAGATTTAGTGTTGTTGGACTAACTATACTTTTGTAGGACCTAGTCTTTTATAAAATCTTTAAAAATGACTTAAAAATTTTATGAAATCTCGAAACTCTTTATATTACATCTATGCCCATTACACTAATATTACCAAGTGGTCCCATGGCCTAGAGTTGTCATATTTTCTCAAACTATAATTTTAAAATAAAACATATTACTCTAAGATTAGATAGATTCTTAACCTAGGCCAACTCCTTTGCTGCCTCAAGTCCTAACTACACATCAAATTCAACCTCACCAACATTTATATATCCTTTTAGGCTTCTAGGAAGAGTTTTAAATCTTAATTGCCCCAATCAAGAGGGACAAACACAAGCTACATCATTTTCTATATTCCTTCACCTAAATATTTAAGCACTTAAAAAACATGAGAAGTAATCCATTATTCATATAATTAAATGCAATAATTAAAAAATAATTAAAAGAACATTTGATGACAATTGAAGAATAATTGAAAAGCATATAAGTGATTTCAACATCTACATGAATATATAATATAAACATTTGAATATTTTAAACCTGAAAATAAAATTAGAGCATATGAGTGCATTTCTTTCAATAATAATCACAATGCTTGATTTTTAAGTTTCAATTTATATTCTTAAACTGGAACAAACTTGAAAATTATAAAATAGGGCTAAACATCCTAAGTTAGATCAAAATCCATAAAGGATATAAAAAGGAATCACATATAATTAATCACCTAATTCATAATTAACATGGAAAATCATCCCAGTCATAACTCTTTTTAAAAATAGAAATAGCACAGAAATAGCTATGGGGCTGTATGGGATTACTTTTGTTTTGAATTTTTTATTTTATGTTTTTTCTTTTATTTTGTTTATATTTTGTTTTAAAGTAAAACATGTTTGATGATAATTATTATTTTTAAAATACTCAAACAAATTTATAGATGTTTAAATACTTTTAAAAATAATATTATTTATTTTTGAAAATAAAAAATAAAATTATATAAAAGCATATCAAATAAAATGTTTTTAAAAATAGCATAAAAATCAAAATCAAAACCACAAAATAAAATTGATCCCAAATAGCCCCTTCGGGGTTGTTTGGGATCACTTTTTATTTTATATTTCATATTTTATTTTATTTATATTTTATTTAAAAGTAAAATATATTTGATGATAATTATTATTTTTTAAAACATTCAGAGCATATGTTTTAAGTATTTTTAAAAATAATATTGTTATTTTTAAAACAAAAAATAATAACACATCATATAAACATATTTTTAAGAATAACATAAAAGCAAAAACAAAAAAACACAAACAAAATTGATCCCAAACAACTCCTAAATAATTTAAATCATTCAATTAATTTACACTAATAATTGATTAAGAATCATTCAAAATAATATAGAATAATTAATATTCACTTCATGCAACTACTAAAAATTTATTTTTTACATATTAAAACTAATGCCACTAAAATATAATGTCACAAAAATAACAACTACTAACTAATAATAAATATCTGCCATTTTTGACCTTAAGGTCTAGGTTAGACCCAAATGTAGAGCACAAACATTAATATCAATTATTAATATAATTGAAAAGGCACATCATGAGAGGAGAGGAAGACGTGGACTCCATTATTTTATAAAAGTTGAAATAAATCAGAATTGTCAACCAAAATGGTAATCAATTAATTATTTTTTAATCATTTATTATAAACTACTTATCAGGCTGTCAAAGACCATTTAACATTTACCCTTTAAATAAAAACTATGTTTTTAAAGTCAAAACATGAAAAGACTATCTTCATCTCCCAAATTATAAGTAATTTGTTAAATTAAAATTCATCTAATTATTATAAAATATTTTAAATTTGATCTAGTCATGTTGACTTTATTATATAAAAAAAAATTAAAAAAGAATAAAAATTGGAGCCTTATCTTCTAAGTAGTGGAATAGGTCAAGTCAATAACCTTGACAAGGATATTGTTTTGGAGCTCTGAAGTCCATTATTCTTATTATTTGTAAAGTTTTATTTTCTCTATAATTTAATTTATTTGTTTTATTCAATTAATAAAATATTATTTTAAGTGTTACCAACAGTTTCAACTGTTGCAGACAAAGCAAATTACACGAAATTAAAATTAATATTAATTTCTTCAATTTCTGATATATTAATTAATAACTTGATTGAATATAATTCTTTTTGACGGCCAAAATAAGGCGAAAAACATATTATTTAGCAGCATATTTGCTTAAATGATTTGTTTAGTCTATCTGATTAACAGAGAATTAATATAATAATCAGTTATTATTTAATTAATATATTTGTTGACTATTTGGTAGATATATATCAATAAGCACAACCACTATCGATTAATTAATACATTAAAAATTTAATAAAAGTTAGTTAAATATATGCAAGTGACTTAATTGGCAAACGTGTAATCACCAAGCTTTATCTCTTTGCACCTTGTTATCAATTCCTTTAATATTTAATTAATGCATAAAATTATTAACTGTAATGAAGTAGAGTTCTTATTAAGATGTAAAGGTAATTAAATATATCTATCAAAGTTTTATAAATAAATTAATAACCTTCTATCTTCTATCTCTAAAAAGTTTATTACCTTACTCTCCACATAATCTCTATAGATATACTACCTATCACCATCTACTTAGTATTTATAAATTTATTACTTGTCATTTTGAGATAGTATATGAAGAGATAGTTTCATGATTATATATATATATATATATATATATATATATATATATATATATATATATATATATATATATATATATATATATATATATATATATATATATATATATATATATATATATATATATCACTCATTCTATTCCATTCATTCAATCAAGTGTATTGTGGTAGAGGGCAAAGAAATGGCCAGATTAGTGATTGACGGTTGATCGATATCAAACAAAGGGATTTCTTCATTGCATGGTTGACAATAGCTATTAGGGAAAAATTTTAAAATAAGTATGATTTAAAATAATTAGTAATTTAAGTATCTTAAAAAGATTTAGATATAGGTATAGCCATTTAAGGCGATTAGCTGCCACTACAAAAGAAAAAAGCACTCGATTTGGGAAGGGAGCTAGTCACTCAGTTAACAGGCGACTAGCTCTGTAACGTATAGACTAATCACCCAATTAACGAGCCATTAGCTCTGTAACGTCTGCAGGGCGACTAGCTCTGAAACTTTTTTTTTGGTTGATTGTGAAGAGGTTTAGGGAGAAGTATAGGGGATTTAGACATGGTATTTGTTTATTTAGAAAAAGCATGTGATAAAGTTCCAAGAGAAGTTTTTTGGAGAGTTGTAGAAAAGAGAAGAATTAATATTGAGCATATTCAAATCATAAGGATATGTATACTAGAGCTATTACTTGTGTCCAAACACATAAAGGATTAACAATATATTTTCCTATTTTAGTTGGATTACATCAAGGATTAGTTTTAATCCATTATTATTTTTTCTTTATGTTATGTATGTTCTTACTATGTATGTAATACATTTGTTAAGAGGTTTGATGGAATAGTATAGAGGGAGGAAGAAGGATCTAAATATGATATTTGTTGATTGAGGGAAAGCATGTGATAAAGTTCCATGAGAAGTTTTTTGGAGAGTTGTAGAAAAGAGAGGAGTTAATATTTAGCATATTCAAGTCATCAAGGATATGTATACTAGAGCTATTACTTGTGTTCAAACACATAGAGGATTACCAAAATAGTGCAATATAATAAAGTTTCAAGATATATACAGAGAAATGAAACATCTACAATAACATACAAAAAAAATATTTAAATAAATACATGTACTACAGACACACATGTTACACTATCCGAAACAGCTAACGCTTCCGTCTCATGGAATCACACTCCCGGTGTATTGATCGGTGCACGCGGTAACGATCACACAGATGGTGGCCCTCCAATGCGTGATCTTGATGCGTAGGATAGTCTGGGATGGAAGAAATGAGGTTGTGACTCATATGTAGGCTGGTATGTAGAAGGACCTGGATCAGCATATGTAGATGATCTAACTCCCCAGTCATGTTGTGGGACATCCTCTGCAGGCTCTAATCTATAATGTGGGTCACTGATATGTACGCAACCTCAAGCTCTGTGTTAACCACATAGGGATGCTATGTTAGGGTGAACCTCTGGAGAAGGTTGCTTTGACTGTGTGGTGTCCACCCCTAGCATGGCCCGGATGCCTACATAACTAGGGGGAGGTGCTCCTCGACCATCGTACCTGTTGAAAGAAATATATGTAGTAGTCAGTGTGAGGCAATTATAAATTTTAAATAAAAAATTGTAGCATAAAGTAACCCAAAAAAGAGTACTGCAACCTACATAAAAATTCTAATATGGAGCATAATACATATAAATGTGTAGCTATTGTAACTACAACATACCTTCTACTGTTGACATTGTATGGGCACGATAACCTATAGTGGCCAACTATCTTGCATAGACTACAGGATCTGCTACTGATAGCTCTATTTTTCATTTATTATATTTGAACCTACTGGTGTGTGGTCTACCTGACCTTCTACGAAAATTAGGTGACAATAATTCGATAATACCTTGCTCAGCACTGTAAGCTAGCCAATCAGAACAGTCAAGCAATGTATGGAACTCAGCTGAATACATGAGCTTATATAGATATAAAGTGTAATACTGTTAAATACCTGCAGGTGATTCAATCTTCTGAACCCCAATGCGGCAATAACATGTGAGCATGAAAAATGATATATAACTGTCTTATTACAATTGTAACTACACTGACTATTATTTGATAAATCAACTCTAAATGATCGGCTTGACCTATTAAACACCTGCATCTCCAAAGGGTTGATGTTGATTGGGAAACGTCTAGCTTCCCTTTCATAACTCATAACATGGTTGATACCTGTTTGGTGAATATAGATAAATTGGCTTCTTGCTGCTGAGTTGCAGAGACAAATCTTCTCATAAATAGTGCAACTAAATTGAAATAAATAGTAATGATTAGCGTCTGAATTGACAAACCACATGCACGTTTAAGAACACTATTGAAATATTCAGATGCATTTGTCGTCATAGTACCGTAACATTCCACTATCATGAACAAGTGACCATCTAACCGGTCTCGCTCCATTAGCCATTTGTGGGCTTCTTCTTTCACATTTTTTATATCTGTCATATAGCGATTAAACTCATGCATGTCATCAGTGTTCTCAGTCATATATATTTTTTGGCAAAGAAACTCCACATCACCAATTCCTAATCTATGTATAATATTTTTGAAATTCTCACGTAAATGTCACAAGCAATGCCTGTGAGTGGCCCAGGGAAACATATCTCTGCACCCATGCAACAAGCCAGCATATTTATCAGATATTATGCACAAATCGCGACTAGCTGACACCACAGGTAACATCTCATGTAAACACATTAAGAACCACAGCCAGGAATCATTCGACATAGACTCAACGATAGCAAAGGCAAGAGAAAACAATCGTTGTTTTTATCTATTATAACTGTAGTCAGTAATGTACCAGGGTACTTGCCGAGCAAAAATATATCATCTAAGCTGAGGACAGGGCGGCAACTATCCCACCCAAAATAGAAGGACCAAATGCCCAGAAAAGTCTCTGGAATCGTTATGTATTGCTAGATTGTATTCTATATAATGTACCAGGTAAAGTAGAAGAAACTGCTTCTATGAAGAGGTTGTGAGTCCTATAAGACTCTTCCTAACTACAAAAAATTACTTTTATTGCCTTACGCCTAGCATCCCAGGCCTTCATGTAAGATACTTTTACATTAAACTTTGATTTTATTCTATCCATAATCTCTAGGTTTCAGATCAATTTGATGCCTAATTACAGGTATAATGAAGTAAGCTATGAATTTGGAACTACATTACCGATGACCACCGCATCACTACATTGATACATCTGAGGTCATCTCCAACTCTGGAGATTCTCCAAGCATCCCTTAGACGCCTGCTGCTACTACAATGCATACTCTAATTACATGCTTTGTTAAAACTATCGTGATGTACACATATCACAGTATAGTTCTTCTGGTTTGAGGTGATTATTTGGAATTGAACATTATTAACTATACACCATTCAATAATAGCAAACTGAAAGCTCCTTTTACTTGTGATACACATTCTTTCAACAAGATCACCTGGGATTTCAATATCATCTATTAGGACATTTTCATCAGATAGACCATCGAAGTAAATATCGTTGTCCCATTATCTGATGGTTTGACACATCCGGACGTACTCATTATTAGTAAACATTTCACATTCACTCTCAATATTCTGGAATGAATGGTTCTTTAACAGATCCTAAATAAGTTATATTACAAACCATAGCTTCTAACCCAGGTGCACAATCATCATCACCGATACTCTGCGCAAAGTCACTACTTGAGTCATTGCTCATAGTCTCATACACATCATCACCTGCAACACTCTGAGATACATATTATTCCTCAATGATAAATAACATTATCGCTAGATCTGTAATTCCATGACATACATCAGTAACACGACACACATCACCATGAAATATTAACAATGTAAGTTGGGAAAGATAAGCAAGGTATTACCTAGGTAATCATTTCGTCAAAGCTACTCTGTGTCATCAAAAGAGCATGTGTGATGAAATCCTGTGTATGGGTCAATGGTATATCGACTGGCCTCAACACTAGATCAGCTGATATGGATGCATGATTAGCATCTTGGACTCTCATATACAACATTATTGTCTGACGAGAAGCTTTGTCCAGTATAACGTCACAAATTTCATCATCAGAAATAACATACTATAAATCCGTTACTCGCCGAATAGCGACATGTCAGACTAACTGTGTGACGCTCTGAATCAATGTGCAGTGATCTCATAATTCTTTATTTCAAATCTAATAAGGTGTTGTGTCTTAGAACCTTAATTGGATGATTTCGACCACCCATATAACTTGGAATGAACTGGTCATCGACACTTAGTTCGCTTTCGTAGAATAAGATCAACGAAACCAACTCTCTACTCATTCTTGACAAGATGAGTTGAGACAAATTAAATATCTAAAATATAATCAACCATATTAGGATTATGTAAATTTAAAAATAGCTTGCACAAACAAATATTTTCACGGATATATTCATTTTGCATTTTATCTGTAAGACTTAAGTCAATCATCCGCCTAAGCAATATGCCAAATGCTATTGTAGTGGACTTTTTTTTACCGCAATAGGCCTAATGCATTCCTTCACTTGAACCATCCAACTTGAATCTTATTAATATCATCCCAAAATATTTCTAACAATACAAATTAAAAAATTAATTATAATGCAAATTGCGCAAGCCTTAAACCAAATTCTAACAATGCAACCTAATCAATTACAAATTAAAAAAATTAGAGATTTACCATACATTTATGAAGATCGGTCACAATGTGTGAACCACGAAATAATAGTCAGAAACTCTCCTAAAGAAACGAGCCACCAAAAGCATCGCCGAAAACTTTATAAAAGCAAAGGAGCCGCCGGAAGTGTCGTTGGAAGTCAATGTTGGGTTCCTCGGGCTATCGGATGAAGATGAAGGCTGCCGGAAGCGGGGGATGCGGATGTCGGCCACGGAAAATAAGCTTCGGAAGGTCTTGCAGGCGGCTGCCGGCTAAGGGAGCTTGGTTGTCCAACAATGGCCGGCGGTCACAGCTTCGGCGGAGGGCAGGAAGGCCGGTTGGAGCATCGACGGAGGGTGGGAATGGCTCACACGTATTCGGACGGACGAAATCGACGGATTTGGTCGCTATTGTCGAAATGTGCACAAATGATAAATCAATCAATTAGCCCCTTTTCATAACTTATTCTCCCTATAAAAGTAACTAGCTCCAAGAACAGCCGATGTTGTCCGCCATGTCTGAGCCTACGCAAGTCCACCATTAAGCGACTATACCTATATATAAATTTTTTTAAGATACTTAAATTACTAATTACATTTTAAACTATACTTCTTTTAAAAAATTTGCCTAACTATTGAAAGGACATATGTGATAGTTGAAATGTCAATGGAGGCCTTTTCAAGAGGAAACAACAACCATCATGAGGGTTGTGGAGGATCTAATATATATAAGAGATGATAGATTAAGAGAATAAGGGGATACACACACAAAGAGAGAGAGAGAGAGAGAGAGAGAGAGAGAGAAGAAGACTACTAAGATATATAAGTGAAGAAAGTACTATATGCAATTTTATATTTGTGCAAGTGGGCATTTTTCTTCATATGTGTCGTGAATCTATGTGGACCTTACAAAATCATATTAAGAGTCTGCACAGTTTTGAAATGTTAGTTATAAAAGCATGATAATTTTTTTAAAAAAAGTTATAAATATTTTAAAAAAAAATTCAAAAAAATTTTTGACGACATTACACCTAATAAATTTTTCAAAAAATAGTTTTCACCACAACTTTTTGAAAACTAACCAAACGAAGATGCTTTGATTTTTGAAAAAATAAAGTAGCCACAAACTTATCCCAAGCACACCCTAATTCTCATGTAGTTTTTTTTCCTGGGCACCTTTCTTGTAATTTTATTTCCATTTCATAATTATCACTACTCTCTAGTGTGCATGAAATTTGTTTCTCAAAAATTGTAGCATAAAACACAAATCTACATAATACGAAATTGGATGCAATATAGTTAACATAATAATTTAAAATATATATATATATATATATATATATATATATATATATATATATATATATATATATATATATATATATATATATATATATATATATATATGTTATAGCCAATGAAATCAAATAATATTCCATACCATTAGTGCCTTCTAGGTTATAAAGCATTGCATAATGAAAAAGTTGAGAGAGACACCTGATATTAAACAATATCATTTTAAAAAAAGTGATATATCCAAATAAAAATGAACTTAAAAAATAAATAGGTCATGACACTGAACTTTCTTAAAAACTCTTAACTCCAGTTTATAAAAAAAAAAAAAAAATAAAACTGGACGTCTTCTACTTAAATAAAATGACCACAGTTCGGCAAATGGGTGGAATAATTAATTAATTAGTTGACGAACAAAAATATAAAAAATTAAGCATTAAAGAAAAATGGCATATCATGAGAAGGCATTAGATACACAGTTTACACTGCTTCATTAAAAAAATTCAATAAATAAATTAATAAAGAATATTTCCTTTTTAATTACTTTGTATTGAAAATAAAAATAAAATTTTACTATTATATAAACACAAAATACATATGACATAAAATATTACATTACATGAACAACTTCATAATTGCACAACTCAGAAGAATAATTTACATAATAATTTTTTTTCATTTAATTGAAAATTAACAATTTGTTATTTCATATCAAATAATACAATAAAAGCCATCATAAAAAATTATAAAATAAAATACATGTGCTTGCCTCAACAATTTGATGAGGGTTATGGGTAAAGGAATCAATGAATCTCATCATATCCTAGTCCTCCACCAAATATTCACTATTTCTCCACTTTCCTAAGTGGGTTCATATATATATATATATATATATATATATATATATATATATATATATATATATATATATATATATATATATATATATATATATATTAAATTTATGCATTTTTAATGAGAAATAATATGAATTAAAATTTTATTATGAATTTTAATAATTAGAGAGATCACTATACTAACTAGTAAATTACAAGAAGAAGAATGGTTAATATCTATTTGGAATAGAGTACTTTATGTAGGGTTCTCAGTTGCTTATGCTGTTTCAATAATGGATGCTGAGGCGTAGCTGCTGTAAAAGGAAATGGAATAAAGAAGCTTTTATATTATCTCTAAGGATAAAAGAGGAAGATCTTATAACAGGCTTCATTTCTCTGGCTCAGTAGATGACACTGAGAGCATCATTTGTGGGAACAGATATTGTCTCTAGTTTAGGGCTTTTTGGATGTTTGTAAATAAAAAATATATTTATAAAAATAAAACATATTTGACTATCAATTTTTTTGACTATTTTTTCATAAAATTTGTGATGAAAAAACTGTTTTGATAATCGAAATGAGAGCTGGCCAAAAAAAAATAGAACACAAATCGCTTTTTCAAAAAAATTAATTTATCCATAAATACTTTACAACGATTTTCAAAAAAAATTACAACTGTCTCAAATATATCTTAAACTACTGATAAGACCAAATAATAAATCGATCGCTATTACCTTCGTCAATTCTCGACCGGTCTCTTGCCGCTTGACCCTCTCACCATTGCTCACCACTCATTCTTCACCCGCAAGACCACACCATTAAACTTATTGGGCAGTCTCCGATCTCCAACCTTCATCACAGAGTTTCCATTGGTGCTACTCTATTTGATCTTAATACTGATTTCTAACTATATCCAATGAAATAATAAAGCTTTTTGTAATGATTAGAATTGTAAATATCTAATAATTTTGAATATATTTGCGATCACTTTCATTTTTTATTTCATTTACATTTTAATTTAAAATAAAATATATTTAATAATAATTATTATTTTTAAAAATATACTAAATAAATATTTTTAAAATAATATAAAAATAAAAAATAATAGCAACAAACCTTTATCTCACTATAGGAGATCGACTGCATAATCTTTTTTCTCCATTATGTCTCCATTATGTCTAATTTTAATAAAATAAAATTATTTTTTATACTATGTGATTAAATCTTCTTAGATCTATTTCTATTAAAAATAAAAAATATAAAACAAATTAATCCAAGCATGCCCTTAACTATAGCATGGAATAGCTTAGATATCTCTGTCTAATACTTTAATCTAATATTTTAATTATATTGAAATATTATGTTAATCATACTAACATATACATGTAATATTTCCTAGATCCGAAGACAAGCTATGCCCTTGGCGCCAGACAGCTTCTTCATACTGTGATGATCATCACCACATCAAGGACTTTCTCGATTGGATGTTCATCGATAAAGACAAGCATGTTGCATGCAAATTTAAAGGTAAAGTGGAGGCATGGTGAAATTGATCGATCTAATTAGGAATGTAAATGAATTGAGTTGAGTTCGAGTGACACCGATCTTAAGCTTGACACAAACATGCAGCTTTTGGCTCGAGCTCATAAGCTAAGCTCAAGCTTGGCTCGTTTGAAAAACATTTTTCCCGATCTCAACTAGTTAGCTCATCATTCTCCCTTTCTGCTCAGCTCCCAATCAAAATATAAGAAAGAAGTAGCAAAGGTAATTGTTGTCTTTTCTCTCATCCTTTCATGCACTTCAATGCATAAAAAATGGAGGAGAAGCTAGATTTAAAATCTTGTAGGATATAAAATTGCCATTTTTTTTATGTTTGGTAGAATTTAGGTTAGACTGTTCTATCTAATAGCTCATATAAGTTATTATTGACCCCACTTTTGGAGTGAGGATTGATCACTCTCATCCTAGGTCTAGGATTATCCTAGACACTTAGGTTTCTTAGTGCTAGGACACTTCTAGTAGTTAAGAAGACAACAAACCCAAGCCTAGAGACATGTAAAGCATGACACTAAGTTTAGAGCTTATCTTAGGAACAAGTGGGTTTCACCTACCTTAAGGCCTAAACCGACATCCATACCCATTAATTAATTTAAACCTAAACCAAATGATTGAAATCTCAACCCCAAGTCAATCAATTGAACCAGATTGAATTTGGTTTTCAATCTAAGCGCCAAGACAAATTAACTTTAATTTTAACTGAAATAACCCACTTCAATCCTATAACTCCATTCAAACCAATTCAAGCAAGTCAAACTCAATTCAATTTTCTCAATTATCCAAAATATTTAATAGATCATTTCACACTACTCCAACACTTGTAATCAAGCCAATTAAATCAATTAAGCTTAATTAGCCCAAGTTAGTCCATTTGACCTAAAAGCGTTCAAATGAACCAAAACCAATTCAATTGCAATCAAAGATACCAATCAACTTCAAATTCATTATTGAATATATTCCAACCATCCATAGCCTCAATTAGTCCAAATTGACTTGACCAAACCACTTAACCTAAAGCTACCTAAAAGGCCCAATTAGACCAAACCTCAATCAAACTCCCATTGGATCAAACCAAGCTATACAATCTTTTCATTGATGATTATAGGTCACTATTAAACACTCCACTACAATCAATTAGACTTAACTAAGCCAATTTTGCCCATTAACCCAAGTTGACCCAAAATGACCTAAAGGGTCAAATTAGACAAAATTATATTCTAAGTCAAATTAATTGCAATCAATGACTCTCATCAATCATAAATTGAATATTGAACATGACTCAACTACCAATTGAAGATAATTAAATCTAACTAAGCTAATTTGGCCTCTTGACCCAAGTTGACTCAATTTGATCTAAAGAGCCAAATTGCATCAGATCAAATCCTAAACTCAATTAGTTGCAACCAATGCCTCTAATTAATCATCAATTGGATATTAAACATGATCCAACTTTCAGTTGGACCCAATTTGGTCAACCCAACTCAATTAACCTACTTAGCATAATTTGACTAGAATGATCAAATTGAACTAAATCACTCCATAATCTAAATCAATTCAAACCAACTCTTCCAATCAATCACTAATGATCGATTGAACATGGACCTAACCCATGCTCAAGTCAATTTGACCAAATTTGGTCAAAATGGTTAACATGACCCATTTGACTCAAATTGGACCATATGAACCAAATCCAAACCTAATCCAAATTGAACCAAATCAATTACACTAACTCATTCCAAATGATCAATTAAACTTAACCAAACTCCCATTTTGACCCAATTTAATCAAAATAGTCTACTTAGCCCAATTAAACCCATTTGACCTACATGAATCAAATTGAATCAAACCCAATCAAATTTGGCAATGACTCATCCTTGGGTCACCGTAGGCCTGCCTAAGTGAGCCCAATCCATGGTGAACTCAAGTTGGGTCAAACCCATTGAACCAAGCCCTCTGATTAAGACAAAATCCCCATTTGGAAGGGTTCTCTACCTCTCCATGCCTTGGCAACCACCTTTGGCCTTTATTGAACAGAGGACCACTGACACAACCTAATCCAAGGTTGTTGGGTTGACCGTCGGTCTCTGGTTCCGACAAGATAAAAATCTAGCAACCATATATTTGGCCATTAGGTGTTGGTCTTTTCAAAATGAAATATGATTTCATGCAATTTCCACCATATGATCTCCTTAGATCTCTTCCCTGGTCGATTTCTCCGTCAAACGAGCTCCACCATATGATCTCTTTAGATCTCTTCCCTGGTCGATTTCACCGTCAAACGAGCTCCAGTGAGCTCGAATCGAGCGACGGAAGGCAAACGGTTCCGTCTTCCAGCGCTCGTGGGAAGACGGATCACCGGACGTGATTAATCGTGCTAGATATCTCAATTTATTTCTTTCATAATCACAGAATTAATCTCAACCGTTCGATCTGAGATTGAAGGGTCGAGACCAAATCGCATCCACTGCTGCTGAGTCAGCAGCCGCATCAAACATTTTAAATAACTAATACCACGATGTCACGTGAAAAGCGTTGTCGTGTAAGCGTCCACATGGTGTCGATGGTTTAAAATGATTTAATTAAATTTAAAAATATAATTAAATAACTAGAACTTCAAAAAATCATAACTAATTGTAAAAAATCTAAAAAAAATACAAATAAACTCATTTTGAAAAACTTAGACAATGAAGAATTTAATAAAAATAAAATCTCTAATTAATACTTATTGAACATTGCTTAATTAAAGTTAGAAGCTTCGGCTAATTACCTTAATTAAAGCCAAATTAGTTAGCTAATTAATTCCAAAGTTGGCATATTTATTCTATGGGATGTCCCCTACCTCTCATATTTTTCTTAGAATTATTTGCCATGTGGTTTGAGAAATTTTAAGTTTTCAATCCTAATTACCCTCTTTAAATGATTTAATAATTATTAAAATTAATGAACAATGAAATTGAATAATTAAGATTGGTTAATTATGCAAACTGTGGGGATGACATGGGAATCCATTAGGACCCCTTCTCCTAATGTTTTCAAATGTATTCTTTTAAAGGGTTTAATTAATATATTTAGTAATTAAGGGTAAATTAAGAAAAATTAATAATTGAAATTTAAATGAAATCAATTAAAATAATTTAAGTGTAACCCACTAATCTCTTTATGTGTTTAATAATATAAAGTCATTACAGAAATTATGATTCTCCTATTAGTATGGAAAAATCATAAGAGTATTTATTATAAATCTTTTCATTCTTTAATTTAAATTAATTCTTAAACATGAGACTAATTGCATTAGATATCTTCAGGTGCATTATAAATTTTATTTTTTCAAAGCATATCATTGAAGACTCATGTTTTAAATAATTAATTAAATTAAAGAAGCTTGGGAAGGATAATCAAATTAATACAATTAACATTAAACTTAATTAATCCATAAAATATATCTAATTTCTTTCTTTCAACATATTAAATAACCAACATGGAATGAAGTGAATTTTAAGTGTTGCTTTCTCCTCTTTAAGTTTCAACAATTTGAACATTAAAATTAAACCTTAAAGAAACTTTGATTAGACTTAAGGGATGCTTATTAAACTTGATCGTCCTTAGGTTCTAATGAAATCAAGTATATTATGTAGTAATATTCAATTACTCCCTTCCAATTATCATAAATGTGTATGTCATGTGTTTCATATATTCATATTCTAAAATTAAAAGAATATGATTGCATTCAAATTATATGAGTTGGACAAGTGTTATTATATGGTGTAACTATTATTATTAGTAAACCTCAAACTATTTTGAAACTATATATTAATTATGAATTACATAATTTGAACTTAATGAATACTTATTACAGATAATTAATTATGTGAAGATGAAATGCTCATCTATTTGTAATCAAATGATAATAATTGATTATTTTATTCTATATTCATACTTATATATTCATGTATTTGAATTGGTAAGTATATAGCCTGGACATCCTAATACAAGACTTTAAGTAGCCTCAATGATCTTAGATAATCTCACTTGATTTAACAACGGCACGTACTTGTTTAATTTCATTTACATGTATGCATATGTTAGAATATAAAGTGAAACATTTCCTTGCCATTAAACTTTATATAAGTAAAAGCTATTTATATACAACATTTTCATGATTTTTTTGTATGTTTATGTGAATTATTATTGCTTAGTTTGTATGGTTATTTAGATAATGTCTATTTTGTAGGTGTAGTTAGGTTTTATTTTTTATAAAAATATATTTTATTTTTGTAATAAGATTAGAATTAGTGTTATGGGATTTATGATAAGCAGTGACTAAAAGGCAAAGACTTGGGAAGCCCTGTGAAGCTTGGAGCAAGCTAAGCCAAAGAAGAAAAGAAGAACAAGAATTATAGACTCTCATAGGATTTATTCTATTTGTAAAATTTAATTATAATCCAAGTTGTATAAGAGTAGAGCTCGACTACCCAATCTCTTTTCTTTTCCGGTGTCTACGGCAATATCCAGCCGCATTGGCCTTTTATTTTTTTTACGAAATCTAAATATTTGATTGTTATGTTTAGATTGTGCAATAAAAATGACATACTTTTCATAGGTTTCTTAAAGTTTGATGTTTGAATGTGTGGCCTGGATACGTTAAACTCTTTATGATAAAATTAAATTTTCTATAATCACTAAATAACTCATAACTAAATTGAATCAACTCATAACCTTATCGTAAAGCTTAAGTTCATAATCAATTAACAACCCCTTAGCTGAATTTTGCATATTATCACACCATACATATCATATTATTTCACTCTTGAAATAGAGGATCTCCGCTCTTGCACGATAGAGGACGGGTTTAACTTGTGAGAGCAGTCCCTTATAGTGGAGAACATATCCTCTCGTTAATTTAGCCCACAACATAATTTTATGATGCATTTAGGCATAATTATCCTAAACCTTGTTCCAAACTAAATGTGTCAAAATGATCCCAAAAATCTGTAAATTTTTAACATTAGTCTAAACCATGTTTGCATATCAAACATTATAAAGTTTCTTAGGGAGTGAATTCAGGATTATAGCTTTCTTCATAATTAAATAAAAACCTAACTATCTTGCACCTACATAAGACCGACCCACATGATTTTAAAGCTTAGGATGTGTTAGCTGACAGCCACTCTAGGCGGTTGTAAGTTCAGAAGAGTCGGGATGTGTTTATTCTTTCTTGTGGAAGTGAACCACTATATCTCATTCTCCATGATTAGATTTTAAGTCGTGCTTTTAGCCTATGCTAAAGCATTTTAGGCTTGTTTCTCTTTTACTACGAGTATAAGTCCTCATTTTTTTATGCATCTCCACAATATTGTGTTATTGGGTTATAAGTCATAGTGCTCTAATAAAATTTGAACTTAAACAAAATAAATTCTCCCCTTCAAAAATATAAAGTCTCATTATAGGGCGGCAAGTTGGAGCATTCATTAAGCCTCCTAATACCTTGGGTGTTCCTTACTTATCTTCTTGTGAATTGAGAATAAATCTTTCCATTTGAACCTATCCCATTTGATTTTAAAAATAATCATTTCTTTGATAATTTAACTTTGAAATCTTTGGAGATATTTATTGATTACTTTAATCGAAAGTGTTCTTTAGAAACTTCTATTTCCTAGGATGTAATTAACTATGCGGGCTTATCTCCATAGAGAACTAAAGAACCCGACTTAAAATAAACCCCACTCTACTTTATCATATAAAATGAAGGAAAGATCTTTGATATATATAAAAATTCAATTATCTTGAGTCCTTATTAGATGATTAAATCTATTATAAGATGATATTTCTATTCTTCAGATAATACATCATACCTCAATAAGTAACTCATAAAATCAATATGATATCCCCACAACTCCAAATAAAAATACATCATAATTATACATGTCTTTCATTGACATGCGCGTACACGCACATACACACACAGGCCAAGAGGTAGCTTTAGAGGTGGATATATAGGCAAAGGCAGAGCTGAGATTAAGGGTATTGGACCAGAGATAGGATGAGGGACTATGTGGACTTGGCAGGCTAGACACTTAGAGTTAAGTAATAAAAAGCATATAATATATTCTAGTAGTTCGACGAGTACTCGAGCTCGAGCCCTTGGCTCAAAGACCTCATTAACAAATTAAGCTTGAGCCAGCTTAACTTACTTACACTCCTAAACCTAATTTATAAAAAATATTTATAATAATCAAATCAAAAGGCCTTTTAACCAAAAAACAAAAATAAAGGAAAAAGAAAAATCATGGGTAAAGCTAACAAAATCCTAGGTGCTATCCGAATATCATTATAATTTTTATTTGTTCTAATTAGGCGAATGATTTCTTCTAGTATTAGTCATCTTTAAGTAAGTGATTGATAAATAGGCCAACACTAAAACAGATAAATTAATGAATTATATTTTATACAATACAATTAACAAAAGTCATGAAAACTAATTTTAATTTATGAAATAAAAGCATAACCTCTGTACAATATAATATTAAACGCAATTGCAATCGCATGTTGAATTCAATGAAGGGGAATTGACACAGTAAATAAGGACTTCTAATATTCAATAAAAAATTTTAAATTAAAAGTTGATTTTGAGCAATTATAACTATCAGAAAAAAAAAAAATCAATGATAGAAAGTATTATAATATTTTATTATTTTAAAAAAATAATATCGTAACTTTCTAACAACCACCGTATTTTATCAGTCTTTTCCACCATAACTTCTTCAAAACAGAATTAAAATACAATTTTCTAAACATCACCTACGATGTAATTCAAATCGCACCACAAGTAGAAAGCTATCTCAAAAAACAATGATGTTTTACAACCCTTTACAAGAAAACAAAGCAAGATCTATACAATGAAAAAGAAATTAAAAAAGGGCCAAAACGAGACAACATTTGTACAATTAAAACATCAATAAGCGCCTCCATAGTGTAAACATTATACTAGAGAAATTGCCTTATTCCACTTATCAACAGAATATAAGTTCTACAGAACAGGAAATTCAAGCCAAACCTTATTTTCAAATGGTCTTATTGCAACAAATATACAGAAATGAACATAAATAAATAGATAAAATCGAAAACATACTCTTTTCTCTTTCTCAGAAACGGTCATGAGCAGCTATCTGCTAGTAATGGATGGTGATGAGGAATTAGTCATAGGTACAGGCACTTTTTGACAACTTTATGGCCTTGTTCTTGCTGGAGTCAACAACAATTTGGCATGAGACAGGCCTCTGATGCTTCACTCTAACCAGCTTCCCCACCACATTTGCTCTAGTAATCAAATCAAACTCCAAAGTTAATGGAACAGAACCTCCAGTGTTGGATAGAGACAAGCCTGCACCAGCTCCATATAAAGGAACCTTGTCTCCTTTTAGTATTACAGACCTTGTTCTATGGCTTTTTCTGGGCTGGTAGTACTTCTCCAACTGCATCAAACTCAAAATTTCATATATTCATTAAGTTTGAAATCGCTAAAGTATATGGGAATGAAATGCAGGTAACTTATGATTGCTCAGTGATGAATTTACAATCATGTATTGAAATTCTCTTTCATTTCAATCAAGTTTGTCAGAAGTAACTGAGGCTAAAGTTTTTTCTATTCTTAGCTAAACTAATGATTCTTTTCAATTTTTTAATGCAGCTTAAAGAATATTAGATCACTTTAATTTATTATGAACTGAGAAACAATTTAACGAGGATTCAGCAATTCATAAGCAGAACAAAATCTGAAAATTTTACATAGATGTAAAACAGAGGGAAGGTTTCAACCGCAAGAAAGACAACTTCATTGTCTCAAACTTGCTATGTTCCTCTGATTTAGATCTTGGAATACAATTAGAAACCTCATACACCCTATTATATATTTGGTGAAATGGGGAAAAAAAGGAAAAATATAACCAATAGGAGCAAAGTTATAAAGAATATGTGGGAGTACACCTAGAATAATAAGGAAAGAAAACTAATGGGAAAGAGCCAAAAAGACATTTTTCATGTTTTCATTTTTCTCAATCTTTCTGCTTTTCCATAGATTTACCTCTGCTGAAGAAAAAAAAAATTAACAAAATTGCAGGATTTGTTTTTCAATCAGAAAAGCTATTTTGCATTTGAATATTCCTGAAAGCGAAGAAGCATGTGAAGTAAACTTACTTGACCAGTAGCAATTACAATTTCCAAGTACTTGAGATTAATGGGGCTAGAAGTAACATGAATGCCAAATGTTGATGCTGGATTATGCACATTGATCTTCAGAGAACAGTTCACTGTGACCAACTTGGTCGGAACTCCGGTGGTATCTGAACCCTCTCCAGAATAAAAGTCATCCATTGACAAGCTCTGTCTTAAAAAAAGAATGGTTACATATATAATCCATTATCACAGCACATAGTTTCAAACATAATCCATACTGGAATCAAATTATAGATTCAACATTTTAAGCTTATTTTAAACAAACATGAAGATGTGCAAGGCAAAAACTGTCATCATGGGTGCCAAGTAGTCCCATTGATAAGGACTTTAGAAGTTGTTGCGAATGCCTCAGTTCGAATCTCGCCAATACCATAATTAAAGTCCCACCTTATGTAGCTGGGTGGCAAAAATTTTAAAAAAGGCAGAAACTGTTGTCTATATGACGACTTCTGAGAATATAAAAGAGACATGATGCAACAAAATGCAGTTGATGCAACATGCCGAAAAAAATAGTTACTGTTTTGTTCTCAAGATATAAACTCAGCATAACCACCTCGAATAACTAAGAATGACAATATTGTGAAGAAAATTTAATGTTTCCTCTATCAAACCTTTAGTGTCGATGCCAATTCAAGTTTTTTAAAGGGGGAAAAGCTAACTTGACAAAGTATCTAATGCAACGTCCATCCAAGGAAACAAATGGCCTATCATAATATGTTTACTACTTGAGCAATTAATTTAGAAAAACTCTTTACCAGTTTGAATGTAATTTCTCTTACTATTTTTAGACTTCTGTACAATCCCTCCTATAGCTAACGATTAAAATGGCTGAGAAGTAGAATGAATTTTGAAAATTAACAACAAAAAATTTTTTAGCTCATTCATCATGCATAACAAAAGGATGGCAACAAATGATTCAATCAAACAAAGTTTGAGAGACAGAGAACAGTTATTATATTTAATTGATAGTCACCTTCACCACCACATCCGCTTTGTAAGGTCGACTCGCTCCCCAAATAATAAGGCAAAATGTAGTAAACATCAAAACAAATGCGAGGAATGCGAGCACAAGCTGACAACGACGAGAGAGTCCCTTATCCTCATCAAGATCATCATAAGGACCCTCTTCCTGAATTACTGTGCACTCAGGCCATCCCTTCTCATTCATCCGCTTCTCCCTCATCTTCCGCCCAGAAGACGAGCGAAAGATCCCAGAAAACCGACTGGAAGACGAGGTCCTCGACTGCCGGCCAAGGGAAGGGTGCGAAGGAGAATCCATAGGGCTATTGCAAACAGGTGTGGCCTGCATAGATGTGGACTTATCTCCATCATGGGAGTCCCTTGATGGACTCTGCACATAGTAGACTGGCCTCTTTGGTGACCAGGAAGGGGATGAGGGGGCCAAGCTTGTGACATCAGAATCAGATTTAACATGCATTTTTTTCACCTGCCAATTTCATGTAATGAATGAGTATAACAAAAGGGGAAAATGGACAAATTGCTGGTTCAAAACCTAATTATTAGAAAGAATCAATGAAATCCGAATGAATAACTTAAATCAATTTCATGTTTTTTACAAGAATAACAAGTGGCAATGCACTACTTCATGTATCAGAAGCTTAACAACATCTCTGCTTCATTTCCAGCCGACTGAAACAGTAGAACCCTAGAATTTCCAGCAAATGTATAAATTTTCATCTTTTTTTAGCCTTTTCAAAATAAAAAACACGATGATAGAAATCAGAAACCAAGAAGAGGTTTCTCCAACAACCAAAAAAAAAAAAGAATTTTGAAGTTATAATTTGAAGAAAAGTTATGAATACGATGACGGAAAACTGGAAGTTTAAAAAAAATAGCAATTTCTGAGCTGTCCTACTCTCTGCTCCAGATAAAAACGGCTTATAACCAAGATTTCTCCATCTCCCTCACTCATATAGAAGAAACAAGCAAACGAAGTGATACCTAGAGTGAACTCCCTTGAAGGCCTTCAAATTCCAACGACTTAACCTTAGATCCTTGGAATGGCCTTCCCTCTGAGGACGACGGATAGGTCTTCAGCCAAGAATCAAACTTTCTCTTTCTAACAGTCCATTCTGGCACTCACAGGGGAAAGGAGACCAGAGTATGAGCTTTGTAAGGGCGCCACCGTAGAGAGAGAAATAGAGAGTGGTGGTCACAGGAATACAGGCACAGAGACCCACAGACCAGTGTATGAGCGGACATTTGTAAGGGAGAACCGTAGAGAGAAAATAGGAATACAGGCACAGAGATAAACCCACAGACTCGAAGTGAGTGTCGGCAGCGGACATTTATTTTTGTCCCCCGCCAACTTTTCGATATTGCATGAACGTAATTACATATTCTTTAAGAAAATAGCACTATATATATATATATATATATATATATATATATATATATATATATATATATATATATATGTATAATGGCAAAAAATTTTAAAATAGGCATAATTTTAACCGTAAGGTTTGGCATAAAAAAAAATTTAAGAATAGTCGTCGTGAATGACGACGACGCTATGGCGCGTCGTCCGTCGCAAACGGACGACCAAAGATGAGCCGTCGTTGACTAATCGGCGACGCCTCCACGTCTGACGGATGATTGGCTCATCCTATATGCAAAAAATCCGCGGAGTAATCTACTTTCCTTTTCCTCTTCTTCTTTGCTCGTTCGCCCGTTGCTCCTCCGTTCGGTAGGATTTCGAAGGCAAAACAAAGGGAGGTCGCCACGGCCAAGGAGAGCTTCGCCGTCCCTATTTCGGGCAAACAAACCATAAGCCGAGATCGCGATTTCTTTTGTCTTTTCCTCCCAATTTGTCGACTCCTCTCTCCACGGATTTCGAATCAAGCACCCCAAGGGAGAACTCCGTCCGAGCGCCACCGCCGGAACGGGGTTATTTCTTCGTCAGACGCCAAGGTAAATTTTTTCCTCAATGCTTAATTTGTGATAGATCTTGATTTGTGGTGTTTGATTTTGCTTATTTCTTTGGGTTATTTAGCTACATTTGTATTTCTATTGAGTAGTAGATATCATAAAGTATTTCTATTGAGTTTGCAATAGTGATTTTACTTAAGGCATCAGTGGGACTTAGTTTATTTAAATTGTCATTCTTGTTTTTGGTTGTATATACCTTATATGATATTTATTTGTTGTATGCATTATCCTCTACGCAATGAGAAGTAACACCATTTCTAGTGTTTTATCATATATTTTGGTCATATGAGTGATATAAGGATGCATTACATGTGTTGTATATATATGACTCGGAATCCTTTCATTTTGTGAATCAATTATTTTAGGTTATTTGGAAGTTATTGGTGTTGTTCATTGAATTGAATTAAACTCACATTCAGTTTTAATATTCGTAAATTTTGAAAATATATTAGCTTACTTAGCTTGTCATTTGACTTTTGTAGTGTTTAGGCATTTTTGAAGGATATAATTATGTCACTTGTTTTTGACTTTTGTAGTGTTTAGGCTATAAAACATTCATCTAGTATGAAATTATTTGTTTGTTGTTTACAAGTGTTCATTCATCTAGCCATGGATTAATGAGATGTGATTCTTCTTAGTGATTTTGGTGCAATTCCGTTTGGTGATTTGGGAGCTGTGTGAGATAGTCATATGTCTTCTGCCAATATGATTTTGGTGCAATTCCGTTGTACGATAGTTTTCATCTTTATAAAAGCTACGATTAGAATCTACTCTCCCTTTGTCCTTTATGAGTTCGCGAAATATCTCCAACTACAATGCAATTGTATTATATCTTGAAATGCTTTTCTGCGAGCGGGAGAGAAATGATTCTTGGTTGGAGTTATTGTTAGTTGAATATGAGTTGAAACTGCGCATAGTTTTTATTATGATGGCAAACCGAATGTTGTTGATAATTTCTTTCCGACATATTGGTGGAAAAAATCGATCAATTCAGATCCCACAAAGAACTAACCTGCTGGAGTTACAAAAGCTAATCATGAGATCATTGAAGTTAGACCATGAAAAGTCATGTGTTAATCTTATAGGTCGATTTCCTATTGGTGCTGGATTTATCGTTACACATATTATTGAAAGTATGTGAATCGTACTCAAAAGCATCGATGCAACAGTAATTTATGTTGAAGTTCGGAGTTAAATTGTGAGGAAAGAGATGTTACCATTAATGAGGAGCATCAGGCTTCAATCGATCGAATTCATCACACTTGATTTGCATGAAACCGCCGCAAGAAGAAGCGTAGGGTGCCTACATTAATGTAGGTACAAGTTCTGCTTTAGGGGGTGATGCGAGGGATGACATAGGTGATGGGTATGAAACTATGCCTTATGCACAAGTAATGATGATGAGGGGGGTGATAGTGATATGATGGCCTTCTTTAAGGGGAAAATATCCATCTAACGATCGAGAGCTTATTAGACTACGTTAGAACAAGTCAAACAAAGAAGCACTTACGCCTAACAATGAGTATATGGCCATACTCAAGCAAATGAGAATGGAATGAAGAGCTAACATTTGATGGCCTCGATGAGTCAAACTTTTGTACTTGAAAGTTGTATTCCAAATGAACTGCTAGAAGGTATGTGCTTTTTCGATAAGAAACATCTGTTGTTTGTTGTTCAGGATTGGTCTATCATTAATAATGTCGACTACGTGATCTATGCCTCAAACAAATTCAGGTTCACCATATTGTGCACTCAATATGCGAACCACACTGCAATGTGCTTACATGCAAGTTCAAGTAAGAGATTGGAGGGTGCATGGAGAATTGGCAATATAGGCAGACGACATACATATAGTCATTCAGTCCTCAGTTCCGAACATAGGCAATGTATAACATAATTTATCAGTTATTTCATTCAACCTGCAATTAGGCATCATCTAGATTTAAAGCCCATAGAGATTATTAGTCGTATTGAGTCAAAATTTAACATACGAGTGTCGTACATGAAAGCTTGGGATGCACGTCGCAAGGCACTGAATATTTTTTTCAGAAGTTGGGAGGAATCTTACCATCATCGGGAGAGATTCACGTTATATGCTTAGCAATGTCGGATCATAAAGTACAGTCATCGAGTCATACCTTTCAACGATTACGTCCTTCGAGCCTTCAATCTAAATTATTGTAGCTTTTTTATGTCGATGGAATTTTTCCTAGGTAAGTATGGGGACTCTACTCACTGCAGTTGGAATTGATGCTAACAACGGTTTATTTCCACCGGCCTTCGCAAGTAGAATCGAAAGTATTGAGTGGTATTGGTTATCTGGACACTCCAAAACTTAGTTCCATTGATCGTATAAGAGGTGATTTGTGCATCATTTCGACCAAGACGGAGGTTGGTGTGCAGGGGAGATATTGTGGGTTGCACATCGCTTTTGCCTGAGACATTTGGAGAGAACTTTAAAAAAGCAGTTAGATAACTTGGAGTCGGAGACGTTGAGTTCATATGCCAAAAAAATGAATGTGGCAGATAATACTGATGATATATGCATTTTAAAGGTGTATGACCGATATCAAGAACATCGGACAGAGGCCTGATTGGCTCATAGCGGGATGTACATCTGGTCTCAACCCATAATGATGGTATGGCACCATGACTAAATCAAAATGAATGCTTTAACAGTGTACTTAAGAGAGCACGTGGCTTGTCAATTCAGGCATTGGTCTCTACAATATATTATAACATATTCGCTACGTTCATGAAACGCCTGAGACTCAAAGAACATCGCAATAACGACGACTCATGTTCTCTCCCTGACAAGGCAACTTTGGGGATAGTGAACATGAGGCAAAGAGATTTCCTGAGCCGGTATGAATTAACAACAATGAGTACCAAGTTTTTGATGCCAGCAGCAGAACATACAAGGTGGAGTTGTATGAGAATCATATGTCTAGATGTACATGCAGACGACCACAAGCTTATCACATGCCATGTCCTCATGTCATTTATGTGTTAGGGCGATGACATATAAGCCACATTCCGTACGTATCGGCCTACTACACCTTGGACTACTACTGCAAAACTTACAAGGGAATGTTTCATGTCATCCCCGACGTGCGATGAGTGGCGAACACATCTGGAAACTTCCCAGAGTACACCCCACCAGATATTAAGAGGAAGTTAGGTCAACCACTTTCAAATAGATTCACAAATACTATGGATAAAAATACCACAAGAAGTAATAGAATTTGTAGTGTATGTAAAAATAGTGGTCATAATAGAGCAACGTGTCCGCTAGGCCGGTGTAGTGTGAGCTAATTGTGCATTAAGGATAAATTAAAGAGAGTTGATGATGATTATCTGTACGGTGACGATGATTCTCAATTTATTGGGTGGTAATTATAGTGATAAAGAGAAAAATAATGAAAGAAATGATTAAATGTCTCCATCTATTACATAAAAGTAATCATTAATGGCTTTTGAAGCGGCCTACACAGGTTATGGCCTTGACCGCCCTGCATGAAGAAACATGAAAATAGTAGTTTTGGTTTGCTAAATAGATAGCATTTTCTTTTTAATGTAAGAAATTAAAAATGATTGGAAGTAAAGTTTAGAGAGTGCTAATGAATGTTTTGTATAAAGTGAATGAGAGTGACATTCTAATATTTGTAAAAGAAGAAGAAGAGGTGAGATTATAATATTGAAACTTGCTTTCATTTTTTCAGGCAGGTCCCATATTTTCATGCAGGTTCTATGCATGAACGCCAAAAAATCGCTACATGGACCGTCGACTTTCAACAGGAGAGTCGTAGAGAAATTTGTTCCAGTTTCGATGATATAAATTGTGCTCCATTCTGACACCGTTTGACACTGGTACACGCAAATTATCGTACCACATTTTCTGACAAAGATAATGATCATGGAAACAGAAATTTCGCGTCGCATGATTAACAGGAGAGTGGTATATAATTTTGTTTTAGTTCCAAAGATATGAATTTCGCTCCATTCCGACACCGTTTGACATCGGTACGCACAATTAACGTCCGCTACATCACATTTTATGCACAGTGCAGCAGAAAATGTGACGCAGCCAGCATAATTTGTGCATACCGGTGTCAAGCAGGGTCGGAATGGAGCGAAATTCATATCATAAAAATAGAAACGAATTTCTCTGACTCTCTGTGGTTGAAAGAAGCGCCCAACGGCAATTTTCGCCGCTCATGCATGGAACTAAAAAATATGGGACATGCAAAAATTAAAGCCAACTCACAAACTAGTACATAAAGAAAAGAGTGTCAAATAGAACATAAAAGAAGCTATATCAACAACTTAGTTAATATTTAGCAAAGCAAGAGTGTTTATATAATTTGTTCTCCATGTTTAGGGCTATGGAACATTGATCTTAAGTTGGGATGATTATTTCAAAGCTACTGAATCTATCTTTATATTAGCCAAGCTTTCATGTTAATTAGTTTGAATTTAATTGATTTGTCTTTGTTGTAGGTAGGATGTCTGCCAAAGAAGGTGCTCGCCCCGCACGCAAGAGGCAAATGATGTGCAGAGGAGACTAGTAGACTACTCCTACCTTTAAGTTCACCTAAGATAGCGACTACATTGCGGCATCATCTAAAATTTGTAAGTCAGTCGTGTGTATGGATTTTTCTTATATTTTTGTTTCTTGAACTATAATTTCATATTGTGTAGGTTTCTGTTATGGATATCATCTCATGTGCTTATGTTCAAAGAGTGGTCAGTGAACTGTTCTAGATTCATGACCATTTTACAGACAGTTGGATTGGATTGTGTGTCCCAGATGTAGTACATTCGCATAGATCACCACCTTCTCACAGCATTCATGGAACGGTGGTCTTCTCAGACAAATTCATTCCATTTTCCCATTAGCGAGATGACGGTCACACTGCAGGATGTTGCTATGATCCTCGGTGTTCAGATAGACGCCCACCTATTATTAAGAATGTTGGAGAGGCGGGCAGCATCTTGGCCACATTCGTGATGAGTTGATAGGAGCACATCACGAGCCGCACATGCCTACCACGATCGATACCTCATATCACATCGAGTTCGAATGGGGCAAGCACATACTTGTTTGCCCTACGGGTGGGGCGTATTATGGATTCTTACTTAGATGCGTCAGAGCTTCAATTTAGCATGCATGTCAGAGCTTACATACTTTTTGCGATAGACTGTTTTCTTATGCCAGACACATCTTGTTCGAAGATTCACCTACAGTATCTGCCCCTATTGGAGGATCTTGACACGTTCATGGAGTTCTCATTAGGAGCAATTGTGCTTGCTCATTTGTACAGGGAGCTCCATGAGGCAACGAAGTCGAAGCGGATGAATATGGTCGGTTGCTTACGATCGCAGGTATGGGTATGAGAGCATGTTCATGTCGGCAGATCAACGTTACATATTCCATACCTGACAGATATAGATGGGCTTAGTGTGGGTTCTCGCTGGAATGAAGGGTTTGTCCGAGAGGTGACGCCAGCCCATATTAGAGTTTACCGAGATGAGCTAGATGGCCTACTGCAGAGTCAAGTATATTTTTTTGTAAGTGCATTTTTTGGGCCAACTTTTGTATGTATATAACAACCCTAATATTCATCTCAAATAACACAGGTGATCTGGGAGCCATACGAAGTTCAGATCCATGCACGTATCACAAATATATGCTTACATGGGGATGACATATGACCGGCTAGAGTATCCCTGATTAGTTGAAATGAGTTGAGTGGCACCTTCCCGATCGTGTGCTCAGGCAGTTCGGCCTTCCACCTACGACTGAGGTTGCACCGGTAGATTCTTCTTTCGTGTAAGTGGATGGTCGAGGGAAAGCCGATGTGGGTCGATTACCGCAGAAATATATTGCAAGTGGGAGAGTTAGAGTTGTGGTGGAGACTCTTCCCAAAGGTCGGAGTGCGACCATTAATCGATACATGAGATGATATCGATCTTGAGCTTCACTATATATCAAGGCACCCACGCAGCATTATTACCCTCGAGCTCCTGAGATCGACATGGTAAGCCGATTTCTTAACGTAGTAATAATTTTTTACTAATTACATCATAATTCGAGTTCTGTCAACGCAGCGTGAGCACATATTGAATATCGAGGATATATTTTGATGCTATTTTGGGAGGAAGGAGGACACAGAGATTCAACAATCAATCAACGAGTATGAGGGGTGCGCGGACACCTAAACATGTATATTTCTAAGCAGGGGACAACATTCTAGGTACTTCATCGCCGTGCAATGGATAGATGGATATTGGTCCATCATCTCCACCAGTGGTCGGACCATCTACATATACATTCACATAGCCACCACAGTATTTATACCAAGGAGCTATGTGGTCACAGATGCACCCTTGGCAGCAACCAGTTCCTCCTACGTATGGGCCTCCCTCATTCTATATGACACCCCCGTATGGACTGTATCATGGTTTCTCACTTTCGACATAGTCTTCAGTCGATGTACCTAGTGCTACACACCTCGATTACTCACAATAACCATCCGAGGTCAAGGAGGACCGAGTGGAGCATCAGCTTCGAGACCGACCACGATGACCACAAGGGCTAATTACACACCCGGTAGTGATGCGATACCGCATCGTAGTCATCGTCGGAGATAGTCGTATGTACTATTATCTTTTGTCCATATGAGATTACATTTTGTTGTATGTGTACTTACTTCTGAGTGACTATTTTTATAAGATGTTTGTGATACATGCATCATTAGGATTTCACGTAACTTGTTGATGGGAATTGTACATGGTATTTAAGGTTACGAATGACTTTTTTATAAGAAATTGGGAGGAAAATTAACTAATCTCAAATATCACCTCATTATGAGTAGCACGCATTATGGCCTCTAGTTATGTGGGCATGTAGTTGTTAGCATATATTTCAATTAGATTGAAGAGCATTCAAGGCTTGTTGTGCCACACAAATTTCATTAATTTGTATGTTGTTTATCTTAAAATATTTCTCATGACAAAAGGAGTTGAATAATGTAGAAATAGAGAGATATTAAATATTATAATTATTGGTTTAAGAGGAAATGAATCTCTTAAGAATTTTTTTGGTGAATCCACTTATCAAAGCTTCTATATGTCATTTGTAAAAATACTAGTGAGATTGTTTCTTATCATATAATATATTCAAATCTTTTAAATAAATAAGATTACTCCTCCAAACCTTCAACTCCGTGCCACCATTTTTGCGCGCATTTGTAAAATCTTCTACTCATCGAGCCTCAATCATAAATTTCAACCAACATAAAAGTTGTAAATAATTTTGTTATGATTTCAAAGATACAAATTTTGCTCAATTCCGACACCGTATGACTCTGATACGCGCAAAATATGATTGATGCTCTGAACTTTCAGCTCCGCGCCACAGTTTCCGCGTGCAATTGCAAAATCTGCTGTGTATCGGGCAGCAATCGTAAATTTTTACCAACATGAAACTTGTAGAGAATTTCTTTATAATTCTAACAATATAAATTTTGCTCAATTCTCACACCATATGACTCTGATACGCATAAAATAAGATTGTTGCTCTGAATTTTCAGCTCAGCGCCGCAGTTTTCGCACGCATTTGCAAAATCTGCTGCGCATCAAACCGCAATCATAAATTTCAAACAACATAAAAGTTGTAGATAATTTTGTTATGATTTCAATGATCAAAGTTCTCTCAATTTAACTCTGTTCAAAAAATAGAATCGCTACATTTTAAAAAATATAAAACCATCGCGTTGACGACGACGGCTTATGCAATAGCTAGTCATCTGTTTGACAGATGATTGGTGCCGACGTGCCCTCCACGTGGACGTCAGTCGTCCATCGTACGGACGACTAGGCCTATTTTCTTAAAAAAAAAATTTTCATGCCTAAATTGCTAATTACGTTAAGATTGTGCCTATTTTAAAAATTTTGCCTTATATAATTTAACCTTCTCATTGGACATTACTTAGATTTTCCACTAATCTTATCCCCATCACCATATTTTCTATCAAAGCCTTCTCCCAATGAACACCATATATGCTTATTTATCAATGAAAAGTGGAGGTGAAGGTCTCAAGTGAGAGACAATATTCAATAATATGGGATGAAATTTATTGACTCAGTGGTAGAGTATGTTGAGGAAGAAATTTTTAAAATAAGTATTAAATAATTAATAATTATTATTTTAAGAATATATAAAAAAAATTTCAGTTTAGGTACAGTCGCCCTATAAGTGGGTGACTGGCCAGCCACCTCATCGCTGAGGTGGCTTAGAGCCGCCACTTAGGGTGACTACTACCGTCAAGCTAATCACGATTCGATCATTTTTAAAGCCATTAACCGATTATCGCAACGCTACTCCCTAAATATAAATCACGGGTGGTAGACCAGGCGCTTACTTTTCTTTCGACCTCAGAATGCTCATGACAGAGTCCCATGCAAAGATTTTGGTCTCGCCTCAGAGTCGACTCCACCACAAAGCTTTCGTCTCCGGCTCACGCGTTGGACTCTTGGCTCCAGCCTTTTCGCCCACTCGCACCCATCAAGATATATTTTCGGTTTCCTAGTATCCAATTTTTTTGGGTGGTGTATAAGGAGAAAGTTTTTGCAAGTGATATTTCATTTCCCCAGTATTCCATTTCCCTAGTATTCCATTTCTTGAAGTTGTAGGATTGCTTTTGATTAGTTCGATTTCCCTAGTATTCCATTTTCTTATAACTTCAAACTGATATTTTTGGTGATTATGTATGTTCTTGGAATCTAGAGAACGAGTAAGGTCGAAGTTCTTCTTTCTGTGTTATGATTTTTGTGGTGCTTTTGATGAGTGATGAGTTAATTTTTAGGATGCATTAGAAATTGGGTTAATTTTTGTTATGCAATAAATTTGATGAGTGATGAGTTTGAAAAATATTTTAGGATGCATTACAAATTGAGTAGATAATTTATGAGATTAGTGAAATATCATTTTTGTATTTTTGTTCATTCAATATTATAGGTTAGTTGCTGAGCATATATTAAGATGAGTTAGGAGCTCGTTTCCTTGATTCTCTTCTATGACGGACAACTGATCATTGATGATCAGTTTATTCCAAGTTATTTCATTGTCAAAATTGTCCAATGCGAGTCTCGTGTCATGCAAGCTTAGAAGATTTGAAATAAAAAGTGCTTAGATCTCTGCGTTATGACATTGATAACTTCATAGTGGAGCTTACGTATCATTTTCCTATCAGCGCAGGATACATAGCATCAACAGTTTCTAACAATGAAGTCTACTACTGTACTGGATGAAGCTTCATCAAACATTAATTTTTTATGTAGAAGTCAAACCACAATGTACTGCTGCAGCTGAAATTGATATTAATTTCATGCAACATAATGTTCCATCTGATTACGCCCATGATTTCACTTTATCAGCGTTGTACACAACACTACGACTCGAGTAAGGTTAGCAATTACCTCAACAACAGTATTAGTGTTTTCATTTTATAGTTTATCCTATCTTTTATTTTTTTTAAGGATTATGACTTTGTTGACACAAAACTAAGCTGCCTGTTGAAGCACGATTGCATGAGCAACCTAGTGCATCTAGAGTACTATCTGATGACGAGTACGACATAATGAATAGTGAATCAAACAATACATCTGATGATAGCAATGTTGAAGAGGATTCTTTCTTTGATAATACCAATTTATGTGACACCAATGTTGGTCACGAGCTTATTCAGAATCATTCAATCTGGAATTCTTCAAATGATGATGCCATGTTCTGCAATAACGACTATGTCTGCATTTGTGTTTGATGGTCCATCTGATAGTTCAAGTTTTTCATATGACATCGAAATTCCAGTTGAGCTATATGAAATTATGTGTTTCTAAAATAAGGACCTTCAGTTTGCAGTAACTGGTTGGTCAATACTCAGTAATGTTCAGTTTCTTATCATCACTTCGAATCAAAAAATTTTTACTATATATGTGCACAACATAGCAATCCTAGCAGATCTTGCCAATGGCATGCACTGTAGCAAGAGCAAAAGGTTGGGTGGTGCTTGAAGGATATCAACTTTAGGTGCACTACACACATGTGTTAGCACTATCAGTGGTTCTAGACATCGTCAATGCACTTCTAAGTTCATTAGTTATTTCATAATGTCAGTTATGTGATTTCAGAAAGACTTGAAACAAGGGAGATCATTGGAAGGATGTAATCAAATTTAATATTAAAGTGTCTTACATGAAGCTTGGGATGCACGACATAAGAGTATCAGAGCAGTATTTGGCAGTTGGGAGGACTCGTACTGCTCTCTTGGCCTATTTATGGATTCATTATGCTCTATTTTGCCAGGAACTATTTACAAAATTTCATCATCAAATACATATAAGTTTCAAAGATTATTTTAGGCTTTTGAACCATCAATATCAGGTTGGGAATTTTGTCGTCCTGTTCTGAGCATGAATGAAATATTCCTACTAGGAAAGTATCGCGGTACATTACTCACAACTATTGGTATTGATGGCAACAATGGATTATTTTTGCTTGCTTTTGCTATAGTTGAATCTGAGAATAATGAGTCATGGCTTTGGTTCATTATGTGGATACAACAGCTGTTGCCTATTGTTTTAACAAGGACCGATTTATGTATTATCTTAGATAAGCATGCGGGTTTGGTACGCAGATGCTGAGATGTATTCTCATGGGCTGCACATCATCATTCCTTAAGACATCTGCGAGAAAACTTCAAAAAAGCGGAGAATGGGTATTGCGGATGTTGAGTTTCTGTGTAAGAAAATGTACATGTCTGGCAGCATGGATGACATCAACATATTCAACCGTCACATGGCAGATATAAAGAAAATTAAACTTGAAGCATACCAGTGGTTAGTAGAGCGTGATGTGTGCAAGTGGTTATTAGTTCATGATGGCGGTAAGCTTTATGGTATTATGACGATAAATGTATCTGAATATTTTAATGGGGTTCTCAAACAGGCATGGGACTACCAATTCAAGCACTGATCACTATTGTTTACTATAACATTATGAGTTTATTTTATAAGAGAGCCAGTATCATGGATTCGGGGGAACCAACTCATGAATTCACATTCTCTCCTAGAATATAGGCATTGCTCAGCAGATTCGAGTGTGAGGCCAAGCACTATCCACAACCGGTCAATATTAATGCCAATGAAGTGCAAGTGTTCGAAATGAGCTGTCGATCCTTTAGAGTTGACTTCACAGTGGAGCAGATCAGTTCATGTAGCTGTTCCCGAACACTAATTTATCACATGTCATGTGGTCATTCCATAACAGCTTTAGTCCATCGGAGATTGAATCATTTGGCTTATGTGTCAAAGCATTACACCATGATAATATATGGGCGTACATACTCCATGAACTTTCATGTTTTGCTTGATCGAAATAACTAGTCAGACTTCGATGCAGAGCGAGGACTTTACCCTTGCTACCACCAACTGTTAAAGTAAGATCAGGTAGGTCACAATCAAGTAGATATAAGAACTTAATGGATGAGAGTATAGTGCAGAGCACTTGTATGTGCAATTTTTGCAAATCAGTTGGTCATTACCGGACATCGTGCCCACACAACCCTACTAGTAGAAGGTTAGTATGGATAGTGTAGCAAAATATTGATGTACATAAACTCTAAGGATTTTCATGTGGGTACTATTTTGGAGGCAGCTTCACATCTTCTTATGCTTAGGGAGTGGCCCGTTACTTGCCCACGGTTCGCTACCTCCGCACTTTTCACCGTTAGCCGATGTGATATATTAGACTTGACCATCACCTATTGACAGCATTAGTTGAGCGTTGGTCTCCCCAGACCAACACTTTTCATTTCACTATAGGCGAGATGACTGTGACATTGCAAGACGTTGCAATGATCTTGGGATTGCGCATAGATGGACCACCGATCGTCGGGCCGATTGTAGTTGGAGAGGGGAAGCGGTGGCAAAGTTGACTGCGTGATGAGCTATCGGGCATCCCAGCGAATCGTATATCATGACCCGGCCGACTACGCCCATTCTACATTACGGGCTATGCTTAGACCTATATGCCGCTTAGGTGGTTACGCTGGATATTTTTCAGGGAGTCCTACTTAGACCTCGCAGATATAGACTTCAACAGACATTTATGAGCATAAGTGCTATTCTTTCTAAGGAGTTTCTTACTGATATACGTGGTCGAGATGCACTTGCATCTTCCAGAAGATCTAGATACATTCAACACATTCTCGATAGGCGACGCAGTGTTGGCACACCTATACAGGGAGCTGCATGAGTTTACCAGACCAAGGAGGGCCAACATGGCTGGTTGTCTTCAGTTGCTCTAGATCTGGTCTTGGGAGTGACTTCATGTAGGGAGACCAACATTACATGTCCCCTACCCTAAGGATCTTGATGGACTAAGCATCGGTTCGGTAAAACTAAATTGTTTTTTCAATTGTTTTAATATACCGAGTTGCAAAGTAAGCGATATGAAAATTGGTTTACTGGAACGAATGGTATGTGCAGATGTCATTTGTAATATCGTAAATTTTCGTGGATGCTTGATGGACTACTATTGAGCCAGGTATAACTCTTAAATGTTAAAATATATTTTATCTGAATTTTACCATATGATATTTTGTGTAATAACCACTAAAATATATAGGTGACTTGGGAGCCGTATGATATTCTGATTATAGCTCATCTGTCTGATATTTGCCTTGCCAGCAAGGCTATATGGTTAGCACGTGTTCCCCTAATCAGCTGGAAGAGGGTAAAGTGGCACCTTCCTGACAGAGTTCTTCGTCAGTTTGGTCACTTACCACACATTGATGTTGCTCTGATGGATCCCAGCTTCAAAAGAGTTGATGGCAGAAAGAAAGCTCATACTGATTGGGTTTAGTACCATCAACAACACATCGCTACCTAGGAGGCTCGCAGAGATCACATTGCCGTGGTAGATGACACTTATGCTGATGTATAGCAAGCCCTCCCACAATACATGTTATGGTTCAGGTCATGGGCTTCGTTGTACTTGCTTAAGGCGTCTATTGATCCACCGACGACATACTACCCCAGAGCACCTACCGAGCGAGCATATGTTAAGATAATACTACAATCTACAAATTTTCTTAGCTACTCTATATGCATATTTTCATAGTAACATTTTAAACTTGTTTCATATTGGCGAAGCATATCTTAGCGATGGAGGACATTTTTCAGCCTTTCTTTGGACGTCCAGGTGACTCGGACTTCCGGTTGACTATAAATAAGTATGAGAAGATATGCCATGATCTGAGATTGAGAACCCACATTAGTGACTACAAGCTCGAGCATGTCATAGTAAAGCATATGTCACATGGCTACGATTCAGCTCTGATTACACAGGCGACAGACATAGGTGCAGACTCATCTACTTATGATGATCCAGGGCCTTCCACTTTTCAGGAGAGCTCTCAATCTCAGTGCCATATGGATGTTGCACCGTCACAAGATTGTGTATCTTTAGGAGACTTGCAGCCAGAGATGAGGCCAGAAGTTGCAAGTCAGGATCAGGTACCACATGATGTCTCCCCAGTGCGTGATCTTTCAACCCTACTACGCCTCAGGTAGTATTGTGATAGCATATAGCGTCAGCGATAATATATAGATGTATTTGTATTGTGTATTTGTTATTCTATAATTTTATATTTTTTGCATTTGCTGGGTTTACTTAAGATATGAATGAAATTTTTTTTCTATAATTTGTTTAGTAGTACAACAATTTCATGTAAAGTGGTTTAAATTTGATGCTAGCAGCTAGTTGAGTTTATATGCAAACTGCACGCAAATACAACTCTTGTAAAAAACACATCTCTTTTCTCAAAAAATAAAAAGTAAAATAATAGAAAGTCTCCTTATGGGCTAGTTACGGTTAAAAGCTAGGTCGTCAATGTCGGTTGGCGGCTTTAAAAGCCGTCGATCAATTATCAGGCGGCGGCTTGGCGATAAGATGTAAATTAGGCATTGGCTCAAGCCACATGATGAGGTGGTGGCGGTCGCCATTATGCGGCAAATTCTATGGGATGAGGTGGGCGATCATCGCTCTTATGAGACTATTGTACCTAAACCAAAAATTTTTTTATACATTCTTAAAATAATAAATATTAATTATTTAATATTTATTTTAAAAATTTTTTCTACGTTGAGTGATTGATCCAATTAGTCTTGTATATGCTTTCTTCCAGCAAGCTTCGCTCTTGATTTTCCTGCTTTATATAGTAATGGGTACATACATGGGTTTTTGGAGAAAGGGTACATACATGGGTTACAAGCGAGGGACAGGTTCCGACATAAACGGTAGGTGAGAGAGATCTCGCAAATGCAGGGCAGAGCATGCCAATGCATTTGCAAGGCGACACGAGCAAAAAGATGAATCTTATTTTTTTTTAATTTTTTGAGTGTATATTTATAAAAAATAAAGTTTGAATATTAAATTTATAATATAATAAATTTTAAATGATATGCATATAAATCTCTTAAAATTAAAATTTGTAACTCAGTTAAAAATCAATATTCCTTTTCCTCAATTGTAAGAGGTTAGCATCAGAGAATTTAAATTGATGCAGTTGGGTATTGCAAATTTGTAATTTATGTGCTTCTGGAGGAGTCGGTTGATTATTTCAGGTCATGGGATATTCCAACGTAGGCATGTTGTCCTACCAAACATCATTAAATATTACTATAAAAATGATTCGGAACATGCCTTAAAATTAGGACAAAATACTACAATTATTTTAATCTTAGTTGTTGGCGCATAATTCATCATCAATAATAATAGTGATGAAGATGAGCAATATTATGAAGAGCTTATTTGAATGGATGAAATATATATATATATATATATATATATATATATATATATATATATATATATATATATATATATATATATATATATATATATTATTTGATTTAAAAATAATATTTTAAGATAGCATTAATTTTGGTTTTAAGGAAGACATACCATTATGAAAACTTTAACTTCATTAGAGATCTTAGGTTCAAATTTTTTACACATATATTATATGCTGAGTTCGTAATTAAATTTACTCGAATTTGATAAAAATATATATATAAGCTGTTAATTAAAGTAGTTAACAACTAAAATCTTTGTATCTAATGATTGTAATAAAAAAAATTATAACTTTATAATCATCTTTGATCATTCTAACAAATGATTGCTTAATATTGTTACATTAAAATATGAGTAAATAAATGAATGATAATTCGAGCACATAATAAGAGCAAGCAAAATAAAACTTGGATATTATACAAGGATTTTTAAGTGAAATTTTTTAGAAAATAATTGTAGGATAGGAACAATTTTAGATAATTTTGTTGATAATAAATTTAAAAATAAACTTGTTTAATATATGAGCTTGAATTTGAGTTCAAGTTCGAGCACATGGTTAGATATATAACTCAACTCAAGAGCTATGTAAGCTCACTTACGCCTTAATTGTCATATATGATGTCTAGATATATAAACTAAATGTAACATTTAATAAATGTTGATGCATGAATCAAACAAAATTAACGAATCAAAATTCTAATTGTTAGATTGATCAAAATATTCTTAGAAACTTAGTTGATCAAATTTAGGCTTCGTTTGGGAGGGCTTTTTTAGTGTGTTTTACTTTTGAGAGAGTGAATTTTTAATTTTGATACCCGTTTGAATAGTGTGCTTTTTGAAATTGAGTTTTAGCTCCAGAAAATTTCGTTTTACCTTTCAACAAAAGACAATAACTTTTGAAATCTTTAAACCAGCTTTTCAGGAATCCGAAAAGCTTAGCCAAACGAACCCTTAGTACAATTAAAAATTATGATTATTAATTAAAGATTTATATCATTTGCTATAAATGACTCGCAAAATAGAAGTATGTAACGATCAAAGAAAGTCCAAAAAATCAAAATCTTATCAAACAAATTGCATAGAAATGGACATATGCTGTATTTTTAAAATTTTTTTTATAATTTTATTGAGATATTTGGGTCAATTTAATGACAAACTCGTACACAACACCTGCAAAGACTTGAAAGCGAAACTCTTAACCAATGTGCTAAAATATATTGTACATTTTTTTCATAATTTCATATGGTAATGTGGACATCAATTTAATGATTGTTGCCAATTATGCAATTTAAATTGATCATAAAGTTTTAATAATAAATATGAAAGCTTGGCTCAAGAATTAGCTTTATTAAACTAATTTTTTTTATTGGAAAGCTGAATTTGTTTTAATTCAGTAAGGTTTTTATTGATATATTTTACTTCAAAGGTCTTACAAAGTAAATGAATCTTAATTAATTTAATGTTTTAAGATTTATTTGCCTATAAATATATTTTATCAAAATAAATCATAGAATCTGACAGCAGAAGCTTACATTCCATTATACTGAAGTATTTTGTATTAATTCAGTCAGAATGGTAGCTCAAACGGTCAAATTATGATTTTAAAATGCAATAATTAATGAAATTTGAAGTGTGGCAAAAACATGATCGGGACAATTATATGTATAATATTTAACATTTAATTATTTATAAAATTAATATTGTCATATATATATTTTTTAAAATTATTTCTCAAATATTAAAATTCATTAAAAAAATTTTAACTTACATGTTTTTTTCATTTTATCAAATAATGATTTAATCATAATCTGCACAAATACACATTTAATAAATTAATATAATAACAATAATATTAATTTAATAAATGAATAAGTTTTAAGTATTATGTATGAAATATATTTGTGTGAAATAAAAATACAATCGATTTAGATGCGGAAGGAGGAAATTAAAAAAACAAATGTTTTTAATTTGTTGGCTGTATTTCATTCTGCAATGCATTTTAGAAAATAAGGAGTTTTAGGATATATTTAGGATAGCTTTTTAATTATACTTTTTCAAAAAGTAAAATGTCTTCATCTGACTATCAACTTTTTCTTGTTTTAATAAAAAATTATTTTAAAATAACGGTTTATGATGAATATGAGAAAATTATTTTTAATTTTTTTTTTATAATATTTAATTTTTCAAAATTATTTTTTCAAAATAATTTTATAAAATTTTAAAATTTACTATTTAAAAGAAATAAAATATAAGTCAAAATTAGAAAATATTATCTATTAAAATTATATATTCATGAAAAAATATTTTCAAAATTTAGAAATTTATATGATTCAATTAGTCACACATTTATAAGCAATGCACGATCTGGAATTAAATCAATCAATCTAAATACAACGAATAATCAAACTAAACTGAGTAATTTGATTCAATTTCACTTGAATATATTTTTCATTAAAGCCAATTTTGCATAATATGATTTAATTTAATTTAACTTTATTCGATTTAAATTAATTTATTATTAAATCAAACTTTTTTCAAGCTGGTAAACATTGAAAAGCAATCATTATAAAAGAAAAATGACACAATGATGAAAATACCATAAAAAGGGCTTATTATTGTGAAAAGACATTAAATATTGCAACACTTGACATTTAATTTTGCTTTGAAATAAAAGATCTTAAAGAGTATTATGATCCTAAATCTACATTTTATACCAATGTCTTCAAAATGCATATCCAAAATTATTATAAAAACACTCTTTATTTGTGAATAGAAAATAAATTAATCAATTACACAATTTAGACAATTAATGTTGCATCGCTACAATAAAATGTCAATCCATATATATATGAATAATAGCTTTTCAGAAAATAATTTAATATTTATTATTCTCTCTCTCTCTCTCTCTCTCTCTAGGAATAAAACAAAAACAAAATAAGAAACTATACAATAAATACAAGCAAAAGAAAAGCTTGAGGACTGAAACAAGTTTAAAGCTTTCTTAAGATCTGTTTTAAGACAGCCACAACGCAATGACAAAAAGTAAAAACATGGCTTAATTGCCTTAACAAAGATTTGAAATATAATATTTATTTTTAAAACTTTTGAACAATTTGTATCATCATCATGATATAAATTACATTAATTTTTACTCTATTTTAGTGTGTAATCAAGAAAAGGAATGGTAGTTACAAAACCCTAGAACTTCGACATGGTTAATCACAACTGAGAAACATGAAAAATAGTTAAAAAAGAATAACAATAAAAAAGTAAAGATGCATTTCACAATAATTCTTCACACTATGTAATGATGAAGGAATCAAATTGAAGTATCCCTTCACCTCACAATCAAACCACCAAATAAACACTATCATCTTAAAAAAGATGCATTGAAAGTGACATCAAAACCACAACCAATAATTCGTTATATTTATGATAGGTAATATGCTAGTTTTAAAATCCGGATTATTGTGACAAAAGCTAGAAGCCAAAGTAGAACAAACAATCTCATAACTAAGCAATCTCTTTCAAATCATAGACTAATAATTAGCTTTAAACTCAAGTCCTTTCGTCTTTTTCCTCCAGGCCTCCACCGCCATGGAACCCTTGCTGTCCTTGACCTCCACTTTTGCTTCCTTTACCACAGTGGCCACATCTGACACCTCCACTGTCACTTCCTCCACTATTAGCTCCCCCACTTCCATCGTGACTTACTCCACCACTTTCACCTCCCCCACCGCCTCCATTCCCACCACCGCCACCACCACTTCTTGCTCCACCAGTACCGCTGCCTCCACCACCACCACCACCACTACCATTTCCCGCAGCACCTCACCTTTCCTGCCTCCACCACCCCACCATTGCCGCCACCACCTCACCCCACCACCACTTCCCCATCCCCAGACCCCACCTCCACCTCCACCTCCACCTCCACCTCTCCCATGGCCATCACCATCAACTGTTATGTCAGTCCCAGCCTTCGACACGTTCAGGACAATGTCAGTAACATTATGAATGTCAAGGCAATCAGATAGGGAGGTGAGGGGAAGTGGAAGAATGGAAGCAACAGAAAGAAGACAGAGAAGACCCAACCATGGGTTCCTGATCAGAGAGGACATTGCTACTGTTCTTCGTGTGCTGAGACTGAAGGCTCCAGCATTCTCCTTTTATAGCGATTCAATGGTGGTAATAATAATGGTGACAGCTTGTTCTACAAAATTTGTGTTCTTAGATGGCTTCCAGCCCTCCACTTGCAGCCATGCACGTGAAGTGCAATGCAAGCCATCTTCCATTATCTCTCCACTATCGCCACCTCTCTCTCTCTCTCACACACACACACACACACACACACAATTTCTCATAACCAAAAGATAAACTATTATCCTATGAAGTATGCATTGGCCAAAAAAAATGAAGATTACCAAACCATATACTCTGCTTTTCTAGCTTACTTTGAATTGGATTAGAACAATCCTACTAGCCTTGGAATCTCAGCAAAGAATTCGCAAAGATAAAGAGGTGAGAAGGTTACTGAGACTACAGAAATCTAGCTCTTTGTTAGCATTCCTGATAGAATTTTCACGAAAACAAGAAAAACAGGAAGCACCGTCTAAAAGCAGACCATAACAAGAAAGAGATGCACCAAAAAAAGGCATAAAAAAATTTAAAATAATTTTAGCCATCAACCTCACCTATTATATTTTACAAACCTATGATGAAAATATTAAACAATTTCGTCAGTCACATGTCAGACCTGTACAAGTAGCTAATGACAGCTCCAAAAAAAATCCAACAGAAGCTAAATTCATGGAAACTGGAGTACTGATTAAATGCCTTAGCTTCGAGATGATCTATTTCTATCTTCGAATGCTCGTTTGCAGTTCTAGGGTTGAGAGAATTTGAGGCATCGACATGCCACCAGAGACAACAATTTCTGTCAAAAGTGTAACATAATGCATTTTTTAAAAAAAAATTAAAAAATATATATAACTTGGGAAATTTTCACCGCAATGAAAATAATTAAAAGCTTACCAATTCCTTCACGGACTGACAGATTGGGTCTAATGACATCACGCGAGTTAACCATAAAAATGTCACCAATATAGAGATGATTGGTGGGAACATAAACGCAGAAGAGTTCCTCTTCACCAGAACCAGCCTGCCAATAAGTAGTGTTATTTTACACAGTAAATATTCAGGTAGCAAGAAAGAACATGATGCATATTAAAAGGGAAGAAGCATAACTAAGAGAATAAGGAGAAATTACTTCATCACAATCCAAAAAATATAGTAAAACACATTTCATTCTCACAAAACTTACACCTTGTAACTTAATTCAACAAATGTGTAATGATAGCTACAAATCTAGAAATAATAACGCAAAAGTCTTGTGCAACTCACGGAGGAATTGATAGAGGTGCAAAGATTATTACCACATAAGATGATTTCCTAAAACCTTAATTAAAATTGATTTCCATGCATGCAATATACATCACGGTTAAGAGAGAGAGAGAGAAGAGAGAGTCAATTGCTTGGAAAAACAAGAGTGGTGGCCTTCATTAGATATTGAGGTTAGAGAGAGAGAGGAGAGAATGTTACACCAATTTCAAAAAGATGATATGAAAATTTATATATTATTTTGTGCATATCCCGAAAATGGCCTAATATATATTTATAAAATTCTAAATTTGATTTTGATCATTTAGATGTAAAGAAGTAAACATAAATAACAAGTATAATAATACTTATTTAAAAATTTTATTTTCCTAAATTTTTATATAAATTTACTATTCACAACTAAAGCACTATTCATCCAAATTGATTTTCCTCAATTATGACCACATGCAGAAGCGAATTAAGAAACAAAAGTTGTGATTTATTATAAATTAGTTTTATTAGATAAATAATTAATTAATTCCTAGAATTTTTAAAAATATTCTCTAATTTTTCTTATCCCTTACTCATGACTCTGCTAGAGATAAAGATAATCTTGGGTGATAGCTAGGAATCGGAAATAGAGAAAAAAAATAAAAAGAAAAAGAAATGAAAGAGGAGAAGAGAAAGAGAAGGAGAAAAGGTGAAGAACAATGGAAGGAGGAAGAGAAAAGAAGCTCTAGAGTAAGGAGAATCATAACAACAATAACAACAACAAGCCTTTATCCCCACTATGTGGGGTTGGCTAAATGAATCATTCTTCTCCATTATGTACCTAAGTGTCAAATTCTCATTTAATTCTAATAAAATAAGGCCATTTTTTACACTTCCTGAGTCTTTTTAAGTCTATCTCAACCTTTTTTATCATTAGTGGAATTTAACTACTCTCCTAACTAGGTAATCGGACGGCTAATGTTTTATGTGACCAACCATCAAAGGTGACTCTCTAATCTTATCTACCATTAGAGCTACTTCAATCTCATCACATATATTTGTTTCTCATTTAATCTCCGAGTATAAAGCAACTCATCCACCTAAGCATCCTCATCTTTGCAACACTTAATTTTATCTTGTGCTTCTCTTTTATTGACCAACATTCTGCACCATAACGCATTACAGGTCTCACCACGATCTTATAAAATTTTGCCTTGAGTTTAAGCGATACTTTTCTATCACACAACAGGCCCGCTTCAACCATTCAACTTGAATTCTACTAATAACATCCCCATCTATATCACCATCACTTTGAACAATAGACCGAGATATCTAAAATGTTCACTCTTTTTAATGACTTAATCACCCATTGTCACCACTTTGCCACTAGATCTTCTAAAACTAAAATTACACTCCATGTATTCGATTTTAGATCTACGCAAACAAAAGCCTTTAAACTCTAAATTTGACCTCCATAATTCAAGTTTTTCTTGAACTCCCTCTCTAGTCTTATCAACAAGAAGAATATCATTAGCAAAAATCATACACCAAGGTACGTCCTCATGTAAATGTCCAGTAAAACATTCATAACTAAAGCAAAAAGATTTGGGAGCTTAAAAGCAGATCCTGATGTAATCCAAATGCAATGGGAAAATACTTGGTCAATCCTCCTTACAATTGAACACAAGTAACAACTCCAATATACATATCTTTAATGACTTGAATATAAGCAATCTTAACACATTTTATAGAATTCTCCAAATCACTTCTCTTAGAACTTTATCATTAGCATTCTCTAATTAACAAATATCATATGTAGATCCTCCTTACTCTCTCTATACTTCTCCAAACATCTCAACAATTATATAGTATCCATAGCAAACCTACCCAACATAAAACCAAATTAGTTTTGAAAAATTTTGTCTCACGTTGTAACCTATGCTCAATTACTCTCTCCTATAATTTTAATGTATGATACATTAACATAATTCCTCTATAATTTGCATACTCTAGTGCATCACTTTTAGTTTTAAAAGTATGAACCAACAAATTCTTCCTTCACTCATTTGGTATCATTTTAGTCTTTAAAATAAAAATAAAAAGATTAGTAAGTCAAGAAATTCCTTGATCTCCTAAGCATTTTCACGCTTCTATTAAAAAAAAATTATGTCATATAAAATATGTTTGCAAATGATGACTTGTGCATGAAGAGGAAAAAGGCATGACAAGATAAACCTTAGTTGGGCTAAAAGGAAGTTCCTGACTCTTTTCTAAAAATTGACATGCTATGATCCAACTTTAAAGTGAGAGGCTATTAATAAATAGTCAATCGATATGTTAAGTGATGACCTAATGTTATAAATGTGTCAAAACTTATAGGCATCACATGATATTTTTAAAACCACAAACAGTAAAGAAATGAATGAAAAAATAAATATTTCCATATAGTAAATAAATATCATAGTATATTAAATATTCGCATATAAATGATACAATTTATTTTTTTGCTTATACTTATGACTTATAATTGTCTTTTACTTATGAATCTTTAATTCTTTTAAGATTAATGCACTATATTAGTCATTCTTATAACATTTCATGTAAGTTCAATAAGTCAGCAAGTATGCTATTATTTTATATTCTTTGATTTTGAATAATTTATTAGAGTTATTTATCACTGAACTTTTAACTCACAAAATATTATTCTTATTATTATATCAAGCCAGAGAAAGAAGTAATGTCATAATTAGGTGACAAATTTTATCTTCTATCCTAAAATTGATGTATAATTTTACAAGCAATATAAAAGAAAATATATTCATGATGTAAATTAAGATTACTTTTGACATGTATAATTTTTTGAAGTTTATTAGAAGCTATATAATCAATTTTAACGATATAAATTATACATAAGTATTAATGACTCTGATGAATCTATTTAGATGATCATGAAAGTACCAAAAATATATTGTAATAATTAATGTAGACTAATTTTTCTTCCATTCAATCTGATTGGTGAAGTTAGAATAGGTGTTAGTGCAGAATGTGTGACTCGATTATTCACCTCTATTATACCTCAAAATGACCATAAAAAGGGAGTCAAGAAGAGGTGTGTAAGAAATGATATCAAAACAGATTGACAATTGTTCAAGATTACCAACATAAACACTAAGATTCAAAGTACATAATAACAGAATTTTAAATTGATGATTTTATATTTTGAAAGCCAAACATATGAAAGGTATACTAGAATGGGTCAAAGAACGAAAAAATTAAGTCCTAGATATAGAAGACCATTTGAAATAATTAAAATGATTTTAATAAAGTTGCTTACAGACTAACATTGCTAACAAACTTGTATGATATACACGATATTTTATATATGAATGCAAAGACAATAAGTTGCTAATCCAAACAATAAAAAAATACCATATGAATAGATTAAAGGGCTAAAAGATCTAACCAACATTGAATTTGATATTAAAAAGTTAAGAAACTAACTAATTCCGTATATAAAGATAAAATAGAGGCACATATAAATAAAAAAGTAACTTGAGAAAGAGAACAAAAAAAGAGAGAAAATTCCATATAAGTTTGAATGATTGCTAAAATAATAAAGTTCGAAGATGTAATTTAAGGAACCCGCTTTTAGCATATCTCGAAAATGAGCAAATATATTTTTATAAAATTTTAAAATTTATTTCAATCATTTCAATATGTAGAAGTATATATAAATAAAAAAATATACTACCAAATTATTTATAAAAATTATTTTCATAAAATTTTAATAAATTTACTATTCACAACTAATGCTCTATTCATCCAAGTCAACTTTCCACAAGTAAGAGCACATATAATAACAAATTAACAAGCAAAAAATGTAATTGGCTATAAATTAATTTAATTACATAATTAATTAAATGATAGAATAATCTAAGAATATTCTCTAATTATTCTTATCCCTTACAATCAGTCACTATGCTAAAGATAATGATAAGCTTAGGTGATAGCTGGGAACTGAAACCAACAACAACAATAACAACAAGCCTTTATCCCACTAAGTGGGGTCGGTTACATGAATCCTTTGTCTTCATTTTGTCTTATTATGTCAAATTCTCATTTAATTCAAGTATCGAGGTTGTTTTTATATATCTTAACCATGTCTTTTTTTAGGTCTACCTCTAACAATTTAACATAAAGCAAATCTAAATCTACTCTCCCTGGCTCATTGGATGGTAGCTTTATGGTCAAACCATCTAAGGCGACTCTCTCTAATCTTGTATTTGAGCTACACCTTTTTCCAACATACTCATTTCATTTTATCTCGTCCACCTAAGCATCCTCATCTCTGCAACACTTAACTTAGCCTCATGCTTCTTTTTTATTGGCCAACATTCTCCACCATAAATCATTGACCTTACCACCATCTTATAAAATTTTCTTAAGTTTAAGCGGTACTTTTCTATCACACAATAGGCCAGATGCATTCCTCCACTTCAATCAACTAAATTCTACTAATAACATCTCCATCTATTTCACCATCATTTTGAACAATAAATTCACAATATTAATGTCGAAAACCTTTCTCTAATTGACCTCCATAATTCAAGTTTCTCTTGGACTCCCTCTCTAGTCTTATCAATAAGAAGAATGTCATCAGCAAAAAGCATACACCAAGATACATCTTCCTATAAATGCCTAGTATAAACATCCATAACTAAAGCAAAAATATAAGGGCTTAAAGCTGATCCTTGATGTAATCTAACTGAAATAGAAAAATATTTTGTTAATCCTCCTTGTGTTTGGACACAAGTAACAACTCTAGTATACATATCCTTAATGACTTGAATATAACCAATATTAACTCCTTTCTTTTCTAGAACTCTCTAAAGAACATCTCTTGAAACTTTATCATAAGCTTTCTCTAAATCAATAAATATCATATGTAGATCCTCCTTGATTTCTCTATACTTCTCCATCAAACCTCTTAACAAATGTATAACATCTATAATGGATGTACCTGGCATGACACCAAACTGATTGTGTGAAACTTTTGTATCACATCATAATCTATGCTCAATTACTCCTCCCATAATTTTAATGTATGACATATTAACTTAATTCTTCTATAATTTACACACTCTTATGCATCACCTTTATTCTTAAATATAATAACCAACAAACTCTTTCTCCACTCATCTGTCATCTTTTTAATCTTTAAAATAATATTAAAAATATTTGTAAGCAAGAAATTCCTCGATCTCCTAAACATTTTCACACTTTTATTGTAATATCATCAGTCCTCTTGTTTTTCACATTTCATTTTCTTTAAAGCTTCTCGTGATTTGCTAATCTGACGATAAAATAAAATTCTATTTTTGTTTAAAGTATTAAAGATGCTAAAATCAATCATATTTTTATTGAAAAAAATAAGTGGAGAAGCAGAAGAAGAAAAGAGATGAAAAAAAGAAGAGCAGAAGAAAAAAAAAAAAAGGAGAAGAGCAATTCCCGGATAAGAAGAAAAAGAGAAAAAATAACAGGAAAATGGAAGAAGAGGAGAACAAAAAGGAAAGAAGAAAGAGGAGAAGAGAAGGGAAGGAGAAAAGGAGGAGGAGAAGGAACAAGATGAGAAGAAGCAGAAAAGAGAGCTAAAAATTCAAGAAATCCGAGTTTCGATTTGTAAGCTCAAAGATTAGAATGAAGAGAAATTTCTTAAGGCAAAAATCTTATTTGAGACTCATCAATTTATTTTTGAGTTATCAATTTCAAATTTTATATATTTTGATAAAATTGATGTTTTTATTAAGTTTTTTTTACGAAGAACAAGATCTCAAAAAAATATAAATAAAAAAATTAATCCTGAGGAGCAACTTAGCATTTTGGTGAGATAACCAATATCTAAAGCAAACAATTTATATATCTAATGTTTATAGTATTTCCTTCATGTTGAGCATATTATTACTATCAAAGGTTTACCTGTGAAATTATTGTATATTCATACAATCATATATTTTAAGTAATTTTGTGATTTTTATATTACAATAAAATAATTAGCTAATATGATAGATGACAAAGTAATATTAGGAATGTTTCAAAACTAAATAAAAATCTCATAACATTTCTAAGATCATAAACAGTACAAGATTAAGAAAGAAATGAAACAAAAAGCAAAAAAAATTATCTAGTAAATAAAAATCATAATATATTAAATATTTAACATATAAAATAATTTATTTCTTTGTAGATACATAAGCTTATGATTTATGATTGTCTTTTACTCATGAGGCTTTTATTCTTTTAGATTTAATGCACCATATCAGTCATGCTTATGACATTTAATGTTAGGTTCAAAATACCAACATACATGTTATAACTTATTGTTTTTGTATTTGAATCATGTATTAGAGTTATTTCTCTTATTGAGCTTTTAGCTCACAAGATATTATGTTAACTATTATTTGAGGCAAGGTAAAAGAGTAAGTGAGGACATAATCAGGTGATCAAATTTTATGTTATATCCAAGAATTGAAGTACAATTTGAAAGTGATATAAAAACAAAGATAATCATGCTATAAATTAAACATTACTTCAGATATGTCTAAATTTTTATCAAGTTTATTAAAAGCTCTTTAATCTATTTTAATAATTTAAATTATACACAATTCCATAATATGACTCTGATGAATATATTTAGACGATCTTGAAAGTATAAAAAATATATTGTGATGATTTAAGTAGAGTAATTTTCTATTCACTCCATCATGATTGATAAAGACGGGATAAAAGTTAGTGTGGAATGTGTCTGACTAGATTAATGGCTTCTAGTATACCTCAGTTTGCTATGGAGAGGGGGAGTTCAAAGGGAGGTGTGACAAGGAATGCCCCAATATCAAGGATTCATGCCAATCACTAAGGAGGCATGACATAGTGGATAACTCCCTTAGGTTTCAAGTGTCAGAAGATATCTAATAGAAAAGATCACCTTAGCCAAAAATGATAGAGAAAATATGAAGAAAAAAATATTATATTACTTCAAGTTTAAATTCAACATCCCTAATGCCTCTTATTTACTTAATATAAGGGTCAATTCAAATATTAAAAAAGCATCAAATAAAAAAAATCTATTTGCACCTACATAAATAAGGATAACTAATCAAACCTTAATTGCAATTAAAAATTCAAGACATGCCTCTCTTTCAATAGTATGAATTTGAATTTCAAAGCAATCTAACAATAGAAGCTTCTCTTCATCTTTCAAAATTTTATTTAAAAGGTTTTTTAGTCTTCTAAATGTTTCTAGAAGTCTATTGAAACCTTTTGAGCATTAATAAATACTTCATACTTGAAATTGTTTCAAACCATGATTGACTTGAACCTAAGGGTGGAGATCATCTTGGATCAAATAGAATAAGATTCTTTATAATTGAGTGAAGATAAAGAATCATTCATGTAAAGGGCACTCCTTTTAATTCTTTTATGTAGCATGGTTTTGATGAAAACATGACAATCATCTTCTATAATCTTAAATATAATTTTTAAGCTTTTTTAATAGTTTAGTACTAAATGCTTGAATTTTACTATTTAAGTATATTTTATATTAATATTTTTAAGCAAGATAATTCATAAGTTGGCACATCAAGTTAGGGTTGATTTTGTTAGTTAACATAGTTCAACCCACAAGCTATTTATAGAATAGAACCTACGTGAACAAGACATAACGCGCATACATCCATTCATGGCACATGATAAATTGTATTAGGATATGAAGTAATATTTATTCATGATAAATGTGGGGAAAAATAAACAAGTGATTTAGGCATGTTTAATAAAGAAAGGAGAATATACATTAGATGGGTAGAGAATGTATAAGGATTAGAAAATGAATATAACTAAAATTTTTGCAATTTATTTTAAAAAAAAGGCACTAAAGTCTTATGCATACTAACTATAATGTATTGACTAACACAAAAGAATGACCCAACTCTTTCTTGATAAGACTTTCAATACTTGCTCATAGATCCATTCAATGTCCTTTAAATGAATAAAATCAATAGGACACTTTGGCTTTTCCCTAATGAGGGTGTAGCGAAAAGATATAAACATAATAACAATATAGCTATATCATACAAAGTTTGTGACATAGAGTTATTTTATATTATTGTATTTCCTTTACATGCTATAGCCATTATGTAAAGGAATCACCTAGTTCTTTAATTTGACTTTCTATTGATTGAAACCAAATGGTTGCTAATAATCTCCTCCCCTCGATCCCCAGAGTTTTGTTCTCTTTCTCAATCTCCTCTCTACCTCTCAATCTTTCCCTCTCCTATCTAAATTCAACTGCAATATCAAAGCAAGAGAAGGTTTAAGCCATTTTAATTTATCCATCAAAATAGAGAACAAAGGATTCATAGAAATGATCCAAAATGGTTGAAAGGATTCAAACATTTACATAGTACACTGATATCCTTATCAACTTGGGTGTTAATAGATAATTGGACTAGTGTTGGTTATATAATATAGCAATAAAATTTCATTCAAAAATGATAATAATAAAAAGAGTTTATGACATTAAGCTCCCACGGATGAGTGAGGGAATGAAGACGTTCAGTCTAATCTCCATAAAGAGCTCACCATGAAGACTAAGTAGTCAATTCAAAGCATTAAAAATAGGTTGGTTCCTACAATGAAAAGCACAAAGTATGTTCTCAGTTACAAAACAGTTCTCAGATTTTTTAGAAAAAGTTAAAAGTTAAAGCAAGCCGCCTTCCACTGTGAAAGTTTTCGATTGGGTATCATGTGATGCATGGAAAGATTAATATGCATCATTTTAATGAAAATACAGTTGATTTTGAAACAAATATTTCTGAGAATGCAGCTTCAGCATTACTAACCCAGGTGACTTTGATATAATCAAGCCAATCCCAAGTGATCAGCAAGAAAACTAGTGTGAAGATTGGTGTGCACTATTTTGAATCAGTATATTCATGAGGATACCTGAGTTTCGGCTGGTTTTGTTACTGCAGGATACATGATTTGGAGATACTTCTTTGAGATGGAGCTGTGCTCTTCCCATATTTCAACATGTATGCTTACCAACCATGACTATTAATCTCTTAATATTAAAAAAAAAAAAGGGAAAAAAGAAAAAAGAAAAAAAGCAACGATAAAAGGGCTTTTCCCCCATGTCAAAGCACTATAGCTCCTAACATGTTAGTTTGACATAGAAGGTTCCATCACAATTTCTAACGCACACAAACCCAAATTTTTTAATATAAAACCATGATATGATTTCAACTTTCCTAGAAATTGTAGCCAAAAAAAAAAAAAAACACAATTCATAGAGTACATTGAAACAGCAAATGCACAGAGCTTAAAGTGCGGCAATTTCTCTGAATTGAAATAAGATGTTTCATCAATGAAGTAAATATTCTTCTTACATACCTGAAGGGTGACCGTCGAAGTGATGAACCCAAAAGCATATTCACCAATTCTTGGATGTCTTAATATGACCACTTCCTTGAAAGCATGCGTGTTCTGATCTGCAGCGGTAGAGTTAGAAAAAAACATGCACAAAAGAAATGTTCTTCATATCTGAACTGAAATTACCAGGAGATATTGCAGCACTAATTTGCTTGGATGCATTGTAGATATGACGAACAAATGGCATCCTCTTTATAAACCACTCCCCAAGTCCAAGGACAGATGTTCCCAACCATGATGACATGAATACTCCAACCAAGAAAATGAATGCTATGGAGGTTACGAAACCAAGTCCTACAATTAAAATAATACAGTTTAAATTTTGAACTGGATCAAAAAGGGTATATAGATAAACAGAAACGCATCCATTAATTATTAGAAGAACATAATCCATGAAAGCATTAAATAGAAAACCTAATAAAAAGCCAAATTCTTAAATAGGAGAAAGAGCAAGAGAAACATAGGTTGATTCAGAAGGGCAACCACTTAGAACATGCAAGTGTTACTAATTGATTAGTTAACTAACATTAACAAATTAGGCATATCTGTCATATGAACATGTATATGCATTTACAGAAAAAAACAATGGGTGGCATGCCAGGGAAGCTACTACCAACGATCACTTTCCTAGTCACCAATACAGATAGCCAAAACACTACACGACAGTCTGGAAGTACACGACCCTAAGCAGAACTGTGTACCTTTAAAAAAACTTATATCCTAATAACTTCTACATGGCTTAGATATTGTATTAATTTGGGCAATGATAATGGTTTTCGAAGACTCGACTAAATTATACTCAAAATAACATATAAATTAATAATATTTTTGTGAAACAAATCATTTAGAGTGATATGCTTACCAAAAATGTTGATCCCAAGTTGAGCATATATAGGGGAGAAGAATCCATCCACAAAACGAATAAACCACCAGGTGATAAAGAAAGTGACAGCTATTGGAAATAAGATCACACTGCGAAATTGAATTTCCAGGAAATTGTTAACAAGTAATAAATAACAAAGAAGTGCTACGTACCAAATTGTGAAATAAATTGATATCCACTTTGATTTGAAGCGACAACACTAAATTGAAATAATTTTTGTAAAGCTGAAGTTATTTACACAACGTATTTCAATTATAATAGAAAATCCAGCCTTACTTTCTTCTCAAATTGTTGTAATGCATTATTTCTCTGAATTTGGTACCTAATACAGAAAGTCAAAATCCCTAGTATGGAGTTATAAACATTTTTAAAATGCTTTCAGAGTCCAAATTTATACATACATAATATCTTTAAAAGATAAATCATGTAAATAATGCATAAGAATATTACAAATATCAATTTTTAATTTAATCCGGGGCTTTTTAAAGTTTAGAGCGACTTCTATTTAGCTAACTTCAAAAGTATAAAGATTTTTATTCCTGTTTTAAATAATTGCTGCTATTTAAAACCTTAAAAATGATAATGCATAACATTTTAGTTCCTTCAAAGAAGTAAAAGTCAAATAATAGAAATAAATCACATACCAATAAAGTATGTCCCATATAAGCCAAATGATTTGTTAAACTATAAATAAACAAAATTTCATACAAATCAAACACTGAACAAAGTTTAAAAATATCTTATTATAGTGATAAATATGGTAAAATGGATGCAAATATTCTTAAGAACATTCAAGTTGTCCAAAAAAGGGTGAAATATAAGATGGTAGAAAAGATTTGAACCATTAGTATATATTTTGAGGTTAAAAAAAATGTTTATCCTATACATAATAAAGTCAATTTCTTAGCATATGCCGATCTTGGAAGTTTTCATATGTTTTTTAGGATCCATTGTAGTAATCATCCACTTTTATATAAAGTCTTTTGCACAAGTGGGGTGGTTTTGTATGAGGCAATGTTCACCATTATTGGGCTAAACGGGTTCATCAAAAAATGGTTAGGACCACCAATAACTCAGGCAAAGTTGTTGAAATTGGACAAGTACCAAATTTTGAGTTTGATGCTAGTAGAAACTTAACCAGTGCAATTAAACCGGATTGATTTAAGATTTTAAAACTTTGCTTCAAAGTACTATAACATATCACTAACAAAATTGAGTCAATCATAATAGCTATGCTTTATTCCAATTATTTAAAATTATTTTTCCAGATCAATCTTCTTCATTCCATCATATTTGATGTGGGTATAAATTTATTTTATTATGAATATCCAAGTTATTTTATGTAATTAAAATTTATTATTTAATTAGAATTATTCTAGTATAACAATTTGTTACTAGTTTTTTAGTAGTTTATTACTAGCTTGCTCTTTCTTTCATCCATAATTATGAGAATTCTGGGTCATGTAAGGTAATTGATGGCTTCTTTTTCTTTCTTATTTTTTTTTCTTTTTTTTTTTGTGGAGACTCATCTTCTTCCATTCCAAGATTTTGATCATTCCTTTCTATTTTCTTTTTCTTTTCCTCTTTCTTTCTTCTTCTATATTAATCATTATTGGTTGGAAATGAGACTGTTTAATTAAATTTGTAAAAATTTTTGTTTTCAATTTCGTGGAATTTCATTTGTGTGGGTTGCTAGATCCTGACTTTCTAATTATTATTCTCTTAAAAAACCTAAGTCTTTCATCAAATTTGAACTTCAACACTTCTGTTTATCATATGTGACAAGAATCAAATAGAATTGGTTAAGTGTTCACTCCAACATTTGTGTGATATTTATGAAATTCTAGAATAGCTTCTAATAGAAAACGTATAAAATAAGGGAGGAATAACTATGAAAGTCCATAGATTGATAAGTAGGCACAATTACGAAATATTTAAAATGATTCATGGATTGATGATGTAATACTAGCAATCCCATAGATTATTAAGATGGCATGAAGTGAATAAAGAAGATGGACTATTGGACTTAGTGAAACATTGATAGATGTAAAAGTAATGGAGGTGGAATTGATACGGACTGATTTTCCATATTCCTCTTACGTGATTGAATGGATGTTGTCCACAAGCTTGTACATCAATTTCCATTATTAGGTTATGGAGATTGATTTTAGCTCAATAATAATGTGCTTCTGAAATGCTCTAACAAAAATAGCCTCATCAAGTGCACGAGTTTTTCTAAGATTGTTCTACATGTTATTAACTCAGATATTTCTTCTTAAGAGATCTAAGTTGAATGGCTTACTCCATGAATCATGGCAGTAAAATTTGTTCTCCTTGTCTTAATGAAGTCCATCATATCTACTTACCACCTTTCGTGGCTAATAAAATAGAACTGATATTTAAGATTGATTTAACGTGAGTTTGGAATGAAATTTGAAATGTTTGGAATAAACAATTCCTTCTTTTGGAACTTGGGTCCAGAGAGTTCCTTTGGTGAGGATTTTTAATTTTGCAATTCATTTTTTCTTCTGTAAGTATTGATTAAACTTTACACTAATCTTCCCCTACATCTCCACTAACATCCCATGGTTGATCCCTAACTTCCCTTGGAGAAAAATAGAAGATTTGTTTAATATGTCATACACTGCTCACCATACCAAAATCATAGACTATGCCACCACACCAAGTCGCAGTTTTACCCTCTTTTCAACCATCAATACCATCACTTGAAAATTTTCACAAAACTCCAAATATAATCATCAAACATCTCTTAACAATCTACATGTGATTTCAAGTCCAATGGAGTTTAAAAGACCTAGTCTTTATTATAGCTACCTCAACCAAAAACCTTTTAAAAGTTCCACCCAACTCCAGATCAATTCTTTAAATATTCCTCCACCATCTGCAAGTATGTTTCAAGTCCATTAATTCTTCTATTTAGCCCACCTTAGCCCATCCTACGCCAATCTAAATTAATCTCTCCTAACTTAGACCTAGGGTTCCTGAGGATATAGGAATTCATCTACAGCAGCTACAAGTCCTTGGAAGTACTTAAGTCTAAGGCTACATAAGTCATAATCTTCATCTTTGAAATTTTTAAATGTACAAAGTCACTTGGAACAAACAACCTTAATTAGTGTCCATTCACTATTATTAACATTTGCACGATCTATCATTTTCTCATTTAACTATGGTACAAAGATATTTTTTGCTAGAAACCAATAATTTGGATGCTATGCTGATTCAAGTCCTTGTAGGTAAATATGGTATGCATTATTGTACTTCACTAATTTCCAACTACAGTAATTCATGCTCACCCTACTCCAATGCCTATTGTTATAGTAGATTTTGGAAATATAAGAATTACAAGAATTTTATAAGTATATTAACATAAGCATGGCACGCGAAATATTCGCAACTGAAATGAAATAAAAAGAAGGAACCCTAGATGCAGTCAATCCTACGTTGGCCACAACAACCCACGTCAATCCCACGATCCCACATCCGACCACAGTCACACTCGCACAACTTCGACCACATCACCCACGATCTCCAGATACGGAGAGTGGCTTGAAAGGAGGAATCGGCTATAAACATAGACAGATGGGTTTGGCCGAGTCTAATGTGATGCACGCACGAGTGAAAGTGAGACAGAATGAGAGACAGAGAAAGATTGAATGTGAGAAAGAGAGGAGAAATTGAGAAATTTGCCCTAGTCATGCCTTTGCTCACGTGAAGTAATACCTCAGTCGATGATTCATGCAAGTATTATGTAAATTGGACCTAATACGAGGGATTTAGAAGAAATTTAGGGCTGTTTTGGGTATTTTAAAACCCCTCCATAGGTAGATTTGCAGAACCAAAAATTTGAAGACCCATCTATGTTGATCTTCGGTCCCACTTGAATAGTAATTTGAAAATATCTGTCGTCAATCTTGAGTCCGCCAAGAGATGAAATCCTCCATCAATTTCTTGAGTCTGAAATAAGAGAAAAGAGTGCACAATCGTACTGAATTATCATAAAACACAACACTACTAAGCCATCATATTACCAAAACTCATAAAATTTGCACGAATTTTAAATAACTTTAAAAATCAAATAAATACAGGTTAAAAAGACCAGTGCATGTCAATCTTGAGTCCAGCCAGAAAAATTGTGAAGACACATCAATCTTGGATCCTCCATCCGTTGATCATGGATCTAGAATAAGGGAGAAGAGCATCGATCGCGCTAAATTTCACAAAATGCAATAATACTAAGCAGTTATCCTATCGAAATATCATTAAAATTATTGAACTTAATCCTTTTTATAAAAATCATAAATGAGGGAGTTAGAACTCTATGATGTAATAAAATCATTTGCATGAAAAATTCAAATTCAATGAATCAAATAATGAATTATGAAATACAATCCCCTCTCACATCAAAAAGTAATATGATTTAATAGATCAAAATTATATATTAAATATTTAAACCTAGATAGTTTACACTTTTGATGGACTCAAATGTATTAATAAATTCTAAATTATCTCAGTTACACAAGGAAGTTTACAAGATACAAAAATACATAAAAAGTCCAAATCAAGGGATAATAAAAGAAATAATGATTGCATAGACTCATTTGGATAGTTTACACAAGGAAGTTTAACACTATTTTTGCCGGTCCCAAGTCCGGATGTGAAAAGTGGAGGGTTACGTAGTAGACCAGTAAAATTTGTCAAAATAATCACGATACGAATCCTTTAAATCATTAAGACGCTAGCCCCTTGAAGCACGACCATGGTTTGAATACAAAATGAAAAATGTGCAATCCGTGATCACGAGTGTTAAATAAGCAAGGGTTCCCACATTATGGACGGATGCGGACAAAGAAGTTAGACCATGAAACTATAATTAGGTAGTAATTTGGAATATAAGTACTCTTACAGATAAAATAATAGAATTAGTAGATATTATGGTCCATAGAAAGATAAATATTTTATGTGTTCAAAAAACTAAATGGTGAGAAGGCAAGGAGATTGATAAATTTTAAACTTTGATTTTCGGTAAAAGTCAAACTAGAAATGGTGTAGGTGTGATTATAGATAAAAGTTTGAAGGATAATGTTATAAATATTAATAGATGTGGAGATAGAATTATAAACTTTAAAGATTATTGTTGATACTAAGATTATCGATGTTATAAGTGTTTATGCTCCTCAAGTAGATTTAGATGTAAACTCAAAAAAAAAAATTTGAAATGAATTAGAAAGATTAATACAAAAGATACCTCTTGAAGAAAAGTATTTATTGGAGGAGATTTAAATGGACACGTGTTGGTAGAGTGGTAGAAGATTTTAAAGATTCATTGGTTATGATTTGTGTAATGAAGAAGGTGAGACTATATTAGATTTTCCTTAAATTTTACGATTTTGTAATTGCTAATACCTTTATTTAAGAAAAGAGATGAATATATTATTACTTATAAAATGGATCTAAGAAAACACAATTGATTATATTCGATAAGAAAAATAGATCATTTAGATTGTAAAAGATTGTAAGGTCATTTCAGTGAAAGTTTAAGACAACATCGATTTTAGTTTTAAGATTTTAAGATGAAAGATTGTAAGAGGAAAAATAAATCAAATTATTGTCCAGTTTAAATGACACTTAAAGAATACAAATAAAAATATTTTAAGAGCTACAAGAGCTTAGAATATGAGATGTCATAAGGAGTTAATGTTATGTGAGAAAATTAAAGTGTGAAATTAAGTTTCAAAAAAATGTGCGGAGAATCAAAAAAAACTTCTTTTAATAAACATAGGAGTCGAGAAAAGATAAGAAATAAGAAGATTATAAAACTTAATTTAGATTTAAAACTTCGAAAAATTGGGAAAGATATAAAATGTAGAGATTCTAAGAAATCAATATATGATGAAAAAATTTTTTTAGTGATTTATACATAAGAAGATGAAAGAAGATATGATAAGTTAAGATATTGAAAATAAGTGGATGGTATTTTGATAAACTTTAGATGAAAGATAAAATAATTTATTTAAACATGTAATACAATATCAATAAGAATTTTATTTTTTATATATTAGTAGATCTGAAGTTAGAAACAAGAAAAGAAAATAATATACGATGATATTTAATGGTGTGAAAATGTTTAGGAGATCAAAGAATTTCTTGGCTTACAATCTTTTAATGTTATTTTAAAGGCCACAAGAAGATGCAGGATAAGGTGAAAGCGTTGGTTGGTTCTATATTTAAGAATAAAGGTGATGCACAAGAGTGTACAATTATAGAGATTAAGTTAATGTGTCATACATTAAAATTATGGGGAGAGAGTAATTGAGCATAGGTTCGATGTGATACAAAGTTTCTCCAATCAGTTTGGTTTCATCAGATCTACTATGGATCTTTATACATTTATTCTGAGGTTTGATGGAGAAGTATAAAGAAAGGAGGATCTACATATGATATTTATTGATTTAAAGAAAACTTATGATAAAGTTTGAGATATTCTTTGGAGAGTTTTAGAGCGAAAGGAGTTAATATTAGTTATATTCAAGTAATTAAGGATATGTATACTAGCATTACTTGTGTCCAACACAAAGGATTGACAAAATATTTTCCTATTTGGTTGGATTACATCAAAGATCACTTTAAGCCCTTATCATTTTGCTTTATGGATGTTCTTCTTAGGCATTTCGGAAGATGTACCTTGGTGTATGCTTTTCTTTGATGACATTCTTGTTGATAAGACTAGAGAGAGTCAAGAGAAACTTGAATTATGGAGGTCAACATTAGAGTCCCAAGATTTTTAGTTTAAGTAGATCTAAAGCGAATATATGGAGTGTAATTTTAGATGTAAAAGTTAGTGATAGTACATTAGGTGAACAAGTCATTAATAAGAAGCGATTCAAATTTACTCTATTGTTCAAAATGATGATGAAATAGATGGAGATGTTATTAGTAGAATTCAAGTTGGATGGTTGAAGTGGAGGAATGCATTTTGGCTTGTTGTGTGATAGAAAAGTTCCACTTAAGGGAAAATTTTAAAAGATAGTGGTAAGACCAATGACTTATGAGTGATGTTGTAATAAAGAAAGAAACATAAAGTAGTTAATATAGATGAGGATGCTCAGTGGATGAGTGGCTTTACTCTTAAAGATAAAATCTGAAATGAGTATGTTGGGAAAAAGTTGGAGTAACTCGATGATAAGATTAGAAAAGAGTCGCCTTAGATGGTTTGGCCACATAAAGCGTGGTTCGATGACGTTAGAAAGTAGATGCATTAGATTTGTATTATGTTAAGAAAGGTAGAGATACCAAGACTTGGTTAAGATGTATAAAAATGACTTAGCATACTTGAATTAAATGAGAATTTGACACATAATAGGGGACACTGATAGGCGAAGGATTCATGTAGTGCAACTTAGTGGGATAAAGGCTTCTTGTTGTTGTTGTTGTTGTTGTTGTATAGACTCATTTGGACACACGAACATTAAACGTATGTCAAGGACTCAAATGTAACCCAATAATCAACGCAAAAATCAAGGCTTGCCTCACTTAAATAATGAGATTAAAGTTCAAACAGTTAATATTCCAATTAATGTAAGTCTAGTCAACATCTACAAAGCAAATTCCACATGTTAATAATTAGCTTTCCAATGGATGTAAGCTGATCTCATGGCTAAATCAGCCTTATAATAAACATGACTCTACTCTAATATCCGTATAATAGACTTCAATTGTAATTATAGCATTCCAAGAGATGTACATCCAATTTATATTTGTAAAATGAATTTCATTTTTAAACATTGGCATTCCAATAAATATAAGCCCAATCAATGTTCATAAAACGAACTCAAACTCAACTATAAGCTTTCCAACAAATGTTAAGTCCAATTGATATTCGCAAGGCGAACTTCGCATTTAACCAACCTATATTCGTAAGGCAAATTCCACAATTAATAATTGTCATTCCAATGGATGTAACCCTCAATATATATTTGCAAGGCAAAATTCACTCACATTTAAGGCATTCTAATGGATGTAAGCCTAGTTTATGTCTGCAAGACGAGCTTCATTTAACACTAACCTATAATGGACGCAAATCATACATATCTCATAAAACTCTCAAATCATTGTCTAAAAAATGAAATCATAAGAACAAATTTTTAAACTAAGTTTAGCTTAAAATTCAATAAATATCTGCACAATAACCCTAGTCTACTAGGGATTTCTAAGATGAGACAACCCACAACTACTAATTAGGTTCCCTAGACATCATAACTAATAACTCTCTAATGTTGATAGACTAAGAATAACATCAATCCCGAAATGAAAAAAATATGGGATCTTGATCGGGACTACTTTCCTTTATCCTAGATAATCTTCCACGCAATATCACTAAGCACCGATTCACACCAAAGATTAATATCTACATCCAACCTTAATGAGAGTGCTCTCCTATTGCGATAAGAGGAGTAATTAATTATGGATGTTTGCATCCATAGGAAGTAGAATCCAAATCTAAATAAACCTTAAAAATAATATTAGGGGAAATCTAACTGAATAAAAATCATTTTTCCTCATGAAGAATGTACTCTTTAACATCCTAGATGATAGATATTTCTATTATTTTTCCTGAGTGATCAAATTACTAATGACTCTACTAGAGATTACTTATCTCTCCATCTTTGATTAAAAGTTAAAATGTCATCCCCAAAGCCTTCGGTTAAACAATTAAACAAATGTGACGTCTATAGAAAATAAAACAGTCATATGATTCCATTCACTTAAAGAATGCCCAATAAGATATCGAGCAATTATTTATTTAAAAAGTTTAGGTTCATGAAATCAAATAAACTCTAAAAAGAGTCAATGGCGAGCATGAAAAATATAATGACCAATCTACATCCAACCTAAATTGATAGCGCTCTCCTACTACAACAAGAGGGGCAATTAACTATGGATGCCTATGTCCATAGAAAGTAGAACTCAAATCTAAATAAGCCTCACGAAGAATGAACTCTCTAACATCCTAGATGATAGAAATTTCAATTATTTTTTCCTGAGTGATCACTAACTCCCTGCCATAGTCTGAAAATATGGTTAGTCTGGCATGGTGGTCCAACTATCCACTAGTAATTCAAACACTCATACCAAAGTAAGCATAAATTCAGATCAAATATGCTCCTGCCCATAGGGCAGTTGGAAATTTTATTAAGCAAGATAACTAGGAGACAAGGCTAAATGTGGTTCTCAAATTCACGTGTTGTAAGAGATATAACAAATTAAAATAAAAATTTTATTTGAGGACTCCAATATCAAACCTAAGCTTTCATCTTATTTTAAATTATAATAATTGATCAACATAAGAAAATTACGTCTCCAATGCATATATTTTATTACAGAAAAATATTTCTTTCTATATCTTACAAATTTGAATCAAATATGCTCCTGATCATATGACACTTGGAGATTTTATTTATTAAGATAACTAGGAGGCAGGGCTAAATGTGGTTCTCAACATCATGTATTGTAAAATATATAACAAATTAAAATAAAAGCTTTATCTGAGGACTCCAATATCAAGCCTAAGCTTTCATCTCATTGTAAATTATAATACTTGGTTAACATAAGAAAATTACATCTCCAACGCATATATTTTATTACAGAAAAATATTTCTTTCAATATCTTACAACTTTTGAAATTAACAGATATCATGCAATTACCGAAAATGAATTGTGACTAATCAGCTGCTAACTATACCAGATCAATGTCTAGGATCAGTTCCAAATGATGTCTGTCCCTACTATGGCACATAATTATACATCATTAACAGCATGCATGATATTCTTGTTTAATATTATGCAATAAAAAAAACTCACCTCAACACTTTTTTTAAAAAAAATCGCAATGAGGCTGACGTCTTATTGGTGCTATGTGAGGCTTATGCCACACATAATGTGAGGAGCACCTCAAGGCCCGCCTCGCCTCAATTTTTGTGAGGCATAGAATTTTAGATCAATATTATTTTTAACAAAATCAAATATATGTTTTAATTATCTAAACAACACACACACAATCGATTTTCGGATAAATATTACTCAAGTGCATCTCCTCTCGTACTTTCTCCACTCATGCACAACACTGGCCACCGCTAGCGCCATCATTACTTGTGATAATCTTATTTTGATATTTAGATAATTGGAACAAGAGAGAAAAACTTATTATAGTAAATTTATTTTAAATTTTTATGTCATTGGTTCTTATTTTAATATCTTATATTTTTTTATACTTGTATAATACTTTTTATTTCATGATTCAATGTCAAGATATTAATATGTTTATTGTTATTTTGCACAATTTGTTTTTCTTACTATATTATGATGTTAATGTGCTACATTTTAATAAATAAATAGTTTAGGATAGTAATACATTACTTCTTACTTTGTACTATGATATGTGTGCAATTTTTTATTTTGAGCAATTTGTTGATTCAAAGACATACACCTTAAAACTCCTTGAAACTTACGGCCTCACATATGAAAAATGTCTCAATACTCAAGGGTGAAATCTATATGTTAGGACAAAAGTAAAGAACAAAATTAATTTTTAGAGAGGGCAAATGACTAATTTGACTACCTCATATAAAAAAATTTATAAAGTTCAAGAGGGGCAATTGGCTCCCCTCAACTGTGCATGGATCCGCCCCTGTCAATACCCAATTATGTAATTTTAATCTTTGCATGGCACACTTAAATCATGTAAAAGATCAGGCACAGAAAGAGATATTAAGAAGGTTCTAAACTGAAGTATCATGATATATGAACATATAATTCTTTAAAGTCAGCAGTAACAAGATTCTACAATATATCATAACTTTTGAACTTAACAGACTCACAAATACACCAAAAATGATTAAACAAACACCATTTGATTTTATGTATCATCCAGCTCATCAAGTCATATTATTACTGAGAAAAGTTTCAAATATTTATTTTATATTACCATATAGGACAATTCTTGCCAATACCTTTCAATTCAACTACAAAAGGAAAATTTACTCAAAAGGAAAGACCTCAAACAAAACAAAGAATTATGGAAACAGTAGAGAAATCCTTCAAAATGGAAAAAGTTCGAATGTTAGACCAACCAAATACATTCATATTACATAAAACCTGAAACCATCTAACGCAAAACCAGTTGTCTTCCTACTCCATTCTGTCTGAGGAAAGACATCAAACAAAACAAAGAATTATGGAAACAGTAGAGAAATCCTTCAAAATGGAAAAAGTTCGAATGTTAGGCCAACCAAATACATTCATATTACATAAAACCTGAAACCATCTAAAGCAAAACCAGTTGTCTTCCTACTCCATTCTGTCTGGATTACAGCAGTAAATACTCAACCTGTTTATGGAACCAGCTTCCATCAAAGAATAAGGAATACAAAATAAATCATAGGCAAACTTCAGTCCGATTGTCATCCTGCGTATGTTGTCTTGTATGTATTTATTGAAGCTTTACATCACTAATCCTTGAAAGCAAAAGGGTAGAGGGGATGTGGAGACACCGGATCAAGAAAAGGAATATAAGAATACTGATTAAGCTTTCAAGTTATCCTGATGGTAAGCTGCTAGCCATTATTTACTCAGTCCGTACAAAAACTTAAACTTAATACAACAGCTTTATAAAACAATGAATAGCATGAAAAATAAGTGACTAAAGATGATATGATGGCAATGCTCACTTTATGAAAAGTTTAGAGCAGAAAGATATATAAAATTTAAAAAGAAAAAAAGCTTACCATCCTGTCATGAACTTTTTTGAAGCCCAGCTACGGAACACTTTATAAAATGCCTGCATAGTAATGATTATAACTCAATGGTCAAGCAAATTCTATGAACATTTCACAATAACCAAAACAAGAAAAAAAATAAACCGAATCACAAAAAATGTATGCTTGCAATATAAATATGCAAGTGGGCACAAGAATATATGCATAACTTTCACGCATCTTTCATAGCTAGAAGATATCACATTTAACTTTTCTATAATTCCAGCAATATTTTCCATAATTTTCTTCAACAGAAGTTAAATCAATGCCTTTACATATCAGATGATCTTATAAGAGAAAGATACTAGGAGGAGAAGGCCAAATTGACCATGGTTGAAGCAGTTAAACTGCGTGAGGGGAAGGCCAAATTGACATGTGCTAGCAACTGCGTGAGGCATGTAATAGCAACTTGGCATGAAAGGTCTTGGAAGAAAGAGGGGAGTCCCAAATTGACCATGGTTGAAGTAGTTACCCTTGACCACCTCTTTTTCTTCATAAATATTTGACATAAATTTTAAGGATATTTACATATATAGCATCTAAAACTTTCCTATTACCTATTTCACACAAAACATAATATTTATATATATAGCACTCAAACTATCCTAACACCTCACATATAATACTATGACATCTCCCATTAATACCTCCGCTTAAAATTCCCATTTCTATCTTCGTCTCCGTCATTTCTATCTCTCCATCTCTCTCAAGCTTGTGCGAAATCCCACTCAACCTCCCGCTCCCATGCAAAGTTCATTGTATTTATGCTTTGGCTCCTGCAGCAAGCTCGACTTGTGCCGAAATACAATCCTGCTGAAACTCCCACTAGCTCGAAGCTGAAACTGCCAAAGCCAAACCAGCCATATCTCTGTTTGCAGCGTCCCACCTAAAATCTGTCACCCAAGCAAGTGACACTTTGTTTTCTTGATACTTTAGGGTTTAATGAGCAATAGTTTGTGATTTGCATATTTTGAGAAATCTGATCTTTTTGAAGCTTCTAAAATGATAAAGTAAAAAAACTCATTTGTATAAAGTAAAAACTCCTCTCTCCACTTCTTAACTGGGATTTTAAGGTTGCCAAACAAGTGGAGCTTTGAAAACCGCTTCTTCCTAATTTTTATGTGTACAAATATGAAATTACAACAACAAGCCTTTATCCCACTATGTGGAATCGGCTACATGAATTCTTCTTTTCCATTGTGTCCTATTATGTATCAAATTCTCATTTAATTCTAATAAACTAAGATAATTTTTTATACATAGTTTTACCTCTACCTTTCTTAACATAAGGCAAATCTAATACATATACTCTTCTAATTGGGTCATTGGAGAGCTAACGCTTTATGTGGCCAAACCATCTAAGGTGAATCTCTCTAATCTTATCTGTCACTAGAGCTACTCCAACCTTTTCACAAACATACTCAACTCACATTTTATCTCTGTAAGAGTAAAGCTACTCATCCAATTGAAGATCCTCATCTCTACAACACTTAACTTAATCTAATGCTTCTCTTCTTTTACATTATGCATAAATCATTCAGTCTTATTATCTTATAAAATTTTTCCTTAAGTCTGTACTTTTCTATCAGATCAAATGCATTCCTCCACTTCAAACATCCAACTTGAATTCTACTAATAACATCTCCATCTATTTCACCATCATTTTGAACAATAAAGCCTAGATATTTGAAACGCTCACTCTTTTTAATGACTTGATCACCCACTATCACAACACCACCACTAGAACTTCTACAACTAAATTTTACTCAATATATTCAATTTTAGATCGACTCAAACGAATACCTTAGACTCTAAGGTTGACCTATATAATTCAAGTTTCTCTTGGACTCTCACTCTAGTCTTATCAACAAAAAGAATACACCAAGGTACATTTTCCTGGAAATGCCTAATAAGAACATCCATAATTAAAGCAAAAAGATAAGGACTTAAAGCTGGTCCTTAATGTAATCCAATTGAAATAGAAATTATTTTGTCAATCCTCCTTTGTGTTTGGACACAAGTAACAACTCTAGTATACATATCCTTAATGACTTGAATATAACCAATATTAACTCCTTTCTTTTCTAGAACTCTCCAAAAGACTTCTCTTGAAACTTTATCATAAGCTTTCTCTAAATCCACAAATATAATATGTAGATCCTCCTTACTTTCTCTACACTTCTCCATCAAACCTCTCAACAAATGTATAGCATCCATAGTAGATCTACCTGGCATGAAACCAAATTGAATTTGAGAAACTTTTGTATCACATTGTAATCTATGCTCAATTACTCTCTCCCATAATTTTAATGTACGCCACATTAGCTAATTCCTCTATAATTTGCACACTCTTGTGCATCACCTTTATTCTTAAATATATGAACCAACAAACTCTTTCTCCACTCATCTGACATCTTTTTAATTTTAAAATAACATAAAAAAGATTTGTAAGTCAAGAAATTCTTTGATCTCTTAAACATTTCCACACTTCTATTGAAATATCATCAAATCCTACTATTTTTTCACGCTTCATTTTCCTTAAAGGTTCTCCAACTTCAAATTTACTAATATGATGATAAAGATAAAATTTTCTATTTTTGTTAAGGATATTAAGGTTGCTAAACTCATTTATATTCTCAAATCCTTAATTGAAAATTTTATCAAAATAACCCATCCACCTATTCACCTATTTTCAATATCCTTGTGAGAAAAGCACTTTGTAATTTTTTATCCTTACACTGGGTTGTAGGTCTTTTCTTATATCTCTTTATTTTATATACATACATCTTTCACTTTCTTTGGTATCCAACCTATTATATAAATCACTAAAAGTTAAATTTTTTTCATAATACATTACTTTCTTAAAATCTTTATGAGTCACTTTATATCTTTCTCAATTCTCCGTGTTTATACATCTAAACTAAATTTTATAATAATGTTTCTTATTTCTTATCTTTTCTTACATATTTTAACTCCACCACCAACTATTTTTATTAAAAGAAGCTTATTTGATTCTTATATTTTTTTTCTTAATTTCACTTCTTTTTTCTTACAAAAAAAAATTTCTATTAATGTTTATGTTAGAAGTTAACCGAGCAATAATTTTCTATGAGAAATTTGATTGAGCATGAAATTCTGGATGTCAAACAATGGAGAAGAAAATAAAATTTTAATTTAATATTTACATCTTATAGATTTTCTTAATATATTTTTCTACTTTTGAGTATACTGTTAAGAGGACAATTTTTTGAAATGGATCCTCTATAGCATGTAATTTTTTGTAACATCTTGTTTTATAATAATAAATAATCTTTTGGCCAAGTAGTACTCCCATTTATTCATTTTAAAAATAGATTCATTCAAAGATCACAATGAGTATCTATCAATAAATTTTAAATTTGATGGATAGTTAACAAAAGTTAAAAACCAGTTGAGGAAGAGATATGATGGTGGGAAATAGAAAATTGTCGAAATTTGAAAAGACATGGCGAGCTTTCTTTCATTGAAGGAAGAGGTTGAGATGATTTTCCCTTGATTAAAAAATCATGATTTTGAGTTATACTAACACATCTATGGAACATCACCTAAAGACTATACACTTACTGCTAGCGATAATAAGTTGATATAATTGATTGCACATTCTAATGGAATTGATCGAACGGATGTACTTGTCATAACGCAAGATAGTAGAGAAGCTATTGTGTGTTCAACAGTTGAAAATGTTATGAATGTATGTAACATGTTGGTCAACTATCAATCAAGGTCTAAAATGATAACATTGATTTGAAGACACCTTTGGATTCAATTGAGGGATCTCAAATCACAGATCTAGCAATCGGTATATTTTTTCGTAATTCTCAAAGTTTCAAACATATTCTTCAAACCAAGAATACCATAAATAACTTTGGAGTGAAGATCAAAGGTAATAATAGATCCAGAGTCAACAATTTGTTTGCTTCAAGGATGCCCTAAGAGTGTACGGGAAACATTGTGCAGATCCCCTTAAATATTATGTTTTATGGGAAAAATTGAATAAGAATGTTTTAGGTTTGAAGTACTATGTTTGTCAATCACTCTAAAAATTATCTATCTAATGTAGTTTTTAACTTTCATTATCCATAATCAAATCACTTGAGTTTATTTTTTTCACTATTTATCTTTAACATTTTCATTTCAAAAAAGCTCAAATTAGCTATCCTAACTTTTTGTTACTTAACATTTAGATCTACAATATAGATGGTCAAATTGTAATTCTATAAATTTTGAGTTGATCAATTGATAATGAATTTTCTTGTAACTTTTAATTGGATGTTGGATCCACTAATCAATCATATTAAGCAGACATGTCAATATGATATCAATCCTGATATCCAAAAGTCACTATACATCTTTTAACATAATTAATTTATCATCATCATTAGCCTTTTCCCAACTATTTGGTGAAACCTCACTTATTATTTTTACTTCAAGTTATGTATTGCAAGAGATATAAAACCTAATCATTACAAATCATTTTAAACAACTTTCATGAAGATAATCTTATATCTATCCTTTCTAATTCCTATTCCTCTAACAATATTATAATTTACAAGTTTAATGGATGCATTTTGATACTATACAAACACAAGAGGAAGATGCACAATCCTAGAGTAACTTTGAGAATCATTAGGGTGAACAATTTTTGGTATGTTCTATATTTTCTTATGTGTCATCTTTGTGCGGTTCTTGTATTTCAAGATATGAAAAGATTTTACTATCTATTTGGAAAAGAGATTTTGGACTCTCTCTTTTAAGGTAAAAATGGTGTGCTTAAGACTATTTTTTCATGTCTTATTTATTTGCCATGATCGAACTACAAATCTCGATCACTTTTCTAGTGTTTGGTAACATTGTTATTTACTATGAGTTTATTGAATTCATTCTTGAGAGTGCCTTAGCATAAACAATTGATTTTCTTTAACAAATAATATCAGAGTGAACGCCTAATTCCACAAATTGGCAATAAGAGCTTTAAAGAATTTGATGGCTACAAAGTATAAGAACAAGAAGTTTGATGCTTGGGGCTATGGAACTATGGAGAACATAAATGGTAGATATGCTAGTCTAACAAAGGCTTGTGAAAGTTCTCATCTGGTGTTCAAAGATGCTTAACAGAGACTATAGAGTTAATGAAATGAATGAAAAGGATCCCATAATGATCCAATTATACTTGGTGAATAAGTTCATAACAAAGGCTACAAAGAAAATAGCTTTTGCATGACTATGGCTCAAAATATAGCCTTCGTATAGTATTAAAAGTCTTTCTTACAAATTCTATCTAAAACAAAGATTGAATTTATTTTGTATGTAGGAATGCAAGCCTATTAAATATGTTTTAATGAATTTAATTACATAGTTAAGGATTTGAGTAATATAGATGTGACGGTTGATGAGGATCAAATTTTGTTGTTATTGTACTCTTTATCCCACTCTTATAAGCATTTTCATGGCACATGTTGTAGGTAGAGATATCACTAGTTTAACAAATATTAAAAATTCACTTCCTTTTAAAGATATGATTGTTAAGCTTGAGTGGAAGATAATAAGAAGCTAATGGGTTGTTGATAAGAGGGAGAGCTACTAAAAAGGGATCAAACTCTCCATATACTTTGTATGATAGAAATAAGGATGTCTTGCTTCTATTGTAAGAAAATATTCGACATTAAAGGAAATTTTGAAGTTTTGAATAGCAAAAAGCCAAAAATCAGCATAGCAATGACAATCATAAGAAGGATGAGTCAACAAATATTACTATGTTGCACCTTGATTTAGCCATTGTTGTCAGTATATAAGTCGAGACAAGATAAATTCGGACTTGACTTTCAAATGAGAATCAAATGCGGGTCAAAATAATTGAAATGACCCGATCGATGAACGGACTCCGTGCGTTCAAAACATCGAAATTGGTCAAAATATAACCATAATGTCAAAGAAGCCGATCAGCGATCGTATCAATGTCGCGGCAGAGTCGGGAAGGCGATGTCGAGCACCACCGTTCATGATGATAACGGCTTAGCGAAAACTACTAAATGAGACTATCCACGCTCAATTGAACAGATGCGAAATGTCGAATGATGGAAAAATGACAAGCGAAAATCGAAGTTGAAATCAAAACGTCAAAATCAATAAAATGAATCCATGACAAACGACTTAGCCATCGTTTAGAACATCGCGGTCATAATATAAATATGATGAAGATTAAGCGTCAGCCGTCTACATGCTCGGTCAAAAGCGTCGATGAACGACCTCGTTAAAATTAATTGTGCAATTACTTAAACATTTAAATCTATCAAAGGTTTCACATTCAATTGGACAAGTCTGCGATCGAAGTCGAAATGATAGCATTTTATTTGGGAATGGACTCACTTTGATAACTGACCGGCCTCGATTGCAACGGCTGTAGTGCTTTGAAACATCGAAATAATCTTGAATTGATATATATATTAACTACATAATTGTATCGGTAAAATTAATTTTAAACATTTAAAATCAATTTAAAGACTAGTCTAATCAGCCTAAGTGACCACAGATTCTCCTCTTTTGGGTTCGGCCCTAAATCCTTCTCCGCATGACCCGACCCTCTCCTCTTCCGCCTCGATCCACACGCCTCCTTCTCTCCTCCCTCCTTCACGCAGATCAGCCTCCCTCTTTGCTCCATGCTCGTCCCTCTCGACCTCTCCTCTTCTTCAAACGTTCCTCTTCAAACCAGTACCCACCATTTTCTTCTTTCTCTCCAAAATCCTTCATGCATACTTCCTTCTCTCAATTTTCCTCTCCAAACCCAAAAGAGTTCTTCCTCCTTTCTTCTTCTTCTTCTTCTTCCTCTTCTTAATCCTTCTCCCATGAAACTGAACCTCTTCTTGCTGGGTTCTCCCTCAGAGGATCACTGAGCCTTCCTGATCCTCCTCCTTCCTTCCCTCATGCTTCTCTCTCGACAGTTCCTCCTCTTCTTCGTTCCTCCTCAGTATGAGGTGGAAACCCCATTTTCTTGGTTCTCTCCAAGGTGCCTTGCTTCCTTCCTCTCAGTTTTTCTCTCCAAACAGAAAAAGGCAGTTCTTCCTCCTTTCTTCTTCTTCTTTTTTCCTTCTTTCTTTATTTCCTTCTTCTTTCTCTCTTTCCCTCAACCTGATTATCTCCTCTCCTTCTTTCTTTTTCTTTCTTCCCTTTCTTCTTCTTTCTTTTGCATTTCACATTTTCCCCTCATTCCTCCAATCCGAAAATATTTTCTCCATTTCTTCTCTCATTTCCACAAAATTGAAAATCCATTTTTCTTCCCTCATTTTCCACCAAAATCGAAAATCCATTTTTCACTCATTTCCACCAAAACCGAAAATCCACTTTCAAATTCTTTCATTTCCTCAATCCGAAAATTTCCTCATTTCCTTAATCCGAATTTCCAAATCCGCTTCGCCACAATCGGAGAATAACACCGTCATTAAGCGGGTTCTTCTTTGACGCTTTGATTACCTTTCTAATTTCTTCTCTTAATGGAGGAACATCGTCATTAGGCGGATTCTTCTCATTTTCGGCGTCTCCCTTTCTATCTCCCTCTCCAACTTTTCCTTTTTTGCATAGTCATTAGCGGATTCCTCTCGGTTTTGTATCTCACTCCGCTCTTTCTTGTCATTCGCAGAAGAAATAAGTCGTGTGTGAATATGAATGTATATATGCTTGTGTTTCATTCAGTTAAGTCCTCGCCACGTGCTTCATTAGAGGCTGACGAGATGAAAAAAAGTGCGGTGTGAGACACGCTACACTCATTAGCGTCTGAGTAAACCAACATCCAGATGTCGCTTCCTTGAAATCAAATTTTGTCAGACTTTAAAAAAAATGAATATATATATTGTATTGCATTTGTCTTCTTTCAAGTTTAAAGGTCTCGTTACACTCATTAGGGCGTGACGAGATGAAAATCGTGGTGTGAAGGCCGCTTCCCATTGGGAACTGAGAAAGCCAAAATCTCGATGTCCTCTGAGATGGAGGTTGTCAAAATTTCGATTGAAATTTAAAACTTAAATAAATTCAAATTGAAATCGTCCAAGCCTAAATTAAATAAGAAAATACAAGATAAATGTTAAAACAAACATCAAAAAAAAAAAAAGGATAGGAAAAGCACTTACAAAACTTATTTAAGCAAGTTAAAAACCTTCCCGAAGTGCAAACTAAAATTCTTCTCCCTCTTTCTCAAGTACTCTAAACTCAAGCAAGTGCTCTCTCTCTTAGCCTTATTTAGAGGGATTTGAGGAAGTAATGAAGAACTCATTCTTATTTAAAATTAACTTCTTAATAAAGCGAGTTCTCTTTTTTTTTAAATTCCTCAAAATTAAACAAGCTTTAATTGGAACTTGGGAATGCTAATATTAAGCTCATAGCTTTAAATTCAATTCTCCAATTGAAGAGAGTAAAGTGAGTTTTCTTCTCTTAAACTTCTCAAAATTAAAATAAACTTTGATTGAAATTAGGAAGAAAGCAAGCTCATAAAGACTTATAATAAGTTTGAAGCTTGACTTTTAAATAAACAAAAAACTTGATGTGGAATTTAAATAAAGTCAAATCGGGTTTGATCGCTTTTATATGAAGACTGGATAATTCTCATAAGTGCAAGAAAAAGCATAACTTATTGGCTTGCTGATAGTCATGAATATTATATTTCAAGTTTACTTGAATTTGTATCTCAATACAAAACTAAATCATAAGAAATTTGTTGAGTGCCATGCTTATATATATATATATATATAATAATAAGGGGGAAGTCAAATAAAATTTATGAGAGAGCTATGAAGAAGTGAAATAACATGTTGGCAAGCATAATTAAAGCTCCTTAATGAATAATTAAAACATTCATACAAGAGCTGTTAATAGTTTGTTTCAAACTAATTGGAAGATAAATATTTAAATATGAAAGAATTCGAACATACTCACAAACGAATTTGAAAACTTGGAGAATTGAAAATTTCAAGTAAAGTCACAATATTTTAAATTACAATCTAAATCAAAACGCGTCGCGAATTAGCATCAGCGAATAAAATCGTTAATTAAGGCATTCTTAAATACACTCATGGGCTCGATCTTATCATTATTTAGATTCAGTGTGCGAGGATCTTTGCGTGGGTTCACGATTTGGTCTTGGGTGGATTAACAAAACCTAAAAATTCAATTATTATAAACAACTTATTGAAATATTTGTAATTACATTTATGACGGTAGATCTGATCCTCTATTATTAAGCTAATAGAGTCGATAGAATCTAAAATAATAAATTAAATAATCAAACAATACATTCACCCTGATGGTATGTTAAATGAAAATTTCAACCGGAAGAAATACTTACTATCAAATGTGCTTGCAAGCTCAAATTAAATTAATCAAAATCAAGTATAAATGCAAATATAAATCTAATTTTCTTTGTCCAATTACCTTGCAGCGAAGAATATGTCAATTGAACTCGCATATATTATAAAGTATGAAACTCAAATTCAATACCTTAAAATTATCTTAAAACGCATGGGCCGTCTTATCTAAATGTTTAAATTCAAGGTAGGGATCTTTGCGGGTTCTTCGTTTAGTCTTGGGACTTAGTTAATAAAAAAATCTATTATTTTTTTAGTGAAATATTTAAGAGATTAATTTTTATGACGGTAGATCTAATCCTCCGTTAGAACAGTCGATAGGATCTAAAGTTCTCAAAGTATATTCAACCGATCAATCAACTGCTGTGTTGAATGGTGATTTCAACCGGAGGATACTTCCATCACATGTGATTAATTTCAAATCAATTAACTCAAATTGAGTGTCAATCTAAAAGCTTAAATGAAACTTAATCATTAAAAACAAAACTCAATCTATCCACTTCCATGCTTATCGAGGGGAAATTAAAAAACTCTAACTCAAAATTCGATGTCAAATCAAGTGTTACATTTATGTTCACTCAATCAATCTCATAATGGGGCGTGGCGTCTCTCCTCGTGCATTAAAACACGAGCATTTCCAGACGTAGTCCTGTCGTGGTTTATAGTCAACTTATTATATACGATCATGCAGTATCTCGATGGCTTTCCTTTGAGTTGTGAATCATGGATATCTTGATAGACAACTTAACTAAAGTAGACTTAAGGCCTTCTTGCAAACACCACCCAGTCTGAATTTCTTGACGACGTAACTCATGTGTTGGCGATAAGGATCCTCCATCAAGTTATCAACTATACTAAGTAGGGATTACGCCGGGATACTATATGGGATCTAGATGGCATCATTCCCAACCATCCAGGTTTAAGCTAAAATGATGAATCTTAAATTTTAAACTCTATATATTCTATTATCATAGTAGCCTTAATCAAAGTTCTCTCACTTATTGGAAGGGTAATTATAACATGGGCTTTATAGGAAGAAATCCCAAAGTCTCCAAATGAAGGCAATCTGGTAGTGTCTACTATCTCATATCTTTTACGAAAATTACGACACTTAAATATCTTGATATCGTAGAGTGGGTGGGAATTTTTGAGCCAGTATATAAAATAAAATGATTTTCTCTCCATGATAACAAGAGCCAAAAGCAGTAAACAATTGATTATAAACCCAACTTGTTCAAATTGTTCATATCATGTGTCCTCAAAAAGTTATTTTCTATTCGTAAATTATACATCAAGAGGCAATGATGTGATAAATCTCAAGAAATTTTTTATATTTTTTAGTGCTTCTAGAGAAATAGGATGCAGATTCTTAAGAGATTCTTAAGTCCTTAAAATTTGCAAAGGTGTTAACATACAAAGGTAAATTCAATGGGAGCTTTTTCAATTTCATCATCACCTATATTGGAGAATCATGACTTGTAAAGCTCAAAAAAATAGTTTAAGGATGCAATTCAATTTTCAAAATAAGAGAGGAATAGGGGAAGACCGCTATAAATGGCCAAGTGAATAGATCACATATTCAATAGTCTATCCCAATGTTAGGTCATATTAGTGCATCATTTAAAGTAAGAAGACTGAACACTTTCAAGTTATGAAAATGCAATAGCAATTGCACTTTTGAATTTGGTAAATCCGCCTCAATGTTTAATAATTATTCCTCAAACTTCTCTCACAATTGTTAAGTTCATGCACCATCTAGGCTTTGGAGAGGTTTTATAAATTAAATCAAGATTTGTTGCCAAAATATTTGAGTTAAGAGAAAATTTGTTTAGAAGATTGCCTCAAACACATAATTCAATATGAAACTTGGTGATTAACCATAGGATGTTGTTCTATTGTTTGTATTAAGGAAATCGTTGAATGGGTTATGTATCACTTTTAGAATTTAATAAGGTGATAAAGATTTCAAAGGACCTATCATGTCCTAACAACAACTTATGCTTTCTTATTCAATCAAAAATATTGCATGGTTATTGAAAAAAATGGCTAGAAATTATTTTGGCTTCATGAAATAAGTGTAGTTTGAGGAGTCTAATATTTTTTAACAAGTTTACAATTCAAGTGGCTAACCAAGAATACAATAAACCAAATGATGAAGCATATGCTCTTTAGAGAAAAGCCTAATCGAGACTCAAGAGATGTAAAAAGAATTCAAGTTAAATTGCTTAGTTTAATTAAGTGTCCTTTTTTGCTTCTAATTCCATTTCAAGATTGCTTAGTTTAGGTATTTAGGTCAATTGCATTGATTGAATAGGGTTAGAAAGAACAATGGCTTAAAGAATTTATGAATACTTAGAAACCTATTTTGTTACTATATATACACATTGTAAATCAATAATATATTTTATTTCAAAAAATATTTTACAAATAGTTTTTAATCTAAAGTAGTTGGCCATACTTATGAATCACAAAATGCATTCCCATTCAAGAAACTACACATCTGAATATATATTCACAAAAATGGCTATTTTCTACATTAGCAACACATGTTCAAACATAAGGCCAAACATATCCACACGTGTATGTAACCTATATAGTATCAAAAAGTTATGTATAAGGGCTAGTTGACCATTTTTGAGAAATTTTGGGATTGAGTAAAGAAAATCATTCATTAATCCACCCAATTTTTCTGTAAATATTGCTTGGATCTCAACCCAAACAAAATGAAGATAAAAGAGTTTACATGTTATATCTTGAAGGAAGGTTTCAATGTTTTCACAACAAGCTTTCACTAAGCCATAATTCCAACTCTTTCTCTTCTAAATCTTAGTGATTCTAAATATTTTTACATTGAATTTTTGTAAGGATTAAGTATCATTAGGTGTTATCTACAAAGTCATATACTCACCAAATCTTAGGTAGGATTTGTAGTAGCAAGAATAAAGGAGTGGATTATCCTAACTTTTAAGGATGAGAGGGAGCAGCTCTACTTGAGAAGTGAAGTAGATGAAATGTATAAAACTTCTACATTGGCATTATGTAAAAGAGGGGGAAGTAGATTTCACAAGGGAGAGGTGCTCCAGTCGTATATGTAGGTGATTGGTACCAGATCATATTAAAATTGATTAGCATTATCTCATTTCTTTGTTTGCATGCATTTACTTTATTGCTCTTTACATGTAAGCGTTAGGTAGTCGGCAGCCAGCGTAAAACTTGTCGAAATAATCATGACATGAATCATTCAAATCATTGTGTTAATCTGGCGTCCCAGAAGCGGCCTGCGTACGAATACTGATGAAAAAATGTCTAAACGCACGGCCCGCATGTTAAATAAGCAAGGTACCCACATTATGGGCGGATGCGCAAGAAGTTAGTCCATGAAACTAGAATTAGGTTAGGATCTTGGAATATAGGTACTCTTGGTAAATTAATGGAATTAATGATATTATGGTTCATAGAAAGATAAATATTTTATGTGTTCAAAAACTAAATGGGTTGGGGAGAAGGCCAAGGAGATTGATAGTTTAGGTTTTAAACTTTGGTATTCGAGGTAAAAGTCGAACTAGAAATGATGTAGGTGTGATTATAGATAAAATTTGAAGGATAATGTTATAAATATTAATAGATGTGGAGATAGAATTATACTTTAAAGATTATTGTTGATCTTAAGATTATCAATGTTATAAGTGTATATATACTCCTCAAGTAGGTTTGGAGGTAAGCATGAAAAGAAAAATTTTGGAATGAATTAGAGATTAATACAAAAGATACCTCTTGAAGAAAAAGTGTTTATTGGAGGAGATTTAAATGGACATGTTGGTAGAGTGGTAGAAGATTTTAAAAGTATTCATGGTGGTTATGAATTTAAGTGACTAATGAAGGTAGGACTATATTAGATTTTCTTTAACTTATGATTTTTTGTAGTTCTTACTTTATTTAAGAAAAGAGATGAACATATTATTACTTATAAAAATAATCTAATAAAACACATTGATTGTTTTGATAAGAAAAATAGATCGTTTAGATTGTAAAGATTGTAAGTCATTCAGAAAATCTAAACAACATCGATTGTTAATTTTAGATTTTAAGATGAAAGGTTGTAAGAGAAAAATAAACCAAATTATTATCCTAGAATTAGATGGGGACACTTAAAGAACACAAATAAAATATTTTTAAGAAGAAACTGAGATTAGAATTTGGGATGTTCATAGGAAGCTAACATTATGTGAAAAAATAGCAAGTGAAATTAAACAAGTTCTAAAGATGTGCTTGGAGAATCAAAGGAAAAGCTTAATATAAGAATAGTTGGTGGTGGAGTCAGTGTGCAGAAAAGATAAAAAAATAAAGTATTGTTATAAAACTTGGTTTAGATGTAAAACTTGGAGAATTGGAAATATATAAAGTGGCGTAGAGATTCTAAGCGGTATATGATGCAAAAAATTTAGTGATTTATACAATAGATTAGATCTAGAAGTGAAAGATGTATGTATAAGTTAGTAAAGAGATAGGAGAAGTAAAGACATAGTTCAAGTGAGGTGTATAAGGATGAAAATAATAAAATACTTTTTTAGAAAATGATATTGAAAATAGGTAGATGAGGTATTTTGATAAACTTTTCAATGAAGGATCCGAAAGACGATTGATTTTAGCAACCTTAATACCCTAAACAAAATAGAGAATTTCATTTTATCATCATATTAGTAAATCAAGTTAATGAAGCTTTAAAGAAAATGAAATGTGAAAAGTAGAATAATATTCCAATAGAAGTGTGGAAATGTTTAGGAGATCAAGGAATTTATTGGCTTACAAATCTTTTAATGTCATTTTAAAGACTAAAAGATGCGATGAGTGGAGAAAGAGTTTGTTGGTTCCTATATTTAAGAATAAAGATGATGCACAAGTGTGCAAATTATAGGAATTAAGTTAATGTCATACATTAAAATTATGGGAGAGTAATTGAGCATAGGTTACGATGTGATACGAAGTTTCTCACAATCATTTGGTTTCATGCCGGTAGATCTACTATGGATGCTAACATTTGTTAAGGGTTTGATGGAGAAGCATAGAAAGTAAGGAGGATCATATATGATATTTATTGATTTAGAGAAAGCTTATGATAAAGTTTCAAGAGATGTTCTTTGGAGAGTTCTAGAATAGAAAAGAGTAAATATTGGTTATATTCAAGTCATTAAGGATATGTATACTAGAGCATTACTTGTGTCCAAACACAAGGAGGATTGACAAAATATTTTCCTATTTCGGTTGAATTACATCAAGGATCTTTAAGCCCTTATCTTTTACTTTAGTTATGGATGTTCTTACTAGGCATTTACAAGAAGATGTACCTTGGTGTATGCTTTTTTGACATTCTTCTTGTTGATAAGACTAGAGAGGAGTCCAAACTTGAATTATGGAGGTCAACTCTGAGTCTAAAGGTTTTCGTTTAAGTAGATCTAAAGAATATATGGAGTGTAATTTTAGTTGTAGAAGTTCTGATAGTGTTGTGACATTAGGTGAACAAGTCATTAATAAGAGTGGCGTTTAGATATTTAGGCTCTATTGTTCAAAATGATGGTGAAATAGATGGAGATGTTATTAGTAGAATTCAAGTTGGATGGTTGAAGTGGAGGAATGCATGCTATTATGTGATAGAAAAGTTCCACTTAAACTTAAGGAAAATTTTATAAGATGGTGGTAAGACCAATGACTTATGGTGCAGAATGTTGGCCAATAAAGAGAAGCATAAGACTAAGTTAAGTGTTACGAGATGAGGATGCTTAGGTGGATGAGTGGCTTTACTCTTAGAGATAGAATGCAAAATGAGTATATTCGAGAAAAAAATTGGAGTAGCTCCAGTGGTAGATAAGATTAGGAGAGTCGCCTTAGATGGTTTGGCCACATAAAGCGTCTAGTCCGATGACCCAATTAGAGAGTAGATGCATTAGATTTGCCTTATGTTAAGAAAGGTAGAGGTAGACCTAAAAAGACTTGGTTAAGATGTATAAAAAATGATCTTAGTACTTGATTTAAATGAGAATTTGACACATAATAGGACACAATGGAGACGAAGGATTCATGTAGCCGACCCCACCTAGTGGGATTAAGGCTTGTTGTTGTTGTTGTTGTTGCTGCTCTTTACATGTAAGCATATCTTGATAATTGTGTTATTGTGGTTAAGTAGACTTATATTATCACGCTTAAATAATTATCATTCTCTCTTGTATGATTATACTCTTTATCATCACGATTTACTATCTAGAATTATATTCATCTTATCATATTAAAAAGAATGACATTGATCAATGTAACTATTATTATGATATGATGTAGGATAGAGATGTGGTGGTGGGTGATCCATATGCATTATATCAATGATGAGACATATAACCCAAATGAAAAGATGGAGTCGATGGAGAAAGATATTCATCTTTATAAAAGGATTTTGATTTAAATTCATGATAATACAGTGACTCCAAATATGCTTACCATGATACATTGACATGATTTTCTCTTCTATAGCTAAATTGTAAGGATTTCAACTAAGACCTATTTTTCATTTTTCTTAGTTTGCTATTGCTACAAGTACTATAAAATGTGTGTAGCAGATTTAACAGACTATACAGTGTAAAAGAAAATTTTATCTATTTAAGAATATAGATTTAGTGAGGTAAGATATGATCCAAGCATGTTTGGGAAAAGGAAGGTACGAGATATTAAGAAAGATTTATCCTAATTTGATTTAGTACCAAAGAAGGCAGCCAAATATGAAGGAAATTTGGCAAAGAAAAGATACAGGAATAATATGATTATTGATGGTAGGATATGATTGGCATTCTTTAGAAAAATAAAGACCAACCTAAACTTTGGAAAGATATCAAGTGGTAGATCTTACCAAACTTAAGAATAATTAGTAGGGGTGGTGATAGAGAATTCAAAACTAGAATTTGAGTTTGTTTGGGTAGGTAGAGAGATTAAAAGATAATTTCAAAATGCGCTCAAATTTAGAGGGATGGCAGTTCATGATGTTAAGAAGATCTCATCCAAACTTGATAGAATTTAGAGTTAATTTGATAGGATGAACAATCCAAACAGTAAATAGCAACCAAAAAATTTTAATATCAAGCTGGTTTCACATTTTAAAAATTTTGTGGAGGAATACAATAGATTAGAAAGAGATTTTGAGACATACAACAACAACAAGCCTTTACCCACTATGTGGGGTCGGCTACATGAATCCTTCTTCTCCATTGTGTCCTATTATGTGTCAAATTCTCATTTAATTCAAATATACTAAGGTCATTTTTTATACATCTTAACCAAGTCTTTTTAGGTCTACCTCTATTTCTTAACATAGTAAATATAATGCATCTAATCTCCTAACCGAAGTCATTGGATCGCTTTATGTGGCCAAACCATCTAAGGCGACTCTCTAATCTTATCTACCATTAGAGCTACTCCAACTTTTTTGAACATACTCATTTTGATTTTTTGCTAAAAGTAAAGCCACTCATCCACCTAAGCATCCTCATCTCTACAACCCTTAATCTTATGCTTCTCTTTTATTGGCCAACATTCTGCACCATAAATCATTGCAAGTCTTACCACAATCTTATAAAAATTTCCCTTAAGTTTAGGCGGTACTTTTTTATCACACAACAAACTAGATGCATTCCTCCACTTCAACCATCCAACTTGGAATTCTACTAATAACATCTCCATCTATTTCACCATCATTTTGAACAATAGAGCCTAGATATCTGAATTGCTCATTCTTTTTAATGACTTGTTCACCCAATATCACAACACTACCACTAGAACTTCTATACAATTACACTCCATATATTCAATCTTAGATCTACTTAAACGAAAACCTTTAGACTCTAAGGTTGACCTCCATAATTCAAGTTTCTCTTGGACTCCCTCTCTAGTCTTATCAACAAGAAGAATGTCATCAGCAAAAAGGATACACCAAGGATTTTGGGACATGCAAGAGAAAATTCTTGACTATGGAAAATATGACGAAATGATGTCAAGAAGGAAGTATATCTTGAAAGCAACTATTTTTAGATTCTCCTTCAAGAGTCATCAATAGTTCTTCCCTCTCATATCAATTAACGCATAGAAAATACAACATAATGATTGTTGAAGATTATATACCTTGAAGGAATGGGCAAACAACCCAATGGAGGGTGGACAAGGGAAGAGAGGGTTGCTAGGTGAGAAGATTAAGGGAAAAAAAATACCAAATAGAAAGAGGAAGGGGAAAGGAAACTTCAAGCCACCATGTTTTGATTTCAATACTTTTACTCAACTCCATATACAAACCTATGTTATGCAAATAAGGATTCTTTGGCATAGAGACTAACATAATGTTCGATTAATAGGAAAAAAATATGGCATAATCATAACATAATTTACAAAAATAAAAAAACTCATGATTCTAAACCAAACATATGTGAAATAAACCATGAATACAGACTCAAACATAAACTAAAGTCATCCCATCAATGTTCTACACTAAAAAGCATCATATTTTAAAAAGTTAAAAAAATTTTATATGAATTCACTAAAAAATAACAAAAAGAATAAATGCACTTCCTTCAATTTAAAATCTATAAATATTTGATATTTCAGTTAATTTCAGTTCGCTTTCAATATAATAGTTAGTCATCGAAAATACCCCATAATTAGGGGTATAACTGAAACAAGCTTATCTCGAGAAAGCTCAGGCTCCTTGATATATGGCCCATGAGCCGAGCTTGATAAAATAACAAGACAAGCTCAAGTCAACCCCAACTCAATTAGTTAGCTCTTAACCAAATTTATTTATAAAGGTTAACATGAAATACCACTTAAATATATTAGAATTTATGATTTAAAATATAAAGTTATTTAAAAAAAAAACTCTAATACCTAACTAACTAGTTAAAAGAACTCCCATAATTCATCATTCTTTTAATCATTTTATTACAATAATTGCTTGAATTAAATCATTTTTAGCTTCTAAGATAAATGTGCTAGTTTGTGAACCAACTTGAACTCACAGATTTAAACTCAAGCTCGAGCTTGAACTAACTAAATTAAATTCAAACTCAAGGCAAGGATCAAGCTCAAGCTCAAGCCTAGGGTAGCTCAAGCCAGACACGACTAGTTTACACCTAATCACAGGGTAACATTAGACAAATATATTTATGAGTAAAGCATTAATAGGGTGGTTTCATGTAAGAAATTGAATAAATAAATGGAACTGACTATTCCACAGCATATTCGCTTTCAACAAAATTTATAGCATAGCACTTCCTCATGAATTTTTTGCAGATCATACAATGTAACATACTTACAAAACTTATTATCAAGGATTCTAATTCTGAAAATAAATGCAAGAAGTAGAGCATAAATGCGCAATAATGGTTAAATTTTTTTAAGAAAATATATATATGATAATAACTAACGGACTTGGTGAGTGTTCCAAAGTAACCCGTGAGTGAAACACAGAAGATGCCCTAATTTAGAAACCAATCACCAGCTCCACATGAAAAGATTATCTTCAGAAGGCCGATCAAGTAGCCAGGAACTTAAAATAAGATCAAAGAATAAACTATATGACCATGTCAAAATAAAAAATCAACACAAAATAGAACATCATACAAAACATCACTCAAGAAAAAGTAGTATGATCCAGAACTCGCGTGATAAATTAAACCAGCGGGAATTCCAACAACTAGCAAACTGGATTCTAAACATAGAAAATCGTACAAAGGACCAGTCAAAAAAATGACAGAAGGAAAAGGAAAAGGAAAAAAAAATATCCGTTACCTCTCTGCCGGAGTGGTGGTGGCCGGCACTGGAACTAGAAGCCGACGCCTTAGAATCCGAGTCGTCGACGAGGTCTCCTCCGACAGGAATCAGCAGCTCACGATCTCTGTCTCTGTTCCCCATTACCCCGGGCGACCTATCGTCGCCCATCAAACGCCTAGAAATTAAAAACAGCGCTGAAAATTTGTACGGAACAAGGGTTGATGATCTAATTTTGTACTAAAGGTTTGCCTGGATTTTGGATGAAAACTCTGGACTCAATTTTTTAAAATCAATCAGATTGACTCAAATATTTTTTATTAGAGTATATTTGAATTTAATCTTTAACTAATTATATACATAAATACAAAAAGAAAGTGTCTTGATATGCCCCCATAACAGCAATAATAGGTAAAATATGTACATTATTTATTTTTTTAAACTATATTCATAATTTTATTTTAAATCAAAATATTATCACTAAATAATTGCAAGACTTTTTTTTATTTTAAGAGCTTTTTTTTTTTTGCAATGGGTATCCACCCAACACTCTACCCATCTTGTAGGTGGAGATGTGGTTTTCTAATCCTGAGTAGAAGCAATATTAAATCACCCATGTCGTCCACTTACTTTCTTAAAGCGAGCCCAGAGATCAGCGGGTTGGGGTTCAGCTCCCACCACTTACTTTAAAAAGCTTCTTGACAATTATTATCTCCAACACCTTATCCATATCTAATGACTCCATAATCTATGTTTGATTGTGACAAACTTTCATAGCTACGATCTCTTTATTCATCATTTATCTAAATTTTGAAGTATTTAAAATTTATAAAAAATAAGATATTATCTTATTATAAAATTCTTAAAAAAAATATTTATTTTATTTCTTGCCAAAGGCATACATAGTTTAATTTATACATTTATTTTTAGAAAAAATTTCATACATAGCACATAATTCTTATCCATTTACATATCTAACACCTAAGTTTGATATTTACAAATATAGCACTTTCCTATACTTCAAAAGGTGAATTTAACTTCAAAAAAAATAAGAAAAGTGCTATTTTTGTTATAATAATAAAGATTTAGATGCTATATATATAAATATTTATATTTGAGTGTTAGATATGTAAATATATAAGAATTATTTGTTATGTACTCATAAACATTACTAAAGAACTTCATATTTTTGTTAACAATCAAGTCTTCATAGTCATTGACGACAATTAAATCTTTTACTAGTTATGGAGTGTAGCCTCACCATTGTCGCAATAATTTTCAAGATGTTTATAAAATTAAGAAGGTTGAGATTTTATGCCACTTCTACCTTCATATCCTTTCTACCAATTTAGTGACTAATTTGCTAAAAAGCTGGCATTATATTTAGAGTAAGTGCTATCTAAGGTGGGTCTCTAAATAAAGGGTCCACTTTCTTTTCTTATCAAGTAAAGGCTACAATTAAAGCTTATATTCAAAACTACATATAAAAGACCAATTAATGGCACAAGCCATGAGGACTTGGAGCATGATGCATTGCCACTTGCTTTAAAATAATATAGGTATCTACAATGATCTTATTCATTTCTTCTTATGCCATATTAATTTTTAGTCAACACTAAGTGTGGTGGACTTTTGAGGGATTTTGAAGGAGAAGTTCTTGAATACATGCAACGATTGATGCTTTCTTCAACCTCCCTTTCTAATTAAAAATTAGTCGAATGGTGTAAAAAAAAAATCTAAGCTAATCTAAGCATAAATTTGGTGAAATTAGTTTTGCAAAATTTATTATGGCATAATGGGACTGATATGTATTATTTTATCAGTTGTTCACCAACTAGAACTTTGCACTTTCATAATATATTTTCCTTATTTTAAGAAATTTATCATATTAATTAAAATATATTTATTGATAAAAAATAGAGAAATTTAATGAAATATTAATTTTTATTAATTATTGTGCCATAGTATGAAAATAGAGTAAATTTGGAGTCTTCTAAGTATTAAATTTAGCATGTAGAGCATTAGATGGATTGAGTGCCCAAGGGCCTAGGCCTAGTGCTCGAGAACTAAACTTTGGTGCCCAAGTGACAAATCTTGATTAGTTTAAAATTTTTAAAATACGATAGGCACCCAAGTTCCTAAAATTCAAGCATATAACCACATAGCTTGCAAATTTGTAAGTCTTATCCCAATTCAATGGTTTGATCTAACAATCAATGACTGATATAGGTGCTCAAGCACCCATCTTTACTCTAGGCACCATATTAACATTTTTGAAAGCTAAAATTTATATTGTTTTTTATGGGTGTGGAGGGGAAACAAGAATTCATATATGGAATTTTGTAACATTATTGGGATAAAAAATAGGTCTTTGAGGATTTTTGGGGAGTAGTAGGGAAGATAATTATAGAGGAATGGTTTTTTCTTGCTCCCATCATTTTATATTTTTTTTGTAATGCATTTTTGTGTTTTTCTATTATAGTATAAACTAAAACTAAATATCCTTTTTAAGATGTAGTTAGAGATTTGTATAATGTATAGATCTATCTGTACTTCATTTACATGTGATTGATTTGCAAATGATTAAATGATTTGGAAGCCTATTTGAAATCAAAAGATTAAAAAAAACTTGTCTTAATTCATTGTTTCAATTGATCATAAGATAAAATATCCATGTTAAAGTCATGTAATTTCTTAGATCTCTTATTTAAAATTAATATTTTTATATTAAATTTATCTTAGAAATGGTAGTAGGTTATCTTATGAGAATAAATCTATGGTTATTGATTGATTTGATTAATGAATATATTTTTAATTAAGTCTAATCTCTAGAATTTTAACTCATTATTGCAACCTTGAGTTTGTTGTTACTTTTTCATAACTAAAATTATTTTTTATTTATCATATTGAAGCTTTTGTATTTGTGCACAAACATTACATTATTTTCAATCTACTTAAATAAAGTTAAAAACAATATGATTTAGTACTTAGTGATATAAGCTTTATGAGATGATACTCTTTCTCAAAGTTTTTTTTCCTTATTTAAATGTATATTTTTGCATGTGTATTTTTTTGTAAAATAAGTTTTAACACCACTATGAGGAATTATTTAATCAATGATATAATACTAAATTGATTTTATCTTTACTTTAAATTTCTTTAGTTTTTTTTTTTAATTTTATATTTTGTTTTAACTTTTAAGTGCTACTGAACTTCATTAAACATTCTAGTGTTGAACCACTTCTATCATTTGATTGAAAGATCAAAACAACACTTTTGAGAAACTTAAGATAACAACATCAAGCTATGAACATAGCTAGCACACAGTGCCTAATGCCACGACCCAACACAAAAGCTTAAAATATCAAAGTGAGAACATATGATCACATGAAAAATTCATGAATTCATTTATCATTATTAACTCATATCAAGACATTTATTTATAATTATTTTCTATATTAATAACATCAACCATATTGAAAGAGTCACTAAATCACAAACTTCATACTAATTCAAAAGAAAATAAATTGTAATATAAGTAGAGTGCACTTATAGTTCCAAGTATAAAATAAATAAATTTTAATATAAGTATTATTCTCTTATAGTGTCATATATAAGTGTGGTGAAAGTTTTATATTATATATTTATTTGCCTTCATCTATCCCCTTTTGGAAGAGAGGATAAATGAAAACAGAAATAAATAACACCTTGTTGGGATACCACGTAGATGTAGATGTTCTCGAGTACGACATTGAGAGATGTGTATTATCTTAAAAGATAAAAGTCACCATCTTACAATGGACCTAATCACCTCAATAAGGACTCTTAGGGACTATGGGTCTTGAATACCAGAGATTCTTCCCACTTTTGCATGGAAAAGTAAAGCGGGGTTTATTTTAAACCGGGTTCATTAAGTTTCTTATAGGGGCAAGCCCCCATAATTAATTACATCCCAAGGAACAGGATTCCTTAGGAATACTCTCGATTAAGATAAATGATCATTGTCTCCAAAGATTTTGAAAGGTAGAACTATCAATCGATTGATTTATTTTTAAAAAAGTCAGGTGGGATCCATCAAGATGAGGGAGTTCTTATCGAATCCAAAAGGGGATAAGTAGGGGATGCTTAGGATATTAGGAAGCCTAGTAACACCAAATTATCCTATAGTTGGGCTTTACATTTTTGAAATTGAATTGATTTATTTGAGTTGAATTTTTATTAGAAATCTATGACTTATAATTCCATGATACAAGGTCATGGAAAATGCCTAAGAGGTGAGGATTTATGCTCATGCACAAGAAGTAGTAACCTCAACCTAAATCTATGGAACTTTGAGGGCCAAAAAATGACCTAAATCTAAGAGAAAATGGGTATTTGGTTTACCTCCACAAGAGGATAAACCACGATTGGACTTATACGCTTTGGGGTACAACTAACTCCTTCTACAATTTTAAATACATGTAGGCAAGTCATATACTTTTGCAAGATAGTTAAGCCGATGTTTATTTAGAAAGAGACTAAGTCCTTAAACACACTATCTAAGAGACTAGATTATGTAGGGTATGATTTAATGACTTAAATCTAATGCAAATTTTATTATATTTTATTTTTATTTTGGACAATCAATTTGACACAGGCTTTAGGATTCATATGTCTAATATATGATAAATTAGATTATGGGCAAAATCAGTAAGATAAGAAGGTGTGTTTCCACCATGACTCTCAAAGGTCAAGCCAAATTCTCTGACAAAGATGGAAGCTCTCCAATCAAGAGTGAAATAATATATTTTTTATGCATGATGTGAGAAAAGTAATACAACATCCAGCTAAGGGATTGCTAATTCTTTTATCTTGATTTATACTTAGGCTTTATGTGAGGCTATGAGTTATTTTTTTTAGTTTTGAGTTATTTTGATTGGATAGAAAATTTATTTTTCTAAGAGCCTAATTGTCATCCAGGTCATACATCAAAGCAAGGAATAAATTAGAAAAAGATGCATCTTAATGCACAAGCTAAACAAACATCAATCAATTTATAAAGCCAGCGTAAAAGAATAAGAGGTCATTTATGGTCGGGCTCCACCGCACAAACCCAAAAAATAAATTGGGTAGCTAAGCTCCACCCTTATACAACTCGTATTACAAATGAATAAATTATAATCAAGCAAGGAATTCATTGTTATGGTCTTCATTCTTCATTTCTTCTTTCTTCTTTCTTCTTTCTTCATTTCTTCTTTCTTCTTTTGGTTGGTTGAAATATGGTTACTCCAAAGGCTTCACATGGTGCATAAAACATAGCATTATAATCAATGTTCATCTTAATATCCTATAATAATCATTCAAAATCTAATTGCAAAATTATATGAAAATGGAAAAAAGAAATATAATTAAAACCTGTAAAACAGAGATTAGCCAAAAAAATCATACAACCCCAAGCATGTATATATATAAATTGGACTTAGCACCCACACATGGGTAACCAAGTCCACCTAGCCTATTTTTGATTTTGCTTAGGGGTATAAGCACCTGCACAGCAAAAGCAGTTATATTTTTATTACAACGCCCCTTAAGCATAATCCTTTGCATAAGACAATAGTTAGACTAAGATTGTCCTATCATTTCATCTACGCACATACACTTTAACATCTAGACTAAAATAAAATATTACAAAATAAAAGCAAACATCAAATCATGCACCGCCCTAACCTAAAGCTAGAAATGGTGACTTAGCCTAACATGTGTGTCATTTAAGATTTGTGTGGTATGCTTAGCCAGGCTTTAAGGTTGAAGTTAAGTATGAAAATGTTCAACTTAGAGGGTTTGCTTCATGTAAGTGATTTAGTTGCTTTGGTTGATTTTATTTTTGTATTTTAATTTGGCTTGAATGAATCTTACAATTAATTACTAAGTTATAAAAGCATAAAAGAGAAGAGAACTTCTCTTTTCTCCCTACCTTAAGTAATTTCTAAAGTAGATTCATATTTAATTATTATTTCATGAATATTTTATTATGTGTTTTAATTAATCCTAAGTTTATATTTTCTAAATAAACCTATTCGAAATGAAAGGCATTTTTAAGATTAAGTAAAGTGAAATACTATCACAAAACACATAATATTTTATTTCTTTCCCAACATGTGTAACATGCATATGGATGAATCCTAAGCATATCTATACATGCAAAGGAAGATTTTTAGCACACCTTAATGATGAATGCTAAGTGATATTTCTTAAGAAAATTTGGATGATTTATGATGCATGATTTTCATTAAGTAGAAAAAGAGAGATTATTTTATATATTCTTCATATGCATATCCATTTTTCATATGCATATTTACAAGTATAAAAGACATAAGTGAGTATGACATCATTGTTAGCATCGGGGGTGTAAGGTACAAGACCTATTTAAAGTCTACAACCCGGGGTTGTCAGATAATATACCACTTTTCTTAAATACATGTGTATGCACAAAGAGAAATGCATGGAAAAAAATCATGCAAATTTATTTGATTTTGGTTTGATTATTTAGTTTATATGTGTGATGTGGAATTCCCTCTTGAGTCATGGCATATGAGTGTATAGGAATAAATTTGAGCAAGTGTTATGTTATATTTAATTGGACTATACACTTTATAAATCCTATACAATTCTATGTTAAGAAAGAGAGGGAGAATCACATAACACATTTTATATATTCACATGCAAGCTCATAAATAATTATAAGTAGCATTTAGGTTATGATGATATTTGATTTATAAGTTTTAAAATAATTTTAGATTTAATATGATATAATATTCATATTCTTACTTTAGTCAAACCATTCAATTTGACATAAAAGAAATATTTCATTTTTAATTTAATATTTAAAAGGCATGAATGCATGATTTTCATATTACATATACATTTAGCATGCTAGGAAAGAAATAAAGTGATGAAAGTAATGTAAATTCATTCACCCTAATTAATTCTTAAAGATAATCCTATGGAATAAGATTACTTAAAGTAAATCAAATTTGGTTTAAGAAAATTTTGCTTTATTTTGAATTTGATTTGAATTTAGGAACTGTGAAGAGGTTTGCTGCTCATAACCCATTTTTCACATGTATAAGTCAATTTAGTTTAATTTTAGAACCTTTAAATGAATTTTATATTTTGATAAAGTTAAGGTGTTCATTGAGTTCATTAATTACCTCTTACCTACACCACCTTAGCATACTTAACCAAATAATTATGAGCTAATGTATGACATAAAATCACACAAAAAATTTAAATCAGCAATGCACCTAGGAAAGAAAGGGCCTAATGCACTTGGCTCACAATTAGTGATTGATTAAGCTAAAGGGTTTAATTTAAGTACTTTCATAACCCTTCCCACACATGTGGGTTGGATTTTGATTTTCTTAAGTTACTTAGGTTATTGAACACCTAAGCACCTACCCAAGATGAATTGATTAAGCTTTGGAATATTTTTGATTTTGAAAAGTTTGATTAATTAAGCCATTTAATAAGGTGATTAAGTCATTTAATTAATTTGTATCTTAATCAAATTTTTATCCAAATGAAATAAACTTAGAAAAAAAGATATGGGAAAGAACCCCTAATCTCATTCTCTAAGTACATTCACTATTCTAAAGTGATTAGCAAATTTAATTAATGAATTTATCACTATTTAAGAGGTTAATTATTCATTTAATTGATTAAAAGGGTAATTAGGAATGACTCAACAAATTCCTCTAATTAAACCATTAATAAATTCCATGAAAATTAGGAGAGGCACAAGTCATCCCACTAAATGTATATGAGAAGTTTGGAATTAATCAGTGGGATAATTAGAGAGTAATTAACCTAAACACATTCCCAATAAAATTTAAATTCAGAAAATGCCCTGTTCAAAATAAAACAAAATTATTTTTAGATTATTCACTTTTGAATTATCTTCATAATGCTTTTTTTATTTTGTATTTTTTAATTTTCTACATTTAGTTATGAATATTTGAAGATTCAGTGATTAATAATTAATTAAAACCCATAATTATTAACTAATCCCGTCGGTGCCGTGGCGGCGTGACACTTTTCACATGGATTGATTGGTTAAGTTATCATCACATCCGAGCGTTAGCGGCGCTACACACTTTCTCAATCATCCGATCGAGGATCGCGAGATCGAGACGGTTCTTAAGGGATTAATCCATGGATCCTACATGGCTTGATCATGACCATCCATACAAAATGCGTGGATGGACGGTCCATGATCCATCACTGAGCTCACTTGTAAGAGATAGAGACCATCCGTCCCTTAGGACAAGATCTGAGCTCAATTGAGCTTGGATTAAGCTAAACCCACACCATCTAAAAGCAAGCACAAGTAAATCCAATGGTCACTTGTTCATGGGGTGGAAATTTCTTTCACAAGGGCCAAGAAATCCTATACCTAAGCTTGGTTTGATGACATACCTCATCGGAGGCTATCACCTGCGCTCCAATCCATTGAGGTAGCTTCGTCTAGTAGAGACGAAGCCCTCTTGAAGATTTGAGGCTTTGGTATTGAGTAGATCCTTCTATTGGCTAAGGTCACCTTCAAATGGATTTGGCCTTGGTCTAGACATCACCTCCCTTGCCTTTGAAACTTGGGAGAAGCTTTGGATCAACTCGATTGACTCCTTTGAAGATGCTTGCAAGAGGAATTGAGCTAATTTTGTGTATTGAGTAAGTTGGAAATATGGTGGAGCTCCCCTATTTTTGATTTGATTTGAAATGGAGATGAGATAGCTCTAGGAATGGGGAGACTTTACTGCTTACTGAGTTTCCTAGCTTCAATCAGTGTGAGAGGTTGGAATGAAATTAGTGGAGTATATCTCCCCTGGTGAATCGAATCTAGCTTCCCTTTGACATTTTGATCCAATTCACCCTATGCAATGGGTTTGTTAGGGCGTTTAGGATTGCATGTGATTCAATTTTGGCCAGAGGGAGTAGTGGAGAAGTTGTCATGTGCAAAATAAGGTGTGGGAGTGATTCACATGTGCTCAAAATGAGAGGAGTGTTCAATTGTGACCTTGGGTCGGGTTTGGTTGACCCAAACCTAATGGGTCAAGTGCACCATGCTCACTAGTGTCCACTTGGTCCACTAAGAGAGTGCCAAGTGGTCACTAGAAGGATATGGCCAAATTCCAGGTAGAATTGGCCATAGGTTACTCTTTGACCTCGTAGTAAAATGGTCATTTGGCTTGGATTTGATTATGTTTGGTTTGATTGAAAAATGGGTTGGGTATAGTTTTAATGAATTTTGAATTGATTTGATATGATTTGGCTCATGCTGACCCATTTAGGTCAAAATGGGTCAACTTGAGTCAAGTTGACACCAAATTAATTGGGTCAAACCAAGGGTTGGGTCAAGTTCATATGAACATTTGAAATATTTTGGCATCATTGGTTTGATTCAATTTGATTTCTATTTGGATTTGGTTCATTTGATTTCATTTAGGTCGAATGGGTCAAGTTGACTAATTTGATCCATTTGACTTATTTGCGTTAGGTCATGGCTGGGTTTAGGTTTCATTAGTCATATGAAATGTATTAGCATCTTTGTTTTTAAGCAATTTTAGTTTAATTTGATTTTGGCTCACCATGACATTTTAGGTCAAGTTCGATTCAAGGTCAATTGGGCTAGGTCGGGCTAGTTGGCCAATTGGGGGTTTGGTCAAGTTCAACAAGTGTTTTGGAATGAACTTGACCCATTGGTTTCGATCAAATTGGCTTAGATCAAGTTTTGACATATTTTGACTTTTTAGGTTAAGTTTGGTCAACTTGAGTCAAGTGGTCAATTGGGCTAGGTTAGGCTCAAATGATGACTTGGTCAAATTCAAACATTGATCATGAATGAGTTTTGATCAATGATTTCTATCAATTTGGCCCATGGTAGATTTTGACTAGTTTAAGTTTCATTTTGGCTAAGTGTTGACTTGGTCAACCCTTGGGGTTTAACCCAATTTGAGTGATTAATCATCTCATGATTGTTGCTCACAATGTGAGGCTTGGTTGGGCTTAATTCATTCTAATTTGGGTAGATTAGAATTTGGCTCAAAAAATTAGGTCACTTTGGGTCAAGTGAGCCTAAGTGGGTCAATTAACTTGATCAAGGCTTGAATCAAGTTTGGTTGAACTCGCATATGGACTTATGATTGAAATATAAATCTATTTACAAGTGATTTGGAGTCAAATGTGTTATGATTCACTTGATAATTTCAAGTTCAAAGGGTGAACATGAGTTTGATTTGGGTTTGATTTTTGAATTTAGTTTTAGTTTGATAATTAAAGTTTATGTTTATATTTGGATTCATGATTGAAAGATTGATTGAATCATGAAGAAAAATCAAGAGTTTGACTTGATTTGAAATTGATTTAGCTAAGTTCAAGAATTTGACTTGAAAGATTTAGGTTGAATTTTGGTTGAATTTGGATTTGAGTTTTGAATTGATTTTGGATATTTGAATTTATATTTCATTTATATTTGTGAATATAAATGGGTTATAAGAAAACGTCTTGAATTTGAATTGATTTGGATTTGAGGCTAAGTCCATATGATAGAATCAAAGTGACTTAGGAAGAATTTTTGGAAATTGGAATTTCAATCATAAGCTTCAATCATTTGAAATTGATTTGAGTTTGGGAAAATTAATTAAGCTAGAATTGATTTAAGTTTTGATGTCGATTTGATTTAGAGTTTGGAGTTGATTTGATTTGAAGTTTGACTTTGAAAGGAGGAAGTGAGGATTTGGTTCAAGCTATAGGGTAAGCAAATGTTTCTAACACCCCTAAGACATGACTTATTCCTATGACTAACTCTTCTAAGTCTCTAGGGTTAGGTTGAGTGTCCACCTATTCACTAGAAGTGTCTTAAGACTAAGGATACTCTTAGTGTCTAAGAGAAGTCCTATGTCTAAGATGGAGGGGTTGAGAGCTCATCCTAAAAATGAAGTCAACAATAAGATATATAGATTCTCTTCTTTCACTAATTTACTTATTAAGCTCTTATCCTAAAAAAATTATGTACATTTATTTGTGAGTTATCAATAACTTAGTGAATACAGCTTACCTTTAAATCATAATAATATAAAACTATTTAAAAAACAATATGCATGCTTGTTAAACTAAAAAATAAATATAAGATTATATAATATTTTATTTTATTCAATGATGTCGATGTAAGTGGTCTTGAAAATTCAATAACATGAATAAGAATAAATCATATCATATATTATTTTACTTATTTTATTTTTATATATTAAAGGTATCAAAATAGTATCATCTAAAATATACTATGTAAGTAGACTAATATCAATATTTTTTATTTTACATATTCAGATACCTTATCCCCAAATGCTATGAAAGAGATGAATTCCATCATCCAACATGCACAAATAAGCACTTATATATAATTTATTTTTAATTTTTAATTTTTTATTTTTTGTGTCATAGAATATCATTTTATAATAAATAGTGCATGAAATAAATGACTTAAATATGATTAAAAATATATAGAACAATTATTTTAATATGATCAATGCATTTAATAGTGAAGATAAATAATAAATAGCTTACAATAAGTTTTGGTTGAACAAATATCAAAATACATTGATCCATTTAATTTAGAGAAAAATAATGTTATCACTATAATTTAGAAATAAGGACACACATCAAAACTTAAGATAATAACTTGCTTTTGCTCTTTAGTCCTTAAACACCACTTACTTTATTTGAATGTCTAAAAAAATTCATATGAAAAATTCTTATTAATAAACATTTATGTAACCTATGCATATTCGTCTTTCCCAATTTGAGTTTATTACAAAAATGTTAATATTTTATTATAGTATATTAATTATGCTTTATTCAATTATCTAAATCATAATTAATGTTTCCTTATTTTTAAATTACATTCCCAACTTAACCACACATAAGGATTATCAACCTATCATTTAAATTGTTAGCTATATATAATTAACATTCAAGTTTCTATTGCATTACTCTCTTAAATTTTATTTAATTCAATAACATAAGCATTCAATAATTACAATTTAATAATTTTCTTATCAATTTTATTCAATTATAAAATAAGTTCTCTTCTCTTATACGAATCTTGATTACATCTTAGTATAGCATTTTCATGTTCTAATTCATATATCTAGTTTAAATATTATTCTTATATATATTATTAATATTTACAAATATTCTCATATTTCATTAATTTAAATTAACTTAATTTTTTTATGATTTAGATATACACCTCAAATACTTTCTTTTATTCTCTATTCTTTCATGAAACAAATGGCTATTTTCTCCTCCTTGTTTATTTTTCTCCTACATTCCAAGTCTAGCATAATTTCATAGAATTAAAAGCTACATCCAAGATTTCTCATTATGAGTAAATAAAACTCAAAGTTAGGTTTAACTTATCACAAGTCAAGAGAAATGAATATAGAACCTCTAATTATCAATTCCATTTCACACTTTTAATCTATTTTTGCACCACCCTATCTTGCTTGTTTGATCATTCTCATTCTTCTCCACCATTGCATGCTTATTTAATTGGCCCTCACAAATTGTTTGACTCACCCACCTGCTCATTGTTTTATTGACCTCTCACATTCTCTCACTCAATGGCTTTCCAGTTCTCTTTCTCTTGACTTTGTCTCATTTCTCTTTATCCATCTATCTCTTAGTTCACCCTTGCTTCGATCTCTATTGCTCATTTTATCTCACCCCATCTATCTCAAAAAAAATAAAGAACAAAATCATGTTTGTTCTGTTGAATCAACACCAAATGGTACATTTTATGGGATTTTACACCTATACACAAATTATATATATTTTTTTTGAAAAATTTTGCCTTATATTATAAGACAATTTGGTGCCTTGATGCTGACAAATAATTGAATTCAATCCATTTTTATAATTGTAGCTTTAGGACAAATTTTGCATGCTAATTTTGTAGCTTATTATGCAACCTACATATATAAAGAGCCCCTACCATTATTGTTACACTAAAATTAATCTTTGTAATCAATTGTATTCAAGTGTGGAAGTGGAAGCATCATATTATGTCCCCTTAGCTTCGCAAGTTTTTGGCAATTTAAAGGGAATCAAGGTTGTATAAATTATCACACAACTAATTGCTGACATGCAACATTATTTATACTTAACATTTCCAAGTGTCTAATAGCACCAATTAATGTTCTAAGTGAGCATAGGCTTCCTTATAGGCTTTTAACTCAAAGTGATTCATCAATATATTAGTTTTCTAGCAATACAACTACTTGGTAATGACAAAATTAGGTTATTAAGCAAGGATTTAAAGGATAGTGAGATTCATGACATGATTGATGTTAGGATATGAGAATTTTTTGTTTGACAACATAATGCATGCTTAATCCCATTTGTCCATGAATTTTATGCTAATGCAAATGATCATGTAGTTGATTGCACATTTTTCCAAACCAAATTTATTAGATGGCAATCCATGTATTCTATATGCTAATAAACATTAATGACGATAATGGCTACTTATGATGGGTCCTATTAATGATAAAATTATTCATTTCCTTATTATTATAGGAACATGTTGTAAATGGTGAGAAGATATATTACCTAACTTTTTTACCATAGGTTTACCATATATATCTTTTGAGCATGGTTCACATTTTACATCAAACAAGCTACTAGCAAGTGGACACCTAAGTGACATCAACAAGGGGAACATAGTGCTAAATTTCCCATTGTAGTAGCATTACACTATCTACATTAGACACATAATTTACCAAACCATCCTTTTACACACTACAAAGCATAATATTAGTTGGACTTGGCTTTCCATTGACAATTTATGGTTTATACTTGAAATCAAATGTTCCCACTAGCACTATTGAGAAAGTGTAATATTTGAAGGAATCACATGGCAAAGAATTGAGTAGATGGGTGTATGAGTTGCTGCACAAGTGCCAATGTGGGAGAAGAATATATTAGAGCCTCAACAATTTATAGGCATCAAATCTCATCATTATTTAGTGTGAGGAGGAGAATCTTTCAATGGTTGAAATAAAGTTTTCAAGGCTTAAGTGGTTAGTTGGAGCATTTAGATCAATAAGAGTGATGCTCAAATTGAAAGATACACTAATATGAGCTACATTATGGAGGGAAACTATTTGTACAATGACTAGGTGGCAAAGTACAACACAACAATATTTTGAACATGTTTATAAACTGGCATTTATATGTAGGTCCAAGAAATGCCTTATTCTTACACCATAATATCTAAAGCCTACAGAGTATGAGTATAAAGATGAGGATGGCTGAGTGGGAAACCTTTTTATCCTTTATCTTTTACTTTTTTTTTTAATTTTATATTATATGCATTAGAGACAATGAATAACTTATATGTGTGGAAAAGTTTAATTTTAACTTATCTTAAGTAAGTTTTATCTTATTTTGTTTGGTTCTACTATTTTTTTTTAATAGCTACTAATTTATTAATTTAATTTATTTATATATTTATTTTGAATAAGAGAAGAGTTTTTATTTTGACATGTATTATGCTAGTCTAATCGTGTTCTATTTGGTACTATTATTTTATTATGACTACTAAGTCATTATGCTTGATCTATTTTTTTAGGAAGAGAAGAAGAGATATGCTTATAAGAGTATGTGTTATCTAGATGACAATGTGTTTATTATTTTACTTTTTAGTTATTATTTTCTATTTATCTTAAGAGTGGAAGAAGAAGAATCATTAGTATCTATCATATATAGGTTGTAATACTTGTATTTTTTTTTTGAAAAGCTTATGTTTCACAAGGTATTATTCTACCCAAATATTTATTTGAATATTCATATAAAGTATTTTTATATTTATTTGTGGGAATTATGTATTTGAAATTATTATATTATATAATTATAATACCTATTAACTATATTAATAAGCATTACTATTAATTTAGATTACACTACAACTCCTTGCTAGATGTAAAAAATGGCTAAGTTACCATATGTTTCCTAAAATTTTTGTATATATTGAGTATCTCTTAGATATCTTTGAGCATGAAAATTGTAATTAACAAGCCTTCATTTGAAGAAAGTGGATTATTAACCTAGAAGTGTCACACAAACAACAATAATAATAATAATAATTATTATTATTATTATTTTCGAAGGAAAGAAAAAGAAAACAAAAAAATGAGAATTATTGTCCAACCAATAAAATAGGATGTGGTGTCTTGAAATGTCCTTTCATACCTACTTGCATATTCATTTGAATTTGTAAAAGCAACTTTGAGTGTCAAGTGATTAGTTAGTTTTTTTAGCCATATTAAAATTTTATAGGCTATGTGTTAATTATTTGCATTCTCGTGGAGAATGGAAATTAGGTTAGTGTGTAGGTTATATTTTCTTTGTATTAATGTGTTTATTTATGATAACAAAAAGTGTATAAGAGTATGTCATGTAATAATTAATATAATCTTTGCAACACTTACAAGCCTTCCCTAATAGCCAAATTATTTTAACTAGGTAGTAAGTTGTGGCATGAGCTTTTGCATTCTTGTGCATTGAGTGTTGCCTATTTATTTATTTTTTTTTGATTGAAAGATTTAAGTGTGGGGACATTTGATAGTAGGATTTTAATAGTTCTTTCTCCTACCAAATATTTGCATTTTCATGATATTTTACTTTGTTTTGAGAAATCCATTATAGTAATTTAAATGTATTTATTGATGCTAAAAATTGAGCAACTTGATGAACAATATTTATTTTTGAGAATTTTTTATGTATGGTATGAAGATGGAGTGAATTTGGGACCATCCAAACAAGCTTTAGCATTTGAAACATTAGATCCAAAAGATTTTAAAATTCTAGATATTGAGCCAGAGCATAAGCACTAGTTTTACAATTTTGTAGAGTTCCTTTCTAGTTTAAGAGGCCTAATCTAGAGGTGCATGACTCAAGACCAAGTACCATATTAATAACTGTAGAAGTTAAAATTTATAATTTTATAGGGAATCCATAGATAAAGTTTTGTAAAATTATTGGGATATATATTAGGGTTTAAAGAGATCTAAAGAGGTAGCAGAAAAGATGATTATTTAGGAATAAATAGAGAGCTTAGAGAATCTGAGTTTTTTCTTCTCCCATCTTTTGAAGTTTTTTATTTGTGTATGTATTTTTTGTATTCTTTCATTTTTAATATGAGAATTAATCCCTTCTTAAGGGTTTAATCTATCCAGAGATTTTTATATTAGATTTTCATTGAATGAAATCATATATTTTTATGCTTTTAATTTTTGTTGCATGGTTTCAATCTCTACTTTATGTTGGTGTGAATGATTGGCCATCTATTATATGATTTGGTAGTTTATTTAAAAGAGAGGTGGTGAAAGAACTCTTCTTGATTAAATTATTCTCAATTGAAGCTAAAGATATCTATATGAAGTCTTATGATACCTTAAATCTTTTATTCAAAATTAATGAAATTTATTGGTACTAAATTTATCTTAAAGATGATGGTAAGTTGTATTGATAAATTAACTACCTTAACTTTTGAAAGAATGATAGTGTACATCTCTAGATCTAATTATAATAAATTTATGCTTATTGATTGATATTATTTATAAAAATCATCCACAAAAATCTTAGTAAAATCTAATCCCTATAATTTAATCCCCACAGTTGCAACTCTTTATTTGTTCTTACCTTTTTGTATCTAGAACTACTTTTTTCATCATAGTGACTCTTTCTTTTATTTAATCACAAATCCTATATTACCTTATATCTATTTAAAAAAAGTTAGAATTAGTATAATTTTTTTACTTAGTGGGACAATCCTTGTGGAATGATATTATTTCTCAAATTTTCTTATTTATTTTATTGCATACTCTTATGTGTGCATTTTGTGTAACATGGATCATTGAATAAGGTCAATTACACCAGCTTTAAGGTTTTGTCCCATGTAGGTTGATTGGGTCGCATTATTCTATATAAGGCTTAAGGTTGATTTAGGCCAATCTAATAGCTAATTTGGCTCATTTTATCAATGGTTCACTTATAAGGACCCATTAGAAGTGAATTGATTAATCAATTGTGTGAGTGAATTTGTCCAATTTGATTAATTGGGCCTATAAGTTAATGTTATTAGGCTAAGCTTGATTTTTAGTTAAACCTAAGGCTAGAGACAAAATTAAATGATCTAATGAATTAAAGTTAATTTAATAATGATGGTACTAATAGGAATGGACAACTAATAAGTTGAACCATTAATTAACTTATTGGGCTAGTTCATGGTCGAATGAGATCAGAATTTGACTTAGGGTTGATTAAACCTTTGAGAATCAATTGGGTGAAACAAAATTTTTTTAGAATTTGAAAATGACTATTAAGAATTTAGGTTCAATTAAGGGCCTATGTTTAAACTAAGATTAACTTTGGATTAGTCTAGATTTGAGTTTACAATAGAATTTAATGTTAAGCTAAAAAGGATATCAATCTAGAAATGATTAGAGATTTATATTAATAGAATAATTTATCTAGAAGACATCAAGCATGAAGCATAAACATAATTGAAACCAATTTAGTGAATCATTCCATTAAAGTTGGATACCTTAGATCATTTCTAGCTAGAAACCCTAGAGTAAAAGATTAAGAAACTTGAGTTTTAACTTTAGCAAACTATATAAGACCTAAATTGATATTGGTCAACTCAATCAGGTGAGTGAAAATGTCTCTTGGGCTATACAAACTCAAGTAGCATTTATAGTTGTGCAAATGTTGATGGCAATAAAGAATCACTAAGTATATGGTGTGTATTACTAAAATATGCATGTATTAGAGAGGAAATTAAATTATTGAACTCATTTACTCCATCATTAAAGCTAAATAAATTATAAATGTTTATAACTACAATCAATTGGTTAAGCTATGTTTAGTAGTTAAAGCTTGGATAATAACACTTCAAAACACATTAGAACTAGAATAAAAAGATTACACTATAATTCGAGTTACTAATTCTCAAGCTAGATAACAGCCCATTCAAATAAATAATATTTAAATAAATAATTATTTATTTATATTTAGAGTTGTTAGTTGCCAAAGCTTGGTTAGTGTTGACCAAAAACACACTATTGTTGGGACTAAATGGTTAAGCTACACTCTTAATTACCAATTGATGAAGCTTTATTGTAGCCTCTCAAAATACATAAGATATTCAAACACTTAATTATTCTTTGTATATAGAGTCACAAAATATTAAAGCTTTGTTATTAGTAACTCAAAATACATTGGAATTGGGATTGAATAGTTAAGCTATATTTTTCATTACTGCCACAGCTTGGTAATGGCTTCTTAAAATATATAAGATATTTAAATGATTAATTAATTTTTATTTAAACCCGTTATAATATAATTATGATCAAATGGTTGTCCGACATTTTAAGTTTCTAACTCTTAAATACTCAACATTAGCTCTTTAAGATACAATAAATATTCAATTAGTCAATTGATTTTTATATTAAGATTCATTAATTATGGAAGGTTAGACAATAGACATTCCAATTATATTGGGTTTCAAATAAAATGGTTTAGTTGCATTTTTATTTACTAACTACTGGAGCTACAATTGCAATAAATACCTTGGATATTTAAACAACCAAGTGATTTATAGTATTTAGAGTCACTAATTATTAAAGCTTTGATAGTAACTACTCAACATATACTAGAAATTGAGATATCAACTTATATGAATATATCATGTCCTAATGTGATTAAGTCATTAAGATAGAACATAAATCATTATAATTAAATGGCTAATAACCTTTTAACAAAGAATCATATGAAGCAACATACTTATTGATTAAATAAATATTATTTGAATAAAACTTAATCAATTTAAAGCTGATTAGATTAAGCTTGATTTAAAGTGAGATATTTGACTTATCAACTTAGATTAATCAAATGATTCAACTAGAATTAATGGAATTAAAGATTTTTAAACTTACTAACCAAGATTTAATAGAAGGCTCAACTAAAACTAAGAAATTTATTAATGAATTTTTGTGATCTAGATTCTTTATAAATTGAAACTATAGACTTTAAAGAGACTCGTAAGGCTTCGATGAGACTTATAATGCTTTATAAGGATCAATAATAATTAATTTTTATAGGTCAAACCTATATATTATAACATATCATTCTCAATGATTTGTAGAGACCTACTTAATGTTTATAGAGACATATACATGCTAATGCGTGTTTATAAAGAAAATTTATTTTTAAATATTATTTTAAAATATATATTACTTCATTTTAAAAACTTAAATTAGTTTAGTATGAAAAACATATTATTAAATATTTTTAGTATAGTTTTAAATATTTTTTTTTCTTGCATACTAGTTAGCCATCTTAGTATTTCATCCTTGTGACTTTGGCATATGAAAAACAAAATTTTTTGACCCATAACATATTCTTCATATGCAAGTTCAGTTGCTTAATCTATACATCTCAAATAAAACTATTAGAAAGAATTTCTTAGCTTAATTGTTATCATAAAATGTATAATTGATAAGGGCTAATGGAGTCAACATTCATGCAAGTGATTTATGATAAGGCATAAACCAGTCATATTATTATAAGATTAAATCTATTAAAGTGATTAATATAAAAATTGCCCAAATTGGAATAGTCATACTACCCATCCCTATGATGTGGGGAGGGAGTGGGAGGAGTGTTTAAATTCTTGAGGAGAATTAGATCATTATCCAACATTCAATACAATATAAGTCATATTTTATTCATTTTCTAGAAAGTTTATTCTTGTGGGGAATATGCAGCTACTCAACTCATTATAAAAGAAGGTTATGTACTTAAGTTGTTCTTGTGTGTGAATGAAGATACATGCCTAGGATCTATAAAGCTACATCATATGAATGACCATTAAAGGTTGTCATTATGAGAGAAACCTTGCTAATATTTTAGTTAAAGAGAATTAAATTCAGGGTTGACTCATCATGAACAATTCAAGAATAAATATTTGGTTGTATGCTTAATAATAAGCTTAGAAATTCAGGTTATGGTCAACAAAATTGAAAAGTTTTTAATGATCAAAACTAGTATGCATGAACCATAATTTCAACGAGGTATATGCAGGATTATTTTTTTAAATAATATATAAATGCAATGGAATATTTTAAACAAAATAATATGGATAAGTAAGGGACATAATCAAACAATACAACAACAACAACAACAACAACAACAAGCCTTTATCCCACTAAGTGTGGTCGACTACATGAATCCTTCGTCTCCAATGTGTCCTATTATGTGTCAAATTCTCATTTAATTCAAGTATACTTAGGTCATTTTTTTATACATCTTAACCAAGTCTTTTTAGGTCTACCTCTACCTTTCGTAACATAAGAAAAATCTAATGTATCTACTCTCATAACTGGGTCATTGGTTAGGACATAATCAAACAATAATCCATAAAAATCACTTATCTTTAATAAGTCAACAAAAATCAAATGATATATAACAATTTCTAATACATGAAATACAAATGCTAAATATATAAGTATAACAAAACAAATATATATTTTTGGGCATCAAAAGCAAGGATCAACTTAATATGATTCAAAATATGATATAGAATGAGATAAGAAGCTTTATTACAAGTTTTTAAATGTAATTCTCCACCATTTTAAAATTAAACTTATTACATTGCAATTAATTACTAGGTAAAATTAGTAAAATAATAAAAACTTAATAAGAAAGATGGTTTTTTTTGTGTTTTTATGTGGAGGATGATAAATTAAGAGAGAAAAGAAAACATAGAGTTGAAGAAAGAACCCTAATAATCCTATATTTTCTTTATGGTGGATGCTTAGCTAACTTAATATGCATAATTATATTATCAATGATAAACTCCATGAGATCATTTCCCTTCCTCAAAAATCATTCTACAAGAGAACACATTCGAACTCTCAACTATTCATCACTTAAAGGCATCATCAAAGCACAAAAAAATTTTTTGGACCTTAACAAAATCTTTGGTTCATTTAACACATACATAAGCAATAACATGAGATATTTATCATAAGAGATAGAAGACAAAGAGACTTATGTTAAAAAAAAAAAGAAATATGGCAAAGGAATTAAAGAGTTGCACATAGTTTCTAAGAATATACTTAGATCATAATTAATCTCTTTTGTTTTTCAAGGGAAAGAGGGGACAACAACTTTACAAAGACAAAGAAGAGGGACGTGCTAGCAATTAGACTTGAAGGAAAATTTTAAGTTGGATTAGATCTTATCATAAATATATGACACATAAGGTAATTTATATATGTCAATAAAACACAATAAAAATAAATTGATACATAAGTAAAAGGTCTAATGATAATAATACACTACATCAAGTTATGCCTTAAAGTTTCATTTGCATTATAAATTTCTTATATAAAATTTTCATAACTTAAAATAATTCTAGATTTTCAGATTTTAACATATAAAAAATAGGAGACAACACCAAAGATATCCATTTAATCAAGTACACATTTTTGGGATAAAGTACACATCGTAAAGCATTTAAATCAATTCAAAATAGTTAAATAACAAATAAATTTTGGCTTCAAAATTTATTTGAGGCATTGATGGTTCTTCAAGTGACACAATTTTGTAATTTAAATGTCTATCTTGTCAAGGTAGTTTTAGAATACCAAAATAATTAAAATTTGAGTATGCTTTAGGCTTAAACTATTTTAAGTAAATAGAACTAAATGGTTTTAAAAAACCCCACCAAGCTAAACCACTCTTTCTTATTATCATGCTTTTAGGAAGCCCATTATCTTGACCCATAGGCATTAACCTTCTCTTCATTTTTTAGCTAGAGAGCTTGACTAATCCCATGGCATCTCATTTTTGAGGCACCCACATGATGCTATTCGATTATGATAAAAGATTTTTGACTTTACATTGTTTATTTAACTATATTATAACTTTTTGGAGATCTTATGATCTTTATAGGGATCTACATGTAGCATATGGCTGACATTTAAGAAAGAGCATTTGGACCATCAATTATTGGAATTTTGGTCCAGAAATTTTGTAAGATTCATGATAATAAGAATTTTGAAAAAATATATTTTATTTGATGATTAAGGACTTCATGAATGGTGGCAATTATTGCACCACTATTAGGATGTCATCATGGATTGCCAATCAACTACTAGGTCCAATTATATCTTGGATGTATTGGGCTTACCCATGAGCAATATCATCTAGTCATATTTTGATCAAAAGAAGGAATGATCTGAAATATTAATTATTAATAAAAAAAATAATAATTTAATGCAAAATTCTAGATAAGAATTGAAAATCCCCTTAAAAATCTAAATGTATACTACGTTTCTTCATGTTTTAAAAATATTGAACTTCTAATTTGTATATAATTTTATAGATCTAATTACTTCTTGAAGCTCTAGCGAGCCAATTTTGTGTATTTAGATTCTTTCTATACTTTTTGCTCTAGAGCATTGAATTTCTCTTCATTCAAGTTATGACTAGTTAAGTTTGGACCCAATTTTGGCCATTTAAAAAAAATGCTCTATGAGGATTTAGTCGTGCAATCCAATAATTATGATTGTGTTAGTAAGAGGTACTTAGGTAATTTTATAACCTTTTTAATTGGCTTATATATGATGTTTATAAAATGGAGGACTTATTTATCTTAGACATCAAGGTTAGAATTCTATACAATCATTATTAAATTCTACAATGAAGTTTTTGTGTGTTAATTTTTTTATTTTATATTTGCATAACTTTCTTCTATTTCTCAACATGATTTCCATAAACATATTTAATTAGATTTTTTATTGTTCCTTGATTCTTCTATTTTCATTGACCCAATATCTTCTAATTTGCCTTTTTTTTTGAAGGAAAAGGATGGTCTGACCACTTTTTGTCACCTAAGGACTCCAAGATGTCTAATTAACACCAATCTATTTAGATGGCTTTCATTGCTTAGCTACTTCATTTCATTCAATATCCATTTCTTTTGAGATAGTGAATATGTTGATCACCTCTTGTAGCCCCTAACTTTAGGTCATGCAATTCATAGCCATTAGTTCAAGCAAAAGATTATCCCAACTATCTCTAATTACTCACTAACTTCACGTCATTTGGCCCCCTTCTTTTAGGAGAGGGGCCATATCAATTTCCCTTCATACCTATCTATAGTAGCATTTCTAGAGAACCAATTAAGCCATTTTCAATGGCTTCTATAACCTTCTCATGTGTCTCAAGTCCTACCATCTCTATCACTGAGATATATCAGATCCAACCATGTTTAGTATTTTGCATGACCTTTCTACATCATCTCGTGTGCAACCTCAAGGACTTGTAGCAACTTACTTTTATTTGCTTTACATTAACAACTCTTCCAAGTTCAGGAAATGATGATCATTTTTAAATTTTACATGGTGCAACTAGGCATTATTTCAGCCTGCAAACTTCCATGACATGTCCTTTTTAACCTAAAAAATATTTGTTAACTTTACTTCTTGAATTGTGCATGAGATGGCATTTATGAATAAGATGACTAAACTATCTTTAGCAACATCATTTCTAGCATGCAACAATAATGAACTTAATAGCTTCCTCTACTCTTAGAATCAATACATCAAAATAGATATGATCATAATTAACTTTTAATGCCGTTTTTTGGGAATGTTAGTAAGGTTAGCATAAATTAGTGTGCTCAAACTAGCATCAGCGACAAAGATGGAAAGATTCCAAACCACAATGCCACAGCTCGAACAACTATTTTTTGCTTTTGAAATTACTTTTTAAGTTACTTATTTGCTGAAACAACCAGCTTTTCTATTACTGATTGAAAGAAATGTATATTTCCTCAATATGCATGCATGCAAAGAATTTATAAATTTTTACGATTGATTTATCCCAACTATGTGGGATCGTGTTGCATAGAAGTCATTCTACACTAAATCAGCTAAATCCATGACAACCTCCATAATAAGCCAAGAAACGATTTGCTTCTCCACTTCAGCAGCAACATGATCGGCCTCCCCAAGACCAGCCCAATTGTTCCTTCCGGCATCCCGGGAGGCATTAAGATCCTTTTCCAAGATGGTGTAAAGACTATTTTTAGTAATGGTGCCTCCCCAATTCTCACTATAACTTGCCATATCTTGAATCCCATTACTGATCTCTTCCAACAAGTGGCTGAAAGAGAGAAACCTCGGTCTTTTTCTTTGATATGGTTGAAGCATTTGACTGAATGAGATCCTTCCCTCATGGCTTTGGAGAGCCATTAGCTCCTTTGCACAATCAAGCAGAAGCTGTTCGCCACCAACTTCCGGATCCTCTGAGTTTTTTTCTTGAGAGTTTGCGGGCAAGCGAGCATCGACTCCGAGGAGACCATGAGCATAGTCATGGAAGGATTTGCTGTTCAAGAGTTGATGTCTGAAAAGCTGCTGAGACTTAGCTGCTGGATTTGTTGTAACTTCATTGTTGGAAACAATTATTAATTTTTCGACCAGTTTCGAGTTTCTTCGAGCTTGATTATTATTCTTTGGCATCACTTCACAAACTACCTTGTGGTCTTTCTTGTTCTCATCTGTGATAAGAGAATAGTAATAAGTTCCTTCACCAAAAGGAGAGATTATTATATGCGGAGTCTAGATTATTGTATACACGAGCGAGTACATAATATACCCATATTATGTACTCACTCGTATACATAGCGCGCGCACAATTATCTGGCCCGTTGAGACTTCACACGTAATAATTTTTCAAAGAGGTATTAAGTGATTTTATAGAGACTTTTGTGGTGATTCATAAATAAAAGGAAATAAATTATGTTATGAACTTCCAATGCATTTTTTATGTCAATAATGCTAGCAAAAATAATCAAAAATAAAAAAGCTCCTATAATTACTGCAATTTAATTGCTTGGTATAATAGAATAATACTCAATAATTATTTGTCACCATATGTATTGTATTTTTTGATCAAATATCCTTATATTTTGATCATTTGTTGATGTAATGCATGAGCTCATGACAAAAAAATTTCATAGATAAAATAATTTACTCGAAGTACAGCAGAATTTTACCTTTGTTAACAAATCCATTTGTTTCCTTCTCTTGTTTTAGGCAACCATCTGAGATTGGCATGCTGTTACTTCTAGAAATTGCAGCAGTTTCTGCTCCAGAACTTCCCAATTTACCGTCTTTAAATTTCTGATCATCAATCTAAATGTACAGCATTTCATTAACAATTTAATAAGATTATAATATATTCTTCTACTGAGATCTGACAGTTAAATATGTTGAATAGAAATAGCGCAAGAATGAACATGGGAATAATATATCTACATTTACCTTAGTTTCTGTAAATTTACTGACCGGTTTTTCACTTGATTTTTCTCTCTACGATTGGATTTCCGTGCCATCGACTTTGTTGAGTAGTCGTCTTCTTTGTTTTGTTTGATGCTTTTATATGTTTTGAAACAAGATTTTGTTGTGAGTTCTCCTTTTTCAGACTTCGTTGATTCCACATAAGTTGTGTTGATTGGTGCTTCAATGGCTTCCACTTCCTTCAACTCTGCAAATTTCTTTCCTTGGATTACTGGGTTTTTTCTATCCAAGATCCTTTTAGTTTCCATGTTAAGCTCCATTTCTTGCTGCTTCTGAGATGGATTGACACCTATGCTCAAATTCGGGATTGGTTCCTTATTATACTTTAAATTGCTCTTCATTGGCATATAACCATGATCAAAAGTTTTTTCTTCCAAAAGCAGCTCAGCTAATGTAGTCTTCTCCCTTTCTGATATATTTTCTGAAGCTGAATTGATCTCTTCACTATCCCATAGAGGCAAAGTTCCCAGATTTCAGAATAACAATGGGTCGAATCTCAACATCCTGATCAAGATTTATTCCGTGAAGATCTGGCTGAGCTTGGTCTCTCTCAGAATGATCATTCTTCAGAATTCCTTTGAATCTCATTGTTTCAATGATCTCCTCAAAAGATTTTTGTTCAGGTTGTTCTTTCATCTCCTCCTCTTGTTTTATCTTCTGGTGATCTTTACTTCCTGCTGGAAATTGTTCTAATCCCATGAGCTTTGCAATCAGATTTGGAGCCTTAATCTTCTTTGCCTGTGGACTGAAATGGATTTTTCTGCCTGTGAACTTCAAACTTGCGATTGAATAAGCCTTATCGTTGTCAGATTTCAATGCCCAAAGGTTCTGCTTGCAAAGCCTATCTCTTATCACTTGCTTCAGCTCGTACACGGAATTCGTCGAGCAAGCATCAACTGAGAGTCTAGGTTCCTGCAACTTGTAGCAAGAACTCCCACTGCTCTTCGAACTCATCGCCATGAAAAAGCTCTCTTCTTCATCCTCTTCTCTTCCTCTTGGCCTAATTCTTTTATCAGACATCCTTCTTGAGGCCTTCTGAAGCCTTGAGAGCATTTGTAACGACTCCTGAAGCTCTAAAGAGCCTCTCAGAAGCTCATTAGCCATTCGTACCGATTCGAAGCCTGGAGTTGAGGTCTTAGACCATGAATCAATCATTTGGGTTATCTCATGAACTCCGTGAGAGATTCTCAAGAGCTGTAAATCACTGCTCTCCCCGATGTCCATGGTCTTTGATTCTTCCTTAGATCAGTAGTGGTAGAGTCTTTTCCAACAAGAGTGCAACTTATTTCAGTCGTCAAATGAATGATGACGAAGCTTCATCCTTCCCATGCAAAAGAAAAGAAAAGAAAAAAAAAAAAATCAAATATAGAAGTTAGTTAGACTTGCCTGACTAAAACGGTGAAGAATGAAACATCACAGAGAAAGCCGATTTGCTGAATTTCTTGCATTATCTCATTGTTGATTTATTTTCCAAATGCTAAGGTATAGGACAAATAATCTATGAAAGAGAAGCATGAGAAAGAAGAAAACAGCTCAAATATTATTGTTACTGTATGGTTGTAACTGAAGAAAAAAAAGAGTGAAATAGTGCGCGTCACAAGATCCAGAGGAGAGAGGGCATGGATCATGAAAAGAAGACGCCATTCGGAGGAAGACCAAAGAGCCCATAACACTTTAAATATTTATTTATTAATTTTAGGAAAGTTTTAAGATAAAATATTATCTTTCAGCAATTAAAACTGTTTAAAGCAACTAAATAGATAAACAAGAAAAATAATATTGATGGGAATGATTCAAAACTCAAAATTAGAGAGATTATTATGAGCACAATTTGGATGTAACTCTACATTAGTATTTCAATAATATAATCCTATGTGACAGGCAGCTAATACACAATTATTGTGTATTGACTTTAAAATATTATGTATTATTATTATTGATATAATATTAACCATGTCTGTGATATTTATATACACATATTAATACCTCAATACATATTTTATAATTAATACACAAATGTTGTATATTGATTGAGCGTTATATGGCGTCGTTATTGAGTCGATATAGAACTATTCAACTGCACATAATAAATATTTCAAAAATTAACACCTCATGTGAAGTTAAATATATGACATGTGATAAGAAATATCTCAAAGAGACCATTTGTGTCTTAATATCTTATTATCATATCATAAATTTTATTAAAAAAACATCATTATAAATTTATATTTTATTGTAAAATTAAATAATGTGTTCAGAAAATTTTTGTTCCCCCAATTGTTCGATCTTCTTCTTATAAGCATCTTAATATTTAGTTATATATCATAAATTAAGTTCACGTGATTTTTTGTCATCTAAATATAATAAAAAATATCATCTGCTGATTTTTAGAGGTCACTTTGATATGATATTTTGATTTTTTTAATTTCTTCAAATATGCAAGCTTAATATATGTATATATATATATTGCAAATTAATAATTAGAAAAATTATTAGTTTAAAAATATGTTTTTCCTCAAAAAAAAAAAAAAAAATTAAAAGGAGCCACCACCTTTATAATGTATATACAATTAAAAGTAAATTTTACATTTCTCATTAATTTGCTAATAAAGATGAAACCTTTGAGCCCTAATTTTGTAATATGACTAAAGGAGAGCCTATAAAAAGAGAGATTCATGAGGTGACTTAATGAAATCACAAGACTCTCTCATGTTAGCTTGGAGATTCTCATGCATCTTGTGAAAACATTGACCCATAGACCTCTGAGATAGCTAAAAAAGTATAGAGCATGAGAAACTAATAGTTTCACTTTAATATATTTTAATCATACATACATATATACATACATACGTATAATTGAGTATTTTTGGAGACAATCATTAAGTCTGGTGCCAAGCCTAGCATTTATGAGTGTGTGGGTGAACTTGAGATTAAATGACAAGTATTGTTAATAGGGGTGTCAATTCGGGTCAATGGGTTCGGCGACCTAAATTTGACCGATAATAGGTTGATCAACCCGACCCGACTTTAACCCGATTGACTCGACACGACAATGATATATTTATATATATTTTTTAAGTCAAAATTGAGTCAAATTAGTCATGTGTAAAAAAGGTCAATTTCGTGGGTTCAATTTGAGTCAAAGAGTGGCGGTCAAAATCGAGTCAATTTTAGGTTGATGGGTTACCCCGAACCCAAACCAAAAAATCAAACGGGTCAATTTCTTCAACCCGAACCCGACTCGAAAATTATTCGGGTCAACCTGAATCCGAAATTTTCGAGTCGTTCATGTCAAATTATCTTGTTGGATCAATTTTTGACACTCTTAATTATTAGAACTGAACGACCCTTTTGATGAGCTTGTATTTGCTCGACTAATTGGATGTCAAGTACTTCTTCCTCCACCCACTGAAGGTCATTAGCAACAAGGCACTCTTTTACCCTTCTCTCTTCTCTTTCTCCTCCCTTAACATGCTTACCTTTCTATTTACCTTCCTCACATGTATTGGATGGGAACTCTTCGATTTATTTATTCATGTTATTTATATTATGAGATTAAATATTATGTTAGGTATTAGCATTGTGTGAGTTTGCTTAGGGCTTTTTGATTTACTCGTGTTGCAACCTAGAGGAAAAAGAGAATCTCAAAAGTTAATTAGCTTTTAATATCTTAATTTGTGTGTTAATAATTAATTAGAAGCTCATGTATGTAGGACCATTGAGTTGAGTCCACTCAACATTGGCAATTGAACCTCAAGCAAATTAGGAGTTTTGTGTTTTATGTCTCAAAGTAACTATTATTTGTTAAGTAATAGATGTACCCTTCTTTATTATGGGTGTTATGTTGGAAATTTTGAATGTGGGCTCACATATAAATTTAATTATACATTATGCGCTATCTTATTTTTAAGCCTATTAATTTTGATCAAATAAAGATTAATTAATTTTAGCTTTAATTTTATGAAATTATCGTGTAGAGACAGACATTTTTTTTATTTTAATGATAAATAAAATGAAATGACTCAGTATAAATAGGTCACATTCCCATTCTAAAGGGTGAAGTTTTCATTTTCCTATATCCCATCTTGAGTGAAGGCTTCTCTCTCTCTCAAGAACACCTTTTAGAAGTGGAAGGCCAAAATCCTATATTAGCTTTTTTTTTTGGATGGGTATCCACACAACATCCCACCCATCTTGTGGGGATGGTGACTAATCCCACGCAGCTGGGCCATATTCATCACTCATCGCGGTCCCCACTTACTTTCTCCACGTTAGAAGGCCCGCCTCGGAAGATTTGAACTGAGGGATTCACGGCCGCCCACCAACTGAGCTAAAAGACGGTGGGTCGCATTAGTTCTTCCACGATCTGCAGACGCTCGATTACATCTTCTTGATGATTTGACATGAGATCTGGGCTAGATAAATTTATTTTTTATCTTTATATATTTTTAATAAGTGATATCAGAGTGATTTTCATGTTGAATCGTTGAGAAGTGATTTTTTCCTATTCATCTTTTGTGTTGATTATTTGAAAATTTTAGATCAAAGTACATGATTCAAAACTTTTGAGCAAATAGTTTGATCATTTGTATGAAGTATCGATATCCTTTAGATGAAATATTTTTTTTTGTCTATCGTTTATAATATGAAACGATAATTTCATATTAAAAATATATATATATATATATATATATGAAACAACTTTCGTTTCATATGAGGGGTGTATATATAAATATACAAAAGTTAATATAAATGTTATAATTATTCCATTTAATTTCGTTTCATCCGTTCTTTTCGGAGGGTATATATATATAATTATATATAACTTAATATAAATGGTATAATTATCTCATTTAATTGTTTTTAATAAGGGCGAATCTGAAACGGAATATTTGTAATATAATTTAACTGAATAGAGCGAAATATGAAACGTTTCGTCTTAATGATTTTTCAGTTTATTTATTATATTTATTTGTTTATAACGTTTCATATTCATTTCAGATTTTACATTCATCTTTATTAATCTGAAATATTTTACATTTAATTGCTTTGTGCAGTTAATTCCAAACAGAATATTTATTAAGTAAATATAACAATTACACTTACTGTTTAATATTTCTAGAAGTTTTTTTTTATTTCAGATTTTTTTTTTAATATTAAACATTTATGTATAAATATTATGTTTTAAATTTTATGATATTATTGTTTTGACATTCGGTAAATATTTCCTAATTCGGATAATATAAATTGAAATATTTATTAACATATTACAGTTAATATTTATTATTTCAAAATAATTTAAATTGAAATATTATGTCACCAAAGTGACCTCTACTATATCAATTTATTTATTCTTTGAAATTTATGAATATTACATATAAATTATATTTAAATCTATGTGAAAAATAATTGGCCCAAAGAAATATTATTTTTTGGCCAGATTTTGTGTAATAACAAATATGTGATAAATTTATATTAATCATGCATACAATATGTCGATCCAAAGATAGACATATCGTTGGTAGAATTTATTATCAATATTTATTGACTGTAATTTTAATAGTACCATTTACAAATTATTATTTACGTAAATTAAATTGTTATAATATCTTGTATTTTATTAAATATTTTATTTCAAGTATATATTTTATTTACATTATATATGCATATGAAAATAACAAAGTTGTTAATTGTGAGTATTATTTTGTTCTTTTCAGTTAATATTTTTCTATATCATCAATAATATTCCAATAATATTAACGACATTAACTTTAAGAAATGGAAAGAGCATATCAGCATAATTCTTGGATGTATGGATCTTACGCGATCCGGATCAACATCATCCCGCCTTATCAGAAAGCACTATTAAACAAATAGCTAACTTTAAAAAGTGGGAGCATTCTAACCGCATGAGTCTTATGATCATGAAGCATTCCATTCCAGAAACCATAAGAGGTGCAATGCCTGAAGAGGAATGTGCTAAAAAGTTTCTAAGCCAAATAGCAGATCGTTGTTAGTCGAAAAGGTCTAAAACGAATACTATTCTTAGTAAACTTTTCAATGCGATATAAAGGCAATGGAAACATAAGTACATTATGGAGATGTCTAATTTTGTCACTGACTAAGAGCACTAAAATTAGAGATGTCGATGATATTCTTGTGCACTTAATTTTGATCTCTCGACAATTTAATCCTTTTAAGATAAGTGATAATACTTAAAAGAAAAAATGGACTATTAATGAGCTCATTGCTTAATGTGTGCAAGAGGAAGAGAGATTAAAACATGACAAAATAGAAAGTGCTCACTTAGCTATTTCCTCTTGTGATATTGTTGCTAAAAGAAAAATGACTTATAAAGGCAAAGGAGCTGCAGACAAAGAGACTTCACAGCATAAGGTGCAATAGAAACAAGATAATCTATTGTTTCTTTTGCAAGAAGGCTCATGTGAAGAAGGATTGTCCCAAGTATGCAAATTGGTTGGTGAAAATAGGTAAACTTCTCAACTTTGTTTGTTTTGAAGTTAATTTATCCTTAGTACCAAATCACACTTGGTGGATAGATACAAGTGCAACTACTCACATAAGTGTGACTATGCAGGGTTGTCTAAGGAGACGAATGCCAACTGATGCTGAAAAATTCATCTATGTGGGAAATGACAATAAAGCTCCTGTTGAAGCAATATGCTTATATAGATTATATCTAGAATCTGATTATATTTTGAATTTACATGAGACTTTTATGTGTTATTTAGGCAAATTTAATTTCTATTTCTTATTTGGATAAGTCCGGTTATTCTTGTTCATTTGGAAATGAAAAATTTAGTCTCTTTCGATTCAAATATTATTGATTCTTTGATTGATAATCTATATAAATTGGATATTTCTGCTTCACAAATTAATGAAACCTTGCATACAAGTAATTTTGGTACAAAGTGAAAATTAATAAATGAGAATTCATATATGTTATGGCACAAGAGTTTAGGACATATTTCTAAATATAGAATTCAAAGACTTGTGTCAAAAGGAATTCTTGATTCTCTTGATTTTTAGATGATAAACTCTATATAGAATGTGTCAAGGGAAAACTAACAAATATCAAGAAAGTTGGTGCTAATAGGAGTTTAAATGTCTTAGAATTAATTCATACTGATATTTGTGATCCATTCCCTACAGCTACTTGAAATGGCCAATAGTATTTCATTACTTTCATAGATGATTATTCTCGTTATGGGTATTTATACTTAATTTATGAGAAGTCACAATCACTGACGAATTCAAAATTTTTAAGGCTGAAGTTGAAAATCAACTTGAAAAGAAAATAAAAGCTATCAAATCTGATCGTGGTGGTGAATACTATGGCAGATATGATGGATTAGGTGAACAACATCCAGGCCCTCTTGCCAAATATTTAGCAGAATGTGGCATCGTTCCTCAATACACCATGCTAGGGACTCCAAGTCAAAATGGTGTGGTGAGACAAATCGGACCCTTATGGATATGGTTAGAAGTATGATAAATCATTCTTCCTTACCGATTCACTTTGGGGAGAAGCCTTAAAGCTAGCTTTACATTCTTACAGTCAAAACAATAGCTAAAACTCATATGAATTATGGATTGGGAAGAAGCCTAGTATTATATATCTTCATGTCTGGGGATGTCCAGTTTGAAAGCCATATAGCCTAATGAAAGAAAATTGGACTCAAGAACTATAAGCTGCTATTTTGTTGGATACTCATAAAGGTCGAAGGGTTTTAAGTTTTATGACTCTTCAAATAAATCTTTTTTCGAGACGGGCAATGCTAAATTTATTGAGGAAGTTGAATATGATGGGAGTAATAAATCTAAAAATTTTATATTTGAAGAGCAATTTATTACTCTTCCTACATTGAATAGAAAATGATCGATAATTTTACGATCATATTCAAGTTGTAAATAATGGATAATCAAAATATTCTTGAGTTAACTCCCACTCAGAGGAATCAATAATCTCAAATTGAAGTGCATTAAGAAAATCCACTAGAGAGGAGATTAGAATTTAAGATGATTATATTGTGTATCTCCAAGAACATGAGTTTGACATTGGATTGGAGAGTGATCAAATCTCTTTTAGTCAAGTCAAACAAAGTGTTAACTCTCATAAATGGATATAAGTCATTGAGGATGAGAGGAAATCAATGAAAGACAATGATGTTTGGGATCTTGTCGAATTGCCTAAATTAGTAAAACCCATTGGTTGTAAATGGATTTTTAAAACCAAACGGGATTCAAATAAGTGGGAGTAAATTCATCATCCTAGTGCTATATGTTGATGATATTCTACTGGCAAGTAGTGATATAGGCCTTTTGCTTAAAACCAAGAAATTTATTTATAAATTTGAAATGAAAGATCTCTTTGGGAATGCATCTTTTATTAGTATATAAATTTATCGAGATCCTCTCGGTATACTTGGTTTATCACAAAAGGCATATATTGATAAAGTACTTAGTAGATTTGGCATGAAAGATTGTGCACCAGGAGATACACCCATTGCTAAAGGTGATAAATTTAGTTTGCTTCAATGTCCAAGAAATGAATTTGAAAAGAAAGAGATGGAAAAGATCCCTTATGCATTTGCAGTAGGGAGTTTTATGTATATCCAAGTTTATGCAGCGTCCAGGATATTACATTGTTGGAATGCTTGACAGATATTTAAGTAACCCAAGAATGGATCATTGAAAGCAGTAAAAAGGGTTATGTGGTATCTGAAGAGAACAAAAGACTTTATGCTCACATATCGAAGATCAGATCATTTGAGATCATGGGGTACTCCGATTCTGATTTTGTTGGTTGGCTCGATAGTAGAAGATCCACTTCATGTTATATTTTCTTATTAGCTGGAGGAGCTATATCTTGGAAAAGTGTTAAACAATCACTTATAGCTTCTTCCACTATGGAAGAAGAATTTATAGCTTGTTATGAGGCATCAAATCAAGGAATATGGCTACGGAATTTTATCACTAGGCTAAATATTTTTGATGGAATAGAGAGACCATTAAAAATAAATTGTGATAATAGAGCCGCTGAGTTGTATTCAAAGAACACATGAGTGATGATGAACGATGCCATTTTGATGAATTTAGCAGAATAAAACTCCTAAATTGATTTATTCTGCTATATACACTAATTGTTATTCATCACAGTGTTAGTTATACACTAAATCTCCATATGTTATTCATCAATCTGGTTTTATTCTACTATATACACTAAATCTCCATGGCAATGTTAGTTATGTATATAGCAGAATAAAACCTGATTGATGAATAACATATGGAGATTTAGTGTATATATTAGTGATGATTGTATATGATTGTGTTAGAATTGACCTAAATTGATTTCCCTCTACTTTTTCATGCAAATAATCACAAGCATCATTATTATTGTTGTGTGTATATGTTTCTTTTATGAATACAAAACAAATCTTCATATTTTTTTTTTTCATTGTGTCTTGTATAGTCGAGATGTATTGTCTACTAGACTCGAAGTGTGGCAGGCATGTTGTTTGAGTGAGTTCAATTTTCTTCAATCAAATTTAGACCTAAGACCTTTTAAAAATAATTATTTTTTAAAATACTAATAGTTTAAACAAATAATCTGATCAGAAATATAAATATAAATGTATACAAAATTTTCTTTCAAAATTAACATAATTTATTTAATATTATTTTGAATGTTTTATGAAGTATAAATGCCAAAACAAAATCAGGTTTGTTTTATTCTATTCATCTAAAAATTGTTGCATTTTTTTTAGCCATTTTTATACCTTCACTAAAATATTCTTTTTTTGAGGTGTACGAGATATTAGAAGATTAGGAAAATTATAAAAGTAGACATCAAATAAATAATTAAGCAAGTTTATGTTGAAGATAATTCAATTATCACTTTTTATTTTATTTTCAAATATTAAAGTTAACACCTTTAATTTCTTAAAAAATAGATTAGTGACGATTAAATAGGTAATTATGTTCATTCAATATAATTGTAGTGGAGGCTTAATGATATAAATTTCTATTAATAAATTTTTTCTTCATAAGTCAAAATAATATATGTAATGAGTGCTTCACATAAAATATAAAGTATGATATATACAAAATGCTTATAATGTATTTTTGAAAAATAATCAAGCTCCATTATATATATATATATATATATAACAAAAAATTACAGTAAGATTCCAAGAAAAAAAAATGGAAAGGCAAGGAAGAAATCACTCAAAAAAAAAAGTGCATTATGCAATTATTGATATTGTTTGGGGCAACTCTTCTATTGATATTTTTGCATTGATTAGAGACTTGAAAATATCTGAAGTTTTATCTAATATTTAATATCGATGATTACCGCTAATAATCACTATTACTTGATAATGTTGTCTAAGCATGATTGAGCATTGCCATAGTTTGTTTGCCATCACATTTCCATCATTGCTCAATTGTCCCTTTCTACTCATTGCAATTTATACATCACATTCAAACCACTGTTGCCTAACCTTAAAAATTTATTTGATCTTATTAGACCATTGATGCTTCATGACCACAATCATCTAACATTCAAGATTTAATTATTCACCGCCACTCAATCACATATTGTCATCATTTTTTAATGTTATTCTAACAATCTCTAATCAAATTAAGCTAGTGTTTTTTATTTTGTAATCTCATCTTCTCCAATTAAGAGAGAGAATAGACTTTTTTAACTTACATAGTAAATTTTCGATTGAGGTAGGCTTTATACTTCACCCCTTTCTTCGTATGAATTTCTTTCATCTTAAGTAAGATAAATCTCTCTCTCTCTCTCTCTCTCTCTCTCTCTCTCTCTTTCTCTCCCTCTCTCTCTTATGATGAATGTTTTAACACATAATACTTCTAAATAATCATTATATTAACAATTTTTTGTGTAGAGGTGTGTTTAACTTCTTTTAGTAAAATATTTTAGGTTTATTTTATTTTCTTAAAGAAACAATGGCTCAAATGATTTAAGGTGTATAACTATAGACTATCTCAAGTTAGCAAAGAGCTAGGCTTCTTTGAAAGGAGTGGTTTTAACTCTTTTGAATTCATAGAAATGTATTTTTTAGAAGGAAAATTTACATAGCACATAATTCTTATGCATTACATATCTAATACCTAACATTTGATATTTATAAAAATAATACTTTTTCTATGCATAAAATTATACATTTCACTTTAATCAAAACCTAGAACTGAAGGCTAAGTGGATAACCTCTCACTAACCTACATGCAAGTAAAAAAATAGGTCGAACAAACTCAACAACCACAACGCAAGGTTCAAGTCAACCATAAAAAAAACAGAGATACACATGCATGACAGCATGAAGCACCACAACAAACCATCTTGAGCAGTTGAGCTTGGTCCCTTGGACACTTAGTTAGGTAATAAAAACAAAAGTAACTTAACGAAATCTCCAGTAGGCTCATAGCATGAAATACTTACAGAATCATGAAATGAAACAAGTATGTAATTGGAGCAAAAGAAACAAGCACGCATCTGGTCGAACAAGCTAGAGTCGAATGAAGATGCTAGTGACAAAACTTCAACCGATAGAGATCGGTCGTGCGATCGGCGATATCGTGGCGAGTGAGAGACCGTCGACTTTGAAATTATGGCATGAGCTGCGAGCGTTGAGAAGCCAAGAAGACGAGAAGAAGAGAAGAAGGGCTGCGGAGATCGGAGAGAATCGAGTCGAGTCGAGTACTCGATCGAGGCGGTACATAGAGACTTAGAGTAACGATGAATTCATCTGCTTAATTTAACGATTCCTCGATCGACGGTGGCCCAATTACTGATCCGATCGGTCGCGATTCGAGCAGCGGATCGACTCGAAATAATTTCGAGCCAAATTTCTGGCTCGAAAGTCGGATCGTTTGCTTCGACTCGATCTCGATTCGAGCCCAAATTCGAGTCGACTATCGAGCGAGCCACGATCTTCGGGTAAATTTCTCAACCCTAACGTTAGGCTACTTTTGTTGTAATAATAATGATTTAAGTGCTATTTAAATAAATATGAAAATATATGTATTAGATATATAAATATATAAGAATTGTGTGTTATGTATGTAAATGCTCTTTTTTAGAAATGAAATGAGTTGACTATACAAGTATGTAAATGCTCTTTTTTGAAAATATATTTTATTTATATTTTGATATAAAATAAAATATATTTAATATATTAAATATATATTAATTTTTTTAATAAATATTGCATAACTCGATTTATGTGGTTGCGGCGTTGCAGAGACATGGACAGCTTTTACAGGGGGCAGGGGATGTGACTTATTCTAAAAATATTTAAAACATCTAACATTTGAGAAGGATATTTTGAGGTTATGATTTCACCATTATATGAAATATTGGTCGAAACCACATAAGGAAAGAAATTTCCTTTATAAATTGAATGATTTTACCCAACTGCTGCATGTACAATAGACAGACTAAAAAGAAAATAAATTAATAAAAATCTGATCAGTCATCCAGATTAATGAGGCTTTCCGGCTGCAGGTTCTTTAAAGGGATAATCTGAGCTCCAAGTCTAGCTCTTGCGAGTCGCTGGAATCTGAGATATGGCCTAATGATCCTGCAGAATAGCTTTGATTTTGCCGAGTTCTCTTCTCCACTGAATCCTATCAAGAGATACGTACTATATGTAAGTAGTGGCTCCTACGTTTCGTTGTTTTATAGCCCTTCATATAGTAAAATAAGAGTTGAACTGATAGTTTCAGTTCTAAGTGAACCCATGAGCTTTAAAAATATTTTAAATTTTCACTCACATGAAGCATAAAATTTTCTTCTGCAAAAGGTTAGGAAGAAATGTCTGAATGGCATTACACGCAACTCTTTGTTGCTTGTAACTAAAATTATAGAGAGCAATATAGTCTGTGAATTACACACAACACCATTTTATTCTTCTATTAAGTATTAGTTAGCACTGGCATAAGCTTAGTTACCTCCATGAGTGGCACATTAGCCACTGGCCCAAGATGATGGAGATATGAATTGCTACTGATTCTATCAGGTGGGAAAAACCTGGAAAAATGGATAAAAAAGGCTTGTTATTTCAGAGAAATATCAGACAAAAAATAAGTTAACGAGCAAATGTGATGTGTATCATAAACCCTAATAGCGGATCATAAGTTTAGTTACCTAGCTGATGTATAGGAATAAGATTCTCCAAATCTAAAGTCTGCATTTCCATTATCTTCATATGGATTCTGAAACCATTTAAAACTTGAGTTATGTGTAAATATAACCTTTCTCATAATCACAAGATGAGAAAATAGTTATCATTCTTAATAATCATAACTAAATAGAAAGCAAATCACCAACCGAAAAATTGGGATGAAAACCAAAAGCTGATGAGGATGAACTACTAAAGGAGGATGTAGGGGAGATGATGGAAAGTTAAATGTTTGTCTCATATTCTCCTCCTGTTTTATGACAGGTAAAAATATATGTGTTGTAAGAAAACTGGCATTATCAAACATATGAAGAAAAGGAGAAAATTTCATGAAGGATGCATACAAACCATGATGAGATTACTGTGAAGGGAAGGATGAACTGATTGCATGTTATAATTATCCATCAGTTGGCTCTGAATTCTGATCTTCTCTAATTGAGCTACCCCAAGTCCTCTCTGTGGTTTCTTTGGCTTCTCTGAGCTGATCTTCTTTCCTCTCCTTGAAGAGCTGGATGATCTTCCGCCCCCGAGCCCAAACTCTCCTTGTTGGTTGCTGCCCATCTTTCTTCCGTTGTCGGAAGCTTTGAGACTTTGAGAAGAATGAAAATGAGAGAGAGAGAGAGAGAGAGAGAGAGAGAGAGAATAAGATTCCAAGTGAAATTAATGAAAGTGACAGATTGCCATGGCCCCTTATATAGTGTTTCTCTGAAGAAATTAGTGCCTTGCTGGATTGCCATTGATTTCTAAGAGATATTGGTTATTTTGTGTTCAATGCCTTGCTGTACAGTTCTCTAATACTTTAGATCCCAATAATCACTACGTGAATTACATGCCATATATTTATTATAAAAATTTAGTTTTGGACAGATTTGACTGAAGAAGTGGGGTCCTTTGATAAAATTATCATCTTATAGAATTTTAATGACTCAGATTTCCGATCCTGGGTAATAAAATTTCTCATAACTATAAAATTAATATTTTTTTAATATTTGATGGAAGCCTATGTGAAATGAATGATACAAAAAGAACCTAAATATTTATTAAAAAAATTAATTCAGTGCTTTAAGAGAACACGGCTTTCAAGGAATCAAAGTCCACATATTTTGATGGTTATGAATGCCAAAAAAATAAACTATAAAATAAACATGTTATAATAGCCTATAAAATATACAAGGATGATCATTCTTGTGTGGGAGAAGCTCTAAGTCTTATATAAAGGAGAAGAGAAGGTAAAAAAAAAAAAAAAAGATTTCAATATGCTCATACAAGATGATAGTTTAAACTTGCCATACATTAGAGGTCATACTTTGTAACCTTTTGTTTTACAAAAACTTATGCACTCGACCTTTGCTCTATGAAATTATCGTTATTTAATAAAAAGAAGCTAATTTGATGCCTTATATATGAAAGAAAGTAAGTTGGCACTTGATTATTTTTTCAAGAGTTTTTACCATTTTTAATAACTAAAAAGAAGTGGTAAGAAGTAAGAAGATCTAGCTATTATTAAGAAAATTCTTTGATCATTGGATTCAAGATTTGATAGTATCATAACTGCTATAGTTATGATCAAAGAGATCAATATCTACGAGTCATGGCAATAGAGTAACTCTTTGGTTCATTATAAGCTCAAGATGAAAAGAAGAAGATGAATAAAGAGAATAATGAGCAACTCCTCGAGATGAATCTCCACTTGACTAAGAAGAATGAAAGCTTTAATAATAATAAGAGCCAATATAGATGAAGTCATGGACAATTACAAGTTCGCGCTAATTACAACAATGACAATAATTGAAAGAAGGGAAAACTCAACAAGATGAGGTAGAGGACGTTCAAACATGAGATATGATAAATATCAAGTTAAATGTTATAATTATAAAAGTTTGAATATTATATTATAAAATGTAGAGCATGAAAGAGTCAACTGCATGAAAGTAAAGAAAAAAAAAAATGGAACTCTATTGTTAGCATACAAAGATAATGAAAGAAACAAAGATGAAATATCGTACTTAGACACTGATGTAAGCAATTGTATGTGTGAAAAGAAAGCATGTTTGTAGAGCTTGATGAATCAAAGAGTGGTAATATGTCTTTTTGAGATCAGTTGAGGATAAAAGTAAAAGCAAAGGTAATATTCTCATTTGCTTGAAGAATGTGAAGCAATAATTTATTTTCAATATTTATTTTATGCCAAAGATAAACAATAATATTTTAAGTCTAGATCAACCCTAAGACAAAAGATATGATAGTCATTTTAAAGAAATTATATTCTTTTTTAAAAAATTGGCAACGTGATTGCAAAGTTGCCAATGTTAAAAAATAAAATGTTCTTATTCAATATTAAAAATGATGTTGATAGATGTCTCAAAGTTTATTATAAATATGTGTCTTGGCTATGCCATCTTTGATTTAGACATCTCAATTTTGGAGGGCTAAAGTTGATTAAAAAAAAAAAGAGATGTTGAAAGGAATCCATTGTATCAAACATCTACATCAATTTTGTGAAGCATATCAACTTTGAAAATATTTTTTGAGCTTTCTAAAAGAGTCAAGTTCAAGGACTAAAAAAATCACATGAGCTCATACAAATAGATGTTTGTGGTCCAATGAAGCTAAGCTCTCTTGATAAGAATAACTATTTCATTTTCAAGCCACTCAAATGTGAAGTTTGCTTGAAGTTACAAAATCAAGTTTAACATAGGGTGTTGGAAATTAAACTTGATTTTAGCCCGTTAATTATTATTTTGACTATAGGATATGAACTAGTACTCTAAGAAAACTATATAATAGTATATTGGGGTAGTCTATTAGAAGAATCTATAATTGATATTTATTGTTATTTGTAATAAAAAGTAGAAGAAAATCCAATAAAGCAATAAATCAATGATGTTTTTGAGTCTATATCAAACAAGAAAATGAGAAATAAAATTATTTTCCTCTTTCAAGTCTTTGCTTAATTCCAAAGCCTTCTCATTTAAGCATCACATAACTTGACAAAGGTGAATAGATTCTATTGAGAAGGTTAGGGCAAAGCACCTTCTTAAAAGAATCATATATAAGAAGATGGAAGTTCAATATCATATGCTTACATACATTATAAATGTTGAAATTTTGTTGATTTAAAGAAATAAAAGTTACATTTTTTCCTTGATTAGTTTGAATTTTGATTATTATATGAAGTAATCTAATAACCTCAAAAAATCATGAAAATGAGCCATTTAGCTTCAATATATAATCACATGCTTGCCTACATTTGAATAATTTTTTTTTCAAACATTACTCATTAAATTTGTTAGAAGTTTATAATGTTAACACTACCAATTACACTTAATTCAATTGATAAACATAAAGAGCTTCTCAAAAATGTGCAAACTAAAGAAAGAAAATCTATGCTAAGTTGGTTTGGTTATTACAACATAATTATCACATTTATAAGATTAATATGATAATAACTAAATAGCATCGAAATTGAAAAATAATTCAAATTAACAAATGAGATTAATGTAGACATTCTTTTAAAAAAGAGGTAAATAAGCTATACACTCTCTATTCTTATCATTAGGTGACTAGGCTGTTCTTGGATGAAGTAGAGTGGATAAGTTGAAGTTGATGAGCTAGATTTTATGTGGTGGATATGATAACTTATATCTTTTTTTATTAGGCTCATTATTGACTCTCGTATACTATTGACAATCTAGCTATCATGGATGCTCTTGGATCATTATATTTGTTGTGTGATCTTATATATAATGCACATGCACATTAGTGATTGATTAGAAGAGTTAATTCAAATTGATTTAGATTAGAGAGTGATTTGATTCAATTTGACATGTTAGGTCAAATTAGACTAAGTAGGTCAATCGGGTTGAGTTGACCAAATTGGGTCTAATTGAAGGTTAGATCATGTCAACATCTAATTGGTGATTGATTAGAAGTATTGGTTTCAACCAATTTGGTTTATGATTTGATTTGGCCCTAATTTATTTAGGTCAAATTGGGGCAACTTGAATAAAGAGACCAAATTAGATTGGTTAGATTCAATTGATGATTGATTCATATTCAATACTCATTTTATGGTTGATGAGAGTCATTGGTTGCAATTAATTTGGCTTAGAGCATAATTTGGCCCTTTAGGTCACTTTGGGTCAACTTTGGTTAAGGGGTTAAATTGGCTTGATTAGGTCCAATTGATTGGGGGAGTGTTCAGTAGTGATCGAAATCATCAATGAAAAGATTGGATAGCTTGGTTTGATCCAATGGGAGTTTGATTGAGGTTTGATCAAATTGGGGCTTGAGGTCACTTTAGGTTAAGTGGTTTGGTCAAGTCAATTTAGACCAATTGAGGCTATAGATGATTGGAATATATTCAAAGATGAATTTGAAGTTGATTGGCGGCTTTGACTATAATTTATTTGGGTTTGATTGGATTTTGGCTCATTTGAACCTTTTAAGTCATTTGGGCCAACTTGGGTTACTTAAGTCTAATTGATTTAATTGGCTTGATTACAAGTATTGAAATATTTTGAAATGATATATTGAATATTTAGGATGATTGAGAGAATTAAATTGAGTTTGGTTGGCTTGGATTGGTTTGAATGGAGTCATAGGATTGAAGTGTGTTAACTTGTAAGATTCAAATTAATTTGGCTTGGAGCTTGGATTGGAAATCAATTTCCATCAAGGTTAATTGATTGGCTTAGGGTTGAAGTTTCAATCATTTGGTTTAGGTTCAAATGAATTGATGGATATGAGTGTTGATTTAGGCCTTAGGGTTGGTGAAGCCTACTTATCCTAAGGTAAGCTCTAGACCTAGAGTCATTCCCTACAAGTCTCTAAGCTTGAGTTTAGTGTTCCTTTAACTACTAGAAGTATCTTAGTATTAAAGAAATCCAAGTGCCTAGAAGAATTCTAGACCTAGGATGGGAGTGACCAATCCTCACTCCAAAAATGAGGTTAACAAAATCTTATAATATTAATTAAAAGATCAAATAATATCTAAATCTTGAATGCTTACAATAAAATAAAAATTCTTGTTAAAATAAATTCAGTAAGCCTAAGGTCACTCTATTTAAAAGTCATTTAGAAATTTAAATACTAAAAAAGTTATAATTTTGAAAATCAATACATACCATATGATGGAGTATTTTAAGAATTTTGGATAAAATTATAAAATATTACTTTAAAAAATTATAAATAAATTATCATTCTTCACATGAAGGAGATGATAAGTATTTAAATTGTGAAAATTTCTTATAATTTTAATGCCTTAATCATGTGTTTTGATGATAAAATATGTTTATTTTAAGTATATTTTTTTGTTATAATAAGAAAATTATCAAAAAAATGAAAAAAAAAATTTAGGCGCAACACCTAGGCATCGCAAAAGCAATGTCGTGACACTATAATTGGCATAAATTGGGGAAAATTTTAAATTTTACATACGATCCTAGTTGAACTTTTACTTCCTTGAAAAGTTTACAACCATGACCTTAAAAAAAGTAATAGTTCAAAGAAAGATCAACTCCCAACTTTGATTTAAAATTTATATAGCATTCACCAAATTTTAATCAAGATGTAATCCATTCTAAAGATTGATTCGACCATTACTACATAAACTAATGTCATCAAGTAATACTCTGATAAATAAACTCAAATAGAGTAAAAATCTTTGGTAGATTTTTCTTGAAGCTTCTTGTCATAGGTTAAGAAAAGGTTTTGCATCCTATACAAACTAATCGTTGTAGTTATGATTCCTAACAATAAATTATTGATGATCCTTCTTAGTAAATTTTATTATGGATAAAAGAAGTAGACATCCATATGATAAATTAAAAGATTCTTATTTCATATTCAAATAAATAAAATATATGATAAGACTATTATATCTATAAAATATAAGCATCAATATTAATCATTTTGATCAGTTCATTTTCTACATCACTTTTGGCATTTAAAGAGAGTCTTCAGAAACTTGGTTGGAGGAATAGTCCTTGACATTGACTACAAACATATAGTGGACCAATCAAACTTCATTTAAGAAGCCTTGAATAAAATTTTTTAAATCATTAAAGCTCGTGTCCTTCACTTTCATCAAGCAATAATATGCCAAACATTTCTGAAAGTCTTCTAAAATCATCAACTTTCTTCTAAGTTTTAGCATATATATAGATGATCTCTTCATCAAGAAGCAAGCTATTATCAAAATATAACAATCAAAGGGCTCTCTTTATTCTTATGTCAACCAATTCTGATGGTGAAATTAATAGATTGTTCATGAAATAAACAAAGGTAAAAAAAACACTCTTTTTTTTTCATCTTTGCTCATCTATTACAATATTGTGCCCTCATTTTCTAATTTTCACTCAAAATTAATTGCATTTATCCACTATAAACTAAAACTTCTCAACAAATGATAATAATTAACTTCCTCTAGACTTCTTAACTATGGATATAATCCTCTTCATGCCATTAAAAAATTTTATTGTTGTAAAATGTTGACCCATGAATGTGATTTTGTACCATTTAAGAGACATAATGCTAATTTATTTTTATCACAATCAGGACAAACAAATATACTTTTAGTGCTCCACCCAAACAACATCATATATATGTATAAAAGTTATTGATAATTTCTTATTAAAGCTACATTGCATATAAAGATTTGTTACACTCATTCCATAACTCACATAAATCCGAAAATAGTGGGGGAGTAAGCATTAATATTAGTGTCTAGAATATTCTTTTCTCTCTAAGTATAATCATTGATAAGATAAAATGACTTTATATCATTCCAATCCAATTAAAATGACAAATTATAAAGAGTCAAAATCATTAGCCTAATTATATATATATATATATATATATATATATATATATATATATATATATATAGAGAGAGAGAGAGAGAGAGAGAGAGAGAGGGGTCACAAGCAAAGTACTGTGCCCTAATCAACAAGTAATAACCTTTGATATTAATTAGGGTTGACACCAACTTGTGAGTACAAAGCATTCAATTTTCATAGGAGCCCCATTTTTCCACATTGCATTAGTAATAAAAGCCCTAATAGAATAAATTTTTGATAGCAATTGCACACCATAGAGTGTTGTGTACAAAATATTAAAATTAAAAATAATGTCTAATATGGATGCCCACTCAAACTCTCCCTCTCTCTCCTTCTAATCTCTTATTATAGATTTTATGTTTTTCAACTTCCAAGAAATTTAAGGTATGTTTGGGATCAATTTTATTTTTAAACTATTTTTATAAATACATTTATTTAGTGTGCTTCTAATTTTTTTAATTTTTATTTATAAAAATTAAAAAAATATTATTTTTTAAAATATTCAAAAATAATTTTTAAGTGTATTGAGTATTTTTAAAAATAATTATTAGCATCAAAATATTTTTTTGAAATAAACATAAACAACAAAATACAACAAAAATAAGAAATAAAATTATGATATAAAATGAATTTACGTTACCTTCAATTCTTCAAACTGAACAGAGCCTAAATGAGTTTCTCTGAAGAATGAGGAATTCCACATAGGATTCTGGACAACAACCAAGAATTTGTTTATAATTTACCTTATTCGATTTTACTCAAATGTTTTTCAAATTCTAAGGGTATTATTGCAAAAAAAAAAAATTTTTTTTTTTCTAGGAGCAAATTTGTAATTTAGATAATCCAATCTTCATCGAGCCTGCAAATCACATGCCTTGAATAAATTAACCTTTGTCGAAATCAATGAAACAAAATTATTATAAGAGAAAACAACTAATGGGAAAGTTATGTCTTAACTAACCCAGCTCAAGTACACTAATGACTAATTAATCTAATTAATCCACTTCAAAATCAAATTGCTTACAACTACTAAACAGTATCAAACATATAATTTTATGCAAACAGTATCATTCACAATCTTACCTAACTAATAATTTAATTAGTGCATGTTTTTATTCTATATCATGTGACCCGAATTAACTCACTAGAACTCAAACTCTCATTAGAATTCAACTCTCTCTCTCTCTCTCTCTCTCTCTCTCTCTCTCTCTCTCTCTCTCTCTCTCTCTATATATATATATATATATATATATAAAATAATATTCCAGCAAAGAAATATTTTTTTTCTAGAAGCTTCAGATGGGAGAATCACATATTTATTGGAAGCTGCAATTGGAGTATTCTAAGATGTTTGTAAATCGCATGCATGTGACTAAATCTGTATATTAGATCTTATTAATTAGCTGCTCTTTCCAACGCATCAAAAATCGTCCAATTCATAAGTTCAGACTTAATAATGATAAGAGGTGTCTTCTTTTATAATTACTTTCTGTATTATTTATTAATTTATTTATTTTGATCTGCCATGGCCTTGAGCAAAGGACAGATCTTCCCTTTCCTATAATTGAGAAGCAAGAGAGTCTTAGAGATTACATGAAGATATTAATTGAGATCTTCATTGATTTCAGTGTGATAATTCTGATATAAATGTTGTAGTTTTAAAGGTTGAGGTATTTAGTCAAATGATAAAGATGCATAGTGTTTTAGTGAGAAATTTAGGATTTATGTGAGATTAAATTTATTTTCTATTTTTTATTCATATATTATTTTTAAAAATATATTTATTTGATACAATTTTAAATATTTTTATTTCTAAAAAAATTAATTATATTATTTTAAAAAATGCATAAAATAACTTTAAGTGTTCTGAATGTTTTTAAAAACAAATATCATCATCAAATTTGGAGGCTACTTTGCAATTTACTTACGACGAACTGATGATATTCTAAAGCTCAAAGGCATTAGATTACCATCCAAATGTTGTCTTTCCTTTGATAGTGAAGAAGACATCCAACAACTCTTTTTAAGATGTAGGTTCAGCAATGTTGTGGGGAACAAGCTAGAAGGATTCTTCAATGTGCCTAACTTCCAAACTATTGACACCTCTGAATTTCTCATGAATTGAAAATCTCATACCCACAAAAGGGATCGTAAATCTCATACCCAAGCCCTTGTTAATTTCAACATTATCAAAAAATATCTCTGTGGGAAAAATTTGTGACACCACATAGACTTTAGAAATATCTTATTTAGATAATCAAATTTGTAATTAAGGAATAAACATATTATATCGAAAGATAAACATATTTTCCTATAATGGATTTGATTACTCAAATAAGAACACTTAAGGTTAATGGGTCTTTCATATTCTAGAGATTTTTTTTCCTTAAACTACAAGAAAAAGTAGGACAAGATTTATTTTATATTGGGATCATAGTTTCCTAAAAGGGCAAGCCCTTATAGTTAATTAAATTTTAAGAATGATTTCTTTCTAAGAATACTCTCGATTAGAGAAATATGCTCTTATTTCTATGGGTTTTGAAATTGGTTCCAAAGGATGGTTAAATTAGAATTTCAAAAGGGAACCCTTCAAAGGAGGAAGAGTTCTTTTCGAGGCCAATTAGGATAAAGTAGAAAATGCCTATAAATAATAGGATGCTTAATAAGTATTTTAACTATCATATTATTGAGCTTTATATTTTTTAGAATACAATTTATTAAGATTTGAATTGACATTTTATTAGAAGTCTAGGGCTTATAGTCTAACAGCACAAGACTATAGAAATGTTTAGGGTTAAAGACTTATTCTTAAAAGGATGCTTCAGAACTTGAGTCTATAAGTGCTTCTAACATAAGTTAGAGGCTCAACTTAGTTTGACTTTTTGGAATTATTGTCTCTTTCTCTTACTTGAGAAAAGTAACATATCCCTGGCGCTTCTATAACTTATCACCCACCAAGAAGGGCTGCCACCTAACACCACCTAAATGAATTTTTAAATCCATGATGCTAATCTTATATATGCAATAAAGCTAGGCTATTACATTTTAGGAAAAAAATCTGAGAACCTAAACTCACTCCCTAATCATTAAAATCATGTCAGGTATGATATGCTCCTAATTAATGCAACAATTTTCAGCTTTTAAATATTTTAACTCATAATTCATTTACAACCTTTTGGCGTATACAATTTATGACTACAATGAGATGTAGTTAGAAATGATCATGGGCCAAATCAAAATAAGAAGGCACACTTCCCCAAGAAGGTGGTCATCCTCAAAGGTTAGATGCCCCTTATATACAATGGGTGAAGCACCTAATTCAATGAGTTAAAATAATATGTTAGCATGTTTGCAAAAGCTAATTATTTCTAGTTATTTTTAAGCTGTTCTTAAAGCTTTAATTTATGTATGAAGTTATAATTTTTTTATTTTTCTTAAGTTATTTAGATTTAAATTGGGTAGAAAATTTAATATTTTTTAAAGAGCCTAACATCCAGACATTTTATCATAGAAATATAGCAAAAAAATAAACTTAGAAAAACATGTTGATTTTATTACACACTAAAAATAAATCACACTAATTTAAATTAATAAATAGGCCAATGTGGCTGCATACCGCGATACACCCTAGAAAAAAGAGAAAATGGGCAACTGACCTCTGCCCTTATATAACTCGGCATATAACTAAAAGTTTAGATCTATGAGATTCTGTGGTTTTTATTTTTGGATGCCATGGGGAACACCACATAGATCTGAGGGGGTCTTATTGAAGTGATCGGGTACGACATTGAGGTATGACATACTATCTCGAAAGATAAGGACATCACCATTCAATGGACTTAATCACTTAATAAGGACTCCTAAGGCATGATGAGTCTTCGAATATATCAGAGATTTTTCCCTTACTTTACATGGATGAATAAAATAAAGTTTATTTAAATCGGGTTCTAAAGTTTCATATGGGGGCAAGCTCCCATAGTTAATTACATCTTAAATAAGGTGAATTCCATAGGAATACTCTCGATTAAAGTAGGCAATCGTTGTCAAAGATTTCAAGGATAAGACTATTAAAAATTGGCTATATTTTAAAAATCAGTCGGGAAAATCAAAAGGAGAGACTTATTATCAAAGCCAAAGGAGATAAGTAGGAAATGTTCATGATACTAAGAAACCTAGTGAGCACTTCCAATCTTTCCTATAGTTGGGCATTATATATTTGAAATTTGAAGAGAGTTATTTTGTTTGAGTTGAATTTTATTATATCGCTAGGGCTTATAATATAGTAATACAAAATTATGAAAATGCCTAAGAGGTGAGAATTTATGCTTGTAGCTCGAAGAAAATAACCACCACGGATCCTAAATCTAGGGAGCTTTGGCATAAGCCAAAGCACGACCTAAAATATAAGCGAAAATGAGTATATGGTTTATCTCCATAAGAGAGGATAAGCCACCCGACTGTTGGACTTATAACCGCCTAGAGTGGCAGCCAGCTAACTCCTCATACACTTTAAAACAATGTGATCAAGTCATATGATTTTGCAAGATGGTTAGGTTATTATTATTTAGAAAGAAGCTAAAGTCTTTAAAACCCACTCCGTAAGAGATTAGAGCATGTATGGTATGAGTAATGACTTAGTCTAATGCAAATATTTTTTTAATTTTTATTTGATTTTGACTCTTCATTTTGACAAAGGCCATAGGATTTTTATATGCCTAAATGCATGTTGAAATGAGTTATGGGCTAAATCATAGAAAAAGAGGTGTTTTCCACCACATAAAAGACTTTCAAAGGTCAAGTCTTCCCCTATCGTGCAAGGATGGAAACTCTCTCTTAACAAGAGTGAGATAATATGGATGCATGATGTTAAACATACAATATTTAGCTAAGGGGTTGCTAAATCTTTTAATTTATCTTGATTATAGCCTAGGTTTTATGTGAGGTTATGAGTTATTTAAAAATTTTAATTATGAGTTATAGTGGGGTAAAGTATTTATTTTTCTCTAAGAGCCTAACCGAATCTAGATCACACATTAAATCATCAAGCATATAAGAAACTATGGAGAGGTATGCCATTTCTATTGAATAGTTGTAAATAAAACATCAAACAATTTTATAAATCTAAACCAAAGAATAATGAGGTATGCGTCATCCGACAACCCGAAAGAGAAATGGGTAGTCGAGCTCTGCCCTTATATAACTCGGTATATTAAATAATAATTATAATTTATAAATGATAAGTGCTATGGGGAGTTGTCTTCAAATCTTTCAGTCTTCATGTCTCCTCAATTTCTTCATTTGATCTGCTTTCTTTGATTTGTTAGGCTTCAAGGATCACATTACACTCCTCGATTATACCTTCTTACAACGTTCATCCTTAACCCCCATAACACTAATCCTAATTCCTAATATGAAATTATATTAAAAATAGGAAAAATAAATCTAACTACATCTGCAAAATAAGTGTTAGCTAAACACCATACAACCTAAACAGTTATATGAATAATTTGGACTTAGCACCCTGCAAACTAAGCCCATCTGGCTTAATTTAGATTATGCTTAGGGGTTAAGCAATATGCAAAAGAGAGCATTTATATTTATTTTAAGCACCCATTAAACGCAATCCCCAACATAAAATATGATTATGCTAAGAAAGGCCTAACATCTAGTGTACAAAGCATACACCCTAACATCTAGTCTAAAATAATACATCATAAAACCAAACATACATCACTCTATACACCGCCCTAACATAAAACTAGAAGGTGACTTAATTCTAAAGTGTGTGCATTAAGGCTTATGTGGTATACCTTAATAAGGTTTTATTATAATTTTCTAAGTATGAAAGAGGATTTAATCATAAGAGGTTGATTTCACTTTAAGTGATGTCTAGTCTAAATATTTTCTTTTCTCAAATACATATAGGTGTATACATAAATAAAGAAAAGAAAATCATGCAAAATTATATTTTTATTTGATTGAAATATTTATGCATATGGAGTAAAGACTTATCTAAATTCTAATATTGAAATATGTAAGAATGAAATCAAATGGAGTATGTGCCATTGTTAAATAAGGGAAGCGAGGCAATCAAATGACCTTCTTAGGGCAAGCTAAAGCCTCGTATTCCTAGGATGTCTAGACTAAATGCCCATTAATAGTCTTACTTACATAAATCAATACATGGATGAAAGAAAAGAGACTTCACTTCATACACTTAGGCTATAATCACATATATTTTTTATGTATTTATAACTAGCATTCATAACATATGTAATCATTTATTTATAGGTTTTGGAAAATAGATTTAGATTTAATAATAATAATAGACACACATATATTAATTTAAATCAACACATGCAAGATTGAAATAAATGAAATTATTTAATTTGATTGATTTTTGCAAGAGATGAATGCATGAATCAGGTGGCATACAATATTTGATATGATTGGAAAGAAATAAAGAGACATAAGCATATGATTTCATTCAATCCAATTAACTCCTAAGAACAATCATATTAAATAAACTTATTTAAAATAAACCAAATCTTTTCAATGCCACTTTTACTTTCATATTTGATTTGATTTAGAAATTTGAGAAATGTTTGCTAATCTTAATCCCATTCCCCATATGTGAGAGTTAATTTGATTCAATGAAAAGCAATTAGATTGATTTTATGGATTAATTAGGTTGATGTGTGAATTAAATCAATTAATTAAGCCCTTACATATGTTACCTTAAGGTAATTAATTAAATGATTACGAGCTAATATAATATGCAAATGAATTGAAAAGTAAATAGCAATGCTCCTATGAAATGAAAGGGCCTAATGCAATTAGCTCACATTCATTTATTAATTAAGCTTAAGGAACTCACTTAATTACTTTTATGATTTTCTCACACATATGAGCAAATCATAATTTCATTAAACCCCTTCAGGATGTTGAACACTTAAAGATCTACCCATATATCAATTAAGAGAAATCAAATTTAACTTGATTTTTAATTTAATTAATCAAATTGTTAATCCATTAATTCATTTTTCTTTTCTTAATTACCAAATTTGATTAATTATCTTTTGAAATGAGATGGCCTTAAGGAGAAAAGGTTGGGAAAGAGGTTCCAATCTAATTCCATAAGCCCCCCACTCAATCAAACATGATTTGGTATGATTTGAGTTTCAACTTAGCTAATTAAACTACTAATTAGTTAATTAATTCTTAATAAACATTTTGATTGAAATGAGAAGAAAACTTAGGAAAAAGACTAGGAGGGAGGTCCCAATCTAATTCCCTAAGTGTCCCTACTATTCAACAATGATTAAGGAGTCCAAATTATTGGTTAATTACTCTTCACATGCTTAAATATCTCTTAATTAAGTTAAGGAGTTAATTAGGGCTTAAATAGTCAATTTTCCTAATTAATCAACCAATAAATTTCAAGAAAAATAGGGGAGACACTCGTCATCCCCCTAAACATTCTCAGAAAGTTTGAAATTAATTGGCTAATTAATTATGGAGTAATTAGGCTAATTATATTTTTAATTAAATCTTAATTAAGCTAAAATTACTATTCAAAATTAAATAAGGATAATTTTAATGGATTTCCCTCTGAAATACCTTTAAAATGAGCCATTATTTATATTTTTAGATTTTTCTATAATTAGTTATGAATTATAGAAGTTTTAGCATTAAAACACATTAATTAGCCTTAATTAAGCTTAATCCAGTTGGTGCCACATGGCACGCTGGCGCGGAGTGCTTTCCACGTGGCACCACGGGATTGGCTATTTAAGTTGTCACATCCGTGCATTGAGTTAGTCGGTGGCGGACGCGATATTGATCTCCACTGTCTGATCTCAGATTGGATGGCATAGATCAATCCTATGGCATAAAGAGTAAAAATTAGAGATTTAATGTGATTTGATCATAGTCGCCCATTCCAATCATGCGAAACAGACGACTCGTGATCCTCCTTCCTACGAGCGATGAATGACGGAGGCCGTCCACCATGGATCACTCGATCCAAGCTCACCTGAGCTCAAATGAACTTCAAAATTAACCCACACCATCAGGGAAGAAAACCACATACATCCAACGGTCAAGATTGACTCACATGCAAATTTTCTTCAAAAAGCTCTAGCCAAAATTTATTATTCCTAAGATTTTGAGGAATTACCTCTCCAGAGCTTAAGATCAGCGGTAGGATCAATGGAGGTAACTTCTTCTAGTAGAGATGAGGCCCTGTTGAGTAGCACGCAGGATAGTTCCTCTTGGTTCACTCGGTGGATCAACTTTTGTCACTTTGGAGCTCAATGGTGATCAAAGTCCCCTTTCGATTGATTTTGAGCTTGTGAAATGGCTTGGGTGGCTTCGATGTCATGCATGGAAGGTGTGTGTAAAATGAATTTGAATGAAATGGAGTATTGGCAAAGTTAGGATCGAGATTGGAGTGCTCTATGTTGATTTGCATGGGAGGTGAGTTAACTCACCTCCCTTTGGTCCATGACTGACCTAGCATGGGTTAGGTGGCTTAGGTGATGCCTCATTTGGATGAGTGAGGGCTACCAAAGTGAAATGAAGAGTGAACTTTGCTATATGAGAAAAGAATCCAAAGTGGGAGAGGATCCATGGAAGATTTACATTGAGCTTGGCTCCAAATGGGTTTGGATTGATTTTGGGCTGACCTAGGGTGATTTTGGGTCGGGTTTGGTTAGCCACCAAGGTCCCATGAGTTAGTTTTATGAGTTTTGGCTTCATTTGGTCAAATGAGTTCATATTGGGTCTTCTAGGTTGGGTTGACCAATTGGTCAAATTAGGTCAATCTAAGGCTTAGGTTAGGCTCAAATGATAATTTGAAGAGTTTTGGTTCAAGTGGTTTCAATTAATTTGGCCTAGGTTTGATTTTGGCTCATTTGGAAGAAAATGGGTCAAACGGGTCAAGTTGAGCAATTTGGGTTGGTTTAGGTGTTGGTTCATGTTTAATTGGTTAATTGAAAATATTTGTAGGCTTTCATTTGAATCAATTTGAATTTAATTTGGATTTCCGCCAATTTAACCCTTTTGGTCAATTTGGGCTAAGTTGGGTGAAGTTGACCAATTGGTCAAATTTGGCTCAATTATTATTTTGGTCAAGTTCAATAATTAATTTGGAATGAATTTGAGCCATTGGTTGCAATCAATTATGGTTTGACCCATTTTGCCTTTTAATTTGGGTTAACTTGGGTCAAATGATCAATTGGAGTTAGTTTGGCTCAATTGAGGGTTTAGTCATGTTCAATCATTGATCATGGGTTGGTGTGAATCAATGGTTTCAATGGATTTAGTGTATGGTGAGTTTTGGCTAGTTTGGGTTTCATTTGGACTAAATGTTGACTTGGTCAAATGGCCAAGTTTACTTGGTTTAATCCAATTCAAGGTGATTGATCATCTTAGGGTGATTGTTGATCATGTCATGAGGCTTGGATGACCTTGGTTCAATCCAATTTAGGCTGGATTAGAACTTGGTTCATATGGATTCTTTAGGCCACTTTGGGTTAAGTGGACCTAAATAGGTCAATTGGCTTGGTTTTGGCTTGATTCAAGTTTAGTTGAACTTATATATGAGCCTAGGATAGAAATATAAATCCAACTACAATCAATTTGGAGTCCAATAGACTTTGGCTCATTTGAAGTTTTCAAGTTAAAAGGGCTAACTTGGGCTTTACTTAGGTTGACTTGAGTTTGGTTTGATAATTATAGGTTTCATTTATATTTGAATAGATGATTGAAAGAATGATTGATTCAAGAAAAAATTCATTGATTTTAACTTGGTTTAAGTGGATTTTAGTTAAGTCTAAGAAATTTTCTTAAAGGGTATAAATTAGGTTTTGGCTATTTGGATTTATAATTCATTTATATTTATGAATACAAATGAAGATATAAATGATTCATGAGAAAATCACTTGAGTTTGGAGTGATTTGGAAACAAATTTGACCAAGCTTATGGATGTAGGCCAAAAGGGCTAAGAAGGAAACCAATTTAGTTTGATTTATTTTTGGTCCTTGAAAGGCAGGTTTCATTTATATTTATAAATATAAATGAAGGAATAATCGATTTATAAAGAAACCAATTGATTTTGGGTTGATTTGGTTAAGTTTATGGAAGCAGGTCCATATGGCTTAAGAAGGGTCTTGGCTTGGTTTGATTTAGTTTGATTTAGTTTTGATCATTTGAGTATGGATTTCATTTATATTTGTGAATATAAATGAAGGAATTATTGATTTATAAAGAAATCAATTGATCTTGAGATAACTTAGATGGAGATTTGGCTAAGCTTATGGGAATAGGTCATATGGTTTAGGAAGGATTTTAGGAGTTGGATTTGATTTTGGGTTTCAATCACTTAGAATTGAGTTTTTTACTTGTGTTTGATAAATAATTGAGATATTGAATTGATCTTTGAGAAAATCAATTGAATTGGAATCAAATGGATTTGGCTAAGGTTAAGGCTATGGAATTCAATCATAAGGTTTATGGAGAATTTTGAACTTGGATTTGATTATGGGATTGATTATGAACTTGGAAATTTGGTTTGATTTGGCATGAATTTGAGGTTTGATTTGAGAAGGAAAGCATACGTTGGGTTTAAGCTATAGGGTAGTAAAGTCTCTCTAAATCCTTAAGGCATGACCTATCCCAATGACAATCCCTTCTAAGTCTCTAGGCTTAGGTTATGTGTTCACCTAATCACTAGAAGTGTCTTAGGACTTAGGATCTCTTAGTGTCTATAAGAGACCAAGATCTATGATGAGGAAGTTAAGAACTCACTCAAAAGTGAGGTCAATAGGTTCTTTCTCCAAGATCATCTCCTTCTTCAGGGACTACTAGCCAATAGGGTTAGTTCTTGCTATTTATAGACCTCATAGATCCTAAAATAATTTTAAACTAAGATTACATTTAAAATTCTAAAATAAAATTTGAATCCCTACAAAATAGAAGTTAGAAAATACAAACAACATGATAGCAGTTATATTTGCAAATATAAGGGCTTAGCAAGAGTTACTTGTCAAGCACACGTGTCTTATTGGGCTATGCTAAGAGACTTAAACATACATACAAGAAAATAATATTTATTTTATTTTATAATAGCCACCCCTTCAAGTACAACCTCATATAAAATAATATTGTTAACCTAAAAAGAACGTCATACCATCCAGATTAGTGAGCAAATAATTTTAGCTATCTAGTCTAAAATAATACATTCAAAAATAATAAAAATATTTCACATCACATTACAGAACACCATAGAGCGACCTAACCTAAGTCTAGGGTTAGTGACCTAATAACATAGTGTGTGAAGGATGAGTTTGTGTGGTAAGACTTTGCTAGGCATTTTAAGTTCAAGTTTCAATTTATATTTTCTAAGTTTGCTTTAATTCAATTTTGATATTTTCACTTTTCATAATTTCACTTTATGGGTACATGTCATTGTTAAACCTGAGGTTCATTGTATCAAGTCATCATTCAAACCAGTAACCTATGACCTCGAGTGTCCAGACTATATACCATATGTTTACAAATTATGAAAAAAATTATTTTCATTCTTTTAATTTATTTTATTTATAAAATTTATTCAATTTACCATTGGAGTTTCTATTCAAGTAATTTAATTGATTAATGATTTTATTTTCATTTTTAATTTCTTTTTATGTTAAAGAGGAATTTAAATTTTTAAGAATGAAGAAAAAAATAAATTTCAGTTTGGGTGGATCTCATTCAATTCAACATCCTAAATCCTACTAAAATGAGATCTTCATCCTAAGATGAAGATTCATTCTAAGGGTTTAATTAAGATATTAAGTATCTTACTTAATCTCTTTTGCATTGTTGACCTCACTTTGGAGTGAGTTTTCAACCTCCTCATCATGGATCTAGGACACTTATAGAGACTAAGAGTTCCTTAGTCTTAAGACACTTCTAGTGATTATGTGAACACTTAACCTAAGCCTAGAGCCTTAGAATGGTTAGTCTTAAGAGTAGGTTATGCCCTAGGGATTTAGGGAGACTTACCCACCCTATAGGCTAAACCAAATCCATACTTTCCTTCTCAAATCAAACCAACTCTAAATACCAAATCTAAATCAAATCTCCAAAATTCACAATCAATCCCATGATCAAATCAAATCAAAATCTTCCATAAGCCTTATGATTGAATTCCATGGCCTTAACCTTATCCACATCCAATTCAATCCAAATTCAATTGATTTTCTCAAAGACCAATTCAATCCCTCAATCATTTATCAAATACAAATCCAAATTTGGCTCTAAGTGATTGAAACCCAAAATTAAATTCAAGCTCAAAATTCTTCCTAAGCCATATGATCCACCTTCATAAGCTTAGCCAAAATACCCTTTAAACTAAATCAAACTCAATTGATTTCTTTATAAATTAATTATTCCCTCATTTATACACACAAATATAAATGAAATTCAAAGCCAAATAAACAAAACTAAATCAAATCAAATCAAGATCCCTCCTAAGCCATATGGATCTACCTCCATGAGCTTAACCAAATCTTAACCCAAATCACCCCAAAAGCAATTAATTTTTCATAAATAAATTATATATTCAATCATCTTCACAAATATAAATGAAACCCACATTCAAATGATAGAAATTTAATCAAACTAAGGCAAATTCCCTTCTAAGCCCTTTGACCTACCCTCATGAGCTTAGTCAAATTTGCCTCCAAATCACTCCAAACTCAAGTGATTTTCTCATAAGTCATTTATATCTTCATTTATATTCACAAATATAAATGAAATATAAACTCAAATAGCCAAAACCTAACCCAAATCAAATCAAAACCCAATTTAATCTCTTTAAGCCATTTCCTTGAACTTGGCCAAAACTGACCTAAATCAAGCCAAAATCAATGGATTTTCTCTTGAATCAATCATTCCTTAAATCAGCTATCCAAATATAAATAAAACTTATAATCATCAAGCCAAGTTGAAATCAACCCAAGTCAAGCCCAACTTAGCCCTTTTGACTTGAAAATGTCAAATGGACCAAAACCCATCATAGTCCAAATTGGTTGCAGTTGGATTTATATTTCAATCTTAAACTCATATATAAATTCAATCAAAACTTAATCATGCCAAAACCAAGTTAATTGACCCATTTAGGTCTACTTAACTTAAAGTGGCCTAAAGAACCCATTTAAACCAAGTTCTAATCCAACCAAAATTGGATTGAACCAAGGCCATCCAAACCCCTTACCATGATCATTGATCACCCTAGGATGATCAATAGCCTTAAATTGGGTCAAACTAAGTCAACTTGGTCACTTGACCAATTCAACCCTTAGCCTATATGAAACCCAAACTAGCCAAAACTCATAATATACCAAATCAATTGAAATCCTTGATTCACATCAACCCATAATCAATGATTGAACATGACATCACCATCAATTGAGCTAAACCAAGTTCAATTGACCATTTGACCCAAGTTGACCTAAATTGGCCTAAAAGGCCAAAATGGGTCAAATCATGATCTAACCAAAATTGATTGCAATCAATGGCTTTAGTTCATTCAAATTGATTATTGAACTTGACCAAAGCCATAATTGAGCCTAATTTGACCAATTGGTCAACCTAGTTCAACTTAGCCCAAATTGACCAAAAGGGTCAAATTGGCCAAAATTGAAATTAAATCTAAATTGATTCAAACTAAAGCCTACAATTATTTTTAATTAACCAATTGAACTTGAACAACACCCAACCCAAGCCAATTTGACCAATTCGGTCAAATTGGTCAACTTGACCCATTTGACTCATTTGATTCCAAATGAGCCAAAATCGAATATAGGCCAAATTGATTGAAACCACTTGAACCAAAATTATTCAAATCATCATTTGAACCTAACCCAATCCTTAGTTTGACCCAATTTTTCAATTGGTCAACCTAACAATATGACTCATATGATCCAAATTAAGCCAAAATAAATGAAACTAACCCATGGGATCTTGGAGCCTAGTCTAACCCAACCCAAACTCATCCTAGGTTAGCCCAAAACCAACCCAAACCCAATTGGAGCCAAACCCAAGGAAAATCTCCCTTGGATATGCCCCCTAATGTGGGATTTAGCTAAAATTGGCAAAGTCCACTTTCATATCTCCTTTGATAGCCATCAAACACCCAAATGGGGTATCACCTAAGCCACCTAGCCCACCCTAAGTCAACTAAGCTTTTCATGGACTAAAGGGGGTGAGTTAACTCACCTCCCTCCCAAATCGAAAACCCCATGGACAAAGGGAGATGCAACCAACCATGTCATGCCTTGAGCCACCTCTCATGCCTTCCTCCACTTATAGTGTTCCATGTGGACTCGATTGTGACCCCTCTGTGCCCTGATGGTGGTTGGCCGGCTAAAAAATGGGAGGCAATCCTATTCATCTATCTCAGTCAATTGAGGGGTATACCCCCTCAATTCAAATGAAAAATCAGACCGTTCACTTCATCTAAGCTCCCAAGAGAGAAACGAAACCCCCTAGCAAGCTCTTGAGCGAATCCAAGCACTCCCCACTTCATATTTTCTTTTCCTGTGCAAAGCCAAAATAGGGGAGCTCACCTTCGATCCCAACTTCTCCATTTCTCAACCAAAACCTAATTGCTCTTGCACACACCTTCCACGCACATTGCCGAAATCAAGCAAACCTTCCCTCAAACTCCAAGACCACCGAAGGACAGACTTCGATCAAAGTCAAGCGTCCAAAGAGGAAATCTTGGTATCCCGAGCCAATCACTTGGAATCAACCCAATTGCTGATCAATAGGGCTTCGTCTCAATAGATGAAGCTTTCTAAAGCATGCGAGTCGCTGGTCTTAGCTCCGGAGAGGTATCTTCCATGAAAACTGAGCTTTAGGCAAAATGTGTTAGATCTTTGTGAAGAAAATTTGTATGTGAGCTGATCTTTGCCATTGGATCTTTGTGAATCCCTCGTGCAAAGGTGTGGGGTTATTTTAGAGTGAATCTGAGCTTGGGTGAGCTCGGATCGAGCGATCCATGGTGGACGGGCTCCGTTGTTCATCGCTCGTGAGCTGATAGATCATATGCCGTCCGTTCCGCATGATCAGAATGAATGTCTGTGATTAGATCACACTAGATTGATCGATTAATCCTTCTTTAGTTGCAGGTTTGATCGTGATCGTTCAATCTTAGATCGGATGGCTCACGAGAAATCACATCCTACCGCCATCCGAGTCAACTGCGGATGTGACTTCCTAAATAGCAATCCCATGGTGTCACGTGGAAAGAATGACACATTAGCGCCATGTGGCGCCGACGGGATGCTTAATTAATTAGTTTTTTAAGGCTGAAACTTCATAAATTTATAACAAATCATAGAAAATCTAAAAAATATAGACAAAGGCTCATTTTAAAGATATTTCAAAGAGAAATCAATTAAAATTATCCTTAATTAATTTTTGAATAATAATTTAGGCTTAATTAAAGTTTAATTAAAAATTTAATTAGCATGATTACTTCATAATTAATTAACCAATTAATTTCAAACTTTTAGAGAGTGTTTAGGGGGATGAATTCTACTTTCCATATTTTTCTTGAAATTTATTGATTGATTAAATGGGGAAATTGATTGATTAAGCCCTAATTACCTTCTTAGCTTAATTAAGTGATAGTTAAGCACGTGAACAATAATTAATTAATTGGGTTCCTTAATCATTATTTAATAGTGGGGAGACTTAGGGAATTGGATTGGGGCCTCCCTCATAATCGTTTTCCTAAGTTTCCTTCACTTTTCAAGAAAATATTAATTAAAGATTAATTAATTAATTAATGACTTAATTAGTTCAATTAAAGTTCAAATCATATCCAATCATATTTAATTGAATGAGGGGACTCATGGAATTGGGTTGGGACCTCTTTCCAAACCTTTTACCTTAAGTCCATTTCATTTGAAGGGTAATTAATTAATTAAACTTGGAAAATTAAGTAAAAAGGAATTGATTAATGAATTAATGAAATGATTAATTAACTTAAAATTACAGTCATATCTAATTTTCTTTAATTAATTCATGGGTAGACCTTTAGGTGTTCAATAGCCTAATGATATTTAATGAAATTATGATTCACCCATATGTGTGGTAAATCATAAAAGTAATTGAGTAAGTTCCTTAAGCTTAATTAACCATTAATTATGAGTTAATTGCATTAGGCCCTTTCATGTCATAGGACCATTACCAATTTACTTTTCAATTTATTTGCATATTACATTAGCTCATAATTATTTAGTTAATTACTTTAAGGTAATAGGTAATTAATTAATTCATATCTTAACTTAATTAATCCATAAGATCAACATAATTACCTCTCATTAAATCAATATAACTCACAAACATGGGATGTGATCAGGATTTGCAAACTTATTCACATATTACCTAAATCAAATCAAACATAAAAGTAAAAATGACATTAAAAAAGCTTTTATTTGCTTTAAATGATTTTATTTGATATGATTGTCCTTAGGAATTAATTTAATTGAACGAAATCATATGTTTATGTTTATTTATTCTTCTCCAATCATGTTAAATGTTGTATATCATTTGATTCATGCACTCATCTTTTGCAAAATTAATTAAATCAAATGGTTTCCTTTATTTCAAGCTTGCCTCTGGTTAACAATGACACATACTTATCTAATGTCACCCCTATGTGTTTTTGTATAAAAATATAGATAGAGCTTTAAATTAATATTATAAAATGATTCAATCAAAGGGAAAATATAAAACTTTAAATATACATACTCACATCCATCATTTAAGTGTGCTAAAATATATTGTATATGTAGGTATACTTAAGACTTAATCATATGCATGTTACATGTGATGGAAAGGAATGGTTGAACATATGTCATGTGATGGTAATTTAATCAAATTAGTTGTAAGATGCCTTTCATATTGATTGGAATTACTTAAAGTGAACTTAAACTTAGGATTAATTTAAAAATATGTAATAAGCCATTCACTAAAGAGAACTAAATCAAATTAACATGCTTTAGAAGTTACTTAAGGTAGGGATGAAGGAGGAAAATCCTCCTTCTTCTCTTTATAACACTTAATTTTCTAAATATAAGTTAAATGAAACAAAAGAAAACACTAAGTAAAATTCTCAAATCAAATAAATCACTTAAAGTGAAATCAACCTGTTATGATATAACATCTTTTCATACTTAGAAAATAACAACAATGCTTAGTTAAGGCATACCACACAAGCCTTAATGCACACACATTAGGATTAAGTTACCATTTCTAGTCTTATGTTAGGATGGTGCATGGTGTGATGTATGTTTTATTTTATGATGTATTATTTTAGACAGGATGTTAGAGTGTATGTTTCGTAGACTGGATGTTAGTCCGTGATTAGCCTAATCATGTTTCTTGTAAGAGATTGTGCTTAAGGGGCACTTAAAATAAATATAAATGCTCTCTTTTGCAGGTTGCTTAAACCCTTAAGCATAATCCAAGTTAAGACAGGTGGGCTTGGCTACCCATGTATAAGATGCTAAGTCTAAATTATAAATATAATTTCTTGGGTTGTATGTGTGTTTAGCTAACACTTATTAGGCAGGTGTAGTTCGATTTACTTTTTCTAATTTTAATATAATTTTGAATTAGGAATTAGGATTAATGTTATGGGGGAATAAGGATAAACATCGACTAGAAGGCTTTGTCCTGGGGTGCCATGTGATGCCTTGAAGCCTACCAAATCAATGATGTAAAAGATATCAAAAAATGAAGAAGACATGAAGACTTGAAGATTTGAAGACCCCCCATAGAATTTATCATTTGTAAATTATAATTATTCTTTCATATACCAAGTTGTATAAGGGTAGAGCTCGGCTACCCATTTTCTCTTTTCAGGTTGTATGACGGTACCCAATCGTACTGACCTCTTATTCTTTTGTGTTAAATTTATAAAAATAGATTGATATTTTATTTAAATTGCATAATATAAATGACATGTTTCTTTATAGTTTCTTTATGAATGATTATTTAATATGTGGCCTAGATCTGATTAGGCTCTTGGGAAAAATAAATATTTTACCCAACTATAACTTATAATTAAATTTCTAAATAACTCATAACCTCACATAAAGCCTATGCATTAAATCAAGATAAGTTAAAGATTTAATAACCCCTTAGTTGAATGTTGTATGTTTAACACCATGCATATCATATTATATCACTTTTGCAAAATGAGGGCCTCCATCCTTACACATATAGGGACCACTTGACTTGTAAGAGAAACCCTTACTGATGGAGTTTCACCCTCTTCTCTTTTAATTTAGCCCAAAACTTATTTCAACATGCATTTAGGCATACAAAAATCCTATGGTCTTTGTCAAAATGAAGAGTAAAAAATCAAATAAAATTGAAAAGATTTGCATTAGACTAAGTCATTACTCATACCACTCATGCTTTAGTCTCTTAGGGAGTGGGTTTAAGGACTTTAGTTTCTTTCTAAATAATAATAACCCAACTATCTTGCAAAAGCATATGACTTTCCTACATGGTTTTAAAGTGTAGGAGGAGTTAGTTGGTTGCCACTCCAGGCAGTTATAAATCTAGCAGTTGGGTGGTTTACTCTCTCTTGTGGATGTAAATCATATACTCATTTTTTGCTTAGATTGAGGTCATGCTTTAGCTCTTGCTAAAGGTCCCTAGACTTAGGATTGGAGGTTGCTATTTTCATTGGGCTATAAGCATAAATCCTCAACTCTTAGGCATTTTCACAACCTTGTGTTCATGGATTATAAGTCCTAGCAATCTAACAAAATTTAACTCAAACAAATATTTCTCTTCAATTTTAAACATATAAAAGCCAATTATAGGATAGAGTGGAGTGCTCACCAGGTTTCCTAATATCATGAGTACTACCTACTCATCTCCTTTGGTTACGATAATAAGTCTCTCCTTTTGATCTATCCCGATTAATTTTTTAAATATAACCAATTTATTGATAGTCTTATTCTTGAAATCTTTGGAGATAATAATTACCTACTTTAATCAAGAGTATTTCTAAGGAATTCATCTTCCTTAGGATGTAATTAACTACAACGACTTCCCCCATAGTTAACTTTAGAACCCAGTTTAATATAAACCCTGCTTTATTCATTCATGTAAAGTAGGAAAAAAATCTATAGTATATTTAAAGACCCATCATGTATTAGGAGTTCTTATTAGTGATTAGGTCCATTGAAGGGTGATATCTTTATCGTTCAAGATAGTATATCATACATCAATGTCATACCCGATCACTTCAATAAGTACCACCTCAGATCTACGTGGTGTCCCCCATATATCCGAAAATAAATACCATAAATTTTTCTAGCGACTCCGCTAGGGATGGTTCTTCTCTCAATCTCTAGTAGGCAATTATTATCTCCAAGCATCGATAGTGGACTTATATTTCATATGAGCTTGAGAATATCTTTCTTTTCATTGGCACTTAGCTTATTTCATCCTTAAGCAAAGCTAGTCATCATTCTTTAGGTTTTAGGAACTCACTCCAAGTAGGTCTTGAAGCCCCTATTGGGTCCCCCAATAGATAAAAAATAAATCAATGAATGAAAGGAGATGGCTTAAATTAGAACCTCTTTACGACTAGCTTAGTGAGGCAACGTTCATCCCATATTTAAGAAAAATTCCAATAAAATTCAAACTAAATAAATAAAGTCTTCTTAATAAATTTTTCAAAAGCACTCTTTAAAATGAAATCATGCACTTCATATGACACAAAAATTTACAAAATATAAGAACTTCAAATCTCTATTCAAAATAATAAAAACAACCAAACCTCATTTAACATACTTAAAATTGTTAAATAAGGATTTCTTTTTAACAAAAATACAACATTAAAATCCTTCCATCTCAAAATGAATTTTTCAAATGAAATCAAAATAATTAACTCCATTTAACATAACCATATTTATTAAATGTGAGTTTCTTTTTAAAACTAAAATCAAGATATGATTGAACTTCATTTAACACATTCATATGTTGATAAATAGGAGTTCCCCTTTTTCAAACTAAAATCAACACATAGACTTCACTTAGTATACTCAAATTCATTAAGCGAAGGATCTCTTTTTCAAAACCAAAACAAAATCATGATAAACAAAATAATTGAATTCCATTTAACATACCCATATTTCTTAAATGGGAATTCCACTTTCAAAATTCAAATAAAACAAAAATATCTAACATATATTTTTGAATTCCATTTAACATACCCATATTTGTTAAATGAGAATTCAATCTTCATATCCAAAATAAATCTGCATATCAACAAACAAACAAACATATAACTGATTTCCATTTAACATACCTAAATTTGTTAATCATGGAGCTCACTTGCAAAAAAAAAAAAAAAAAAAAATCAAAATAGAAACACATATATTTGAACTCTATTTGACATACCATATTTGTCAAATAAGAGTTCCCCCTCTTTTTCAAAAGAGGAATCAAATCAACACATATCAAACACATACATTGAACTCCATTTAATAACTTAAATTTATTAAATGAGAGTTCCTCAAATCAAATCAAATCAACACATATATCAACAAACAATAAACATATATCAAATATATTTGGCCTCTACTTAAAATACCAAATTTGTTAAGTAAGAACCCCATTTTCAAATCAAATCAAACATATATCACACACATAACAAACAATCATTACAAACAAAGAAGTATTCCCAAAATTTTAAAACATATAATTGAAAACCCTTTTAACATACCAAATTTACTTAGTAAAGGTTTTCCAAATCAAATCTTCAAACAGAACATACAACATGTATCTAAATCAATTTGTCAAACAAAGCATACAACATATACCCAAATCAAAATTTTCAAACAAAACATACAATATACATATCTTCAAAGTCTCTCCAAATATTTGAACCCCACTCAACCTACTTAAATTGGTTGAGTATGGATTCTAAATTAAAATCATATGGAAAAGTCTCTCCTTAAATATAAAAAAATCTCTCAGAAAATTCATTGAAGCCCACTTAGCATACTTAAATTTGCTAAGTGTGGGTTCAAATTCCAAATCCAATCTAGGAGTCAATGATTAAAGATAAATATTAAAGCAAGGGTCTGACTTAGTTATATTTCAACAAATGTAGTGATTTCAATAGAGTCAGTCTTTCAATCTTCAGTCAGTGTAGTCAGGATGTCTTCTAGCAAGTTCATCTTTTCCTTCCCATTGGGTGTGGATCTAGCCTTGGATCAGGCAATACACACCTCGACTACAACTCATCTGATCCAATTTGGCCATGGCTTTGAGGCTGTATGAGTTACTTGTGAGGGGCTAGCCCTCACGTCTATTAGCAGGGAGGAGGTGGCAGGACATACTCCACTCCTCCACTTCGACATTCCATTTGACCCTGAGTTCCCCTTACTGAAGAGGAAGGCTGTTGTGGTTCCCATGCTCCAATCAATAGTAGTGTTAGTACTAGCGCCTCACCTGTCAATCACCTATCATGGAGTGAGAACGCCTCCTCTTTGGTCACTCCAAAGGGGAAGACTTTCTTGGCCTCCGAGATAGTCTCCCCTACCTTTGAGGCAGGTTCCAGCTCTCACTCTACTTTGCTCACCCACACCCAGTGCCATAATAAAAATAGAAAGATTAAGCGATATCATGAGCGAGCAGCTAGGGAGATCGCCTCCCACATTACTGAGGAGGGTTCTCCCCATAAGATATATCCAATCTTGAAGGTAGCAGGTTTCACCACCTCTTAGCCTCAGATGGAGAGGAGGACTATAGGAGGATCGCTGCATCACCTCCACCACTAGCACACTTTGACATACTGACTAGGGACTGGAGGAAGCCCTATGCCAGCCTTAGGATAGTTCTACGCCAAGCTGTCAGAGCTTATGGTTGCTTAGAGTCTGGAGAATTATTTGATTTAAGGTCTGTGATTCCCAGGAGTGTCAGTGATTAGATCTGTTGGGAGAAAGTCACATGCATGCAGTATAGGGGCAAGAGGAGAGAGCGAAGGTATGCGGGTGGCAACCTCCTCGATGGACTTCACGATGGTCCGATCATTTAGATAGCATTGTTCTTACAGGCATAGTCCGATGTAGGAGGAGATCTTTAGTTGAGAGACAGTCAGTGTCTTTGCTAGCACACCATTCCATTCACCTCCCATTATCAGCCGTCCAGCTTACAACATATACTACCCCTGCCAAGCTTTAGAAGGCCCCATCCAAAGAAAGACCATCTCCATTGGTGATCTGGCTATGGTCTAAGGATCCCTCTCCATCCATTCTACCTATTGAGGTGAGATCGAGCTCCCCTGCTCGATCGCCTACCATAGCTGTGGTTAGGAAGGAGTGGTGACCCAAAAGTATCATGGTCGCACCACCTCCACCATAGATACTCACCATGGCATTTGATATTCCCAATGAGAGAGTCCTATCAGTAGGCAACATCCAGTGCATATAGTAGATGAGCTTAGTCAGACGTATAGCCGTTAGCGAGTGTTCGTGCCGGCCCAGTTAGGCAGAGTAGATCGATCACTAGATGACATCTTATCAAAATACTTTGCTGAGAAGGAACAACTTCTCAGAAGCGACCACTCGGATCGGTGGAGGATAAAGTCTGATTTGATCCTAACGAGGATGACATGTTGGACAATATAATCGAGGCCTACATGGTTGCCACACGGGGGTCCTTACAACGTGATCAGCATAGCCAAGAAGGTGCCATGCTCAAGGAAGGTGACACTTCTCACTCGACTCAGCACCTCCTCCACCAGCTCAGGTAGAAGGATGATCATATTGATAGGATGGAAAAAAAGTAGAGGAATTGATGGCAGTGGTTTTAGCATTGTAGGACTCAACCCCAGTCTCGCAGTCTTCTCTTATAGTAGCCATCCGACTAGAGTTGGTACATACTCTAGACCACCTTAGGAGCACTCCCACAAAGGATGATGTTGGTAGTTTGCATAGAAGGTCACAGATGGCATCTTCCATGCATGAGAAGGACATCAAACACATGGTAGAGTAGCATGTGAGGGAAGCGATGACACAAGCTAGAGGGAGCTCATCCATTCCAATGGGTAGACCATACCTAGAGGAATTCGATGTAGTTCAATACCCTAAGGGTTTTGTGCCACCTTCCTTCAATATCTTTGATGGCAGTGGAAACCCGCATCAGTATATTGCACACCTTAGGACCAGTTGTGGCAATGCCAATGGCAGTGATGCACTCCTGTTCAGACTCTTCATTAGCAGCTTAGTGGGGGTTGCATTTGATTGGTACGTCGAACTGACCAATAGTTTAGTGAAGACCTTTGCTGAGTTGGAGCACCTCTTCATCAAGAGTTTTGATGGGGCTCAGTAAGGAGTGATTGTAGGTGACTTCATTGTAGTGAAGCAAAATACCAATGAGCCTCTTGTTGATTATATTCTCAAGTGGCACAACCTGAGTAAGAAATGCGAGCCTCAGCTGTCGAACAACATGCCATTGAGATTCTTCTTAAGAATATCCATGGCTCGATCGCCTTCATGCTTAAGGGTTTTACCATCAAAATATTTGAGAAACTAATCAACAAGGTAGCTAGCCTACAAGAGGAAGCCAAATAGTTGCCCTTCCCTGACCAATCATCTTGACCCAAGCCGTAGAAGGTGTCCGAGGAGAAGCCAGGATAGTCGTGTCAGTGGATATAGGGAAGTAGCCAGCTAAAGTCCAGTATGAGAGACCTCAAGCCCAGTAGCCTCATCTACCACCTCCTCTACCACCACCTCAGTCATCATACCGGCCACCTCAGCTACTTCAATGGCCATTTTTTCCACCTCAGCAGCCTACCCAGCAACGATACTCATATCCACCACCAAGTAGCTATTAAACACATACTCTTGTTGATAGATTAAATAAGACATATTCATTCAAGAGGGAGGTAGTTAGAAAAATTATTAAAAACCTCTTAAAGAAACTTGACTTTCAGTTGCCAGAGCCTAAGAGGCTAGAGAAGTGGGGAAGAGCGATGATCCTACCTATTGCCTCTGCTACCTCATGTTAGGCAATGTCTTAGAGGATTGTACTACTTTTAAGGAATGGCTTGAGCATAGCTACAAGTGAGGAGCCATAGTTTTCGCTAAGAAATACCTTTTGGAATAACCATCCAGTTCTATTAAGGTAATCCTTGGGGATACTTGCGATCCTCTTTAAATTAAGGAAGGTTAGGATATCTCCTTATCCCAAACCTCTAAAAAGATCATTATTAAGATCAAGAAGCTTTTTCTTGTAGGTGCCTGAAGCAGCTCAAACCTCCAAAACCAAGGAAGGTTTGCTAGTTGCAAAGGACAACTCGGGGAAGGTGACAGCTCAGCAGCAACAGCAGCAGCTCACCACACTTGCCTGAGATAGTCCAGTAGCACAACCACCATCCGAGTCTAGCACTCCATCCACCGTTGTAGCTACTTCTTCCTCTACTAGCTCCTCTTCCACTAACAGGAGCGTTGTATTAGTGGACAGGGGCATGAAATTCCTTAATCCACTTACTTTATTGAATTTCTATCATGTACCTCTACCAAAAAAGAAATCAATGAAGAAAGAAGATTTTACTTTCATCTTGTCCACTTCTGATACTCTTGATTTTATTTCTATTGAAAACTCTCCAAGTCTAGAAAATAATAATAATAACTCTAGTAATTTTGATCCCCTCTTTTCTGATTCAGAATCAGACTTTCCTTTTCTGAATAAATTGGGTTCACCTCTTGAGATTGACTTGGAGTCAACCGACTTCGAGGATCCCATAGAAGAAGCTGTAGGTATGCATGATGAGAAGGTATAACTAACCACAAGTTCATCATTCCATGAAGTCACTAAAGTTAACTTGAGTAATGATAAAGTTTTATCTCCTAGGGTAGCACCTTAGGATAAGGGTAAATAAGTTATTGGTTCTAATGAGCAGATAACCCCTCCATAGAATGCTCCACCCATGGTTATGCTTATGGAGGACCAAGTTAGATTTAATTACAATGTCCTAGCTCATCTTAGAAAGTTGTTAGCTAAGTTAAGCATATATGACGCCTTTTTCTTATTCAAAGAGATGAGAGAATCTCTAATCAGGGCTCTACTTGATCCAGAGATATGTTTAGCTCAGCTGACTGCTACTGAAGAGGAGACACACCACTCGAATGACATCATAGGAGTTTACATTCAATGATGAAGACCTACTTTTAAGGACAAGCACAATCACCCTCTTTACAATATAGTAGATGTTGACATATGTAGGCTATCAAGAGTTCTGGTTGACCAAGCTGCATCAGCCAACATTATGAGTCTAAGAACCCTTGCCTACTTGTGGATTAACATCTCCAAACTCTAAAAAGAGAGGATGATGTTGAGAGGATTCAATAAGCAAGGCGAGACGGCCTTAGGCTCCATAGTGTTGCCACTAGAGATAGATGATTGGAAGATTGAAGCCAAGTTTTACTTCATAGACTCAGATACATCTTTCAATGCTTTATTTGGGAGACCATGGATACATGAAAAAAGCACAGTTCCATCCTCTCTACATTAGTGCGTGAAGTTCATGAGAGGTGGGATTGAGTACTGCATTAAAGAAGATCTTAAACCATTCACAGTTGATGAGGTCAAGATATATGAGGATGCAGCCTATTTCTCCCACAAAATCAACAAGTCTATTCTCGTGAACTTATTCAAGATTCCCATGAGGGACAAAAAGAAAAAAAAAGAAAAATAAAAATAAAAGAAAAAAGAGAAAAAAAATAAAATAATTGGGAGCGAGATAAGGATTCAGGGGAAGATATAGAGCCCGACATTAGATTCCACCCACACTTCGGTACTCCATTCGAACATATGGGTAGGATGACCCGACCTCCACCAGGCAGAGGAAGATGACAGTTCAAAGGCAGCCCCCGAGGTGGAAAGCCTCCATATTGGCCACCCAATAGGAGGTATGTCCCAGCCATCAAGAGTACACCTGCTATCCACATAGACTTAGAGTCTAGTTTAGAGGATAAGTCTTATGTGGTTAGCACTCCAGCCAGCTCTTCTCAGAGATCCCCTTCGAGGTAACACTTGAGTAGGACAGTGATGAAGATCAGGCTCCAAGAAAAAGCATAAATGAATCCAAGTCTGCATGTGAAATGGTGAGGCATCAGTTGGGAACCTTAGCTCTAACCCCACTTTCCTCACAAAAAGTTGAGGGTTTGGTAGTTAAGGATGCCCTTAAGTCATCCACAAATGTGAGACTCAGAAGTTCTTTCTGGAAACATCATCCTCAAGTCAAGAAGTTGATGTAGAACTTGAGGATGATTCATATAAAGATTTAATATAACTATCTTTTGATGTGACTCTCCATGTGTTCTAAACTTAGCAAAGAAAGGGTTAATCCCACATACTTGGTCAAAACACATGTCAGACTATTTTGAAAGAATATGAAGAATAAATGCAAAAGCTCTCAATCAAGACCAGGACTAGGATTTGGTACAGTGGGTTTAGTCGATGATGACGATACTCCATAGTCATCACCAATCATTTAGAGTCTGATAGGTTCTTTTAAAATCATGCTAACTCATATAAGAGGTGGATTTAGAAACTTCAGATACTCCAAATGATTTTGAAGTTAAAGATGCACCGCTAGAGCTCAAAGAGTAGATCAGATCAACCATCGATTAGCTCAAAGAAATCAACTTAGGAATTGAAGACAATTCACGTCTGACATACATCAGTTCTTTGTTGAATGATATTAAAACTAATAACTTAGTTTGGCTATTGACTAAGTTTTAGAACTACTTTGCATGTAGTTACAAAGAGATGCTCAATTTATCTCATGATGTAGCAGTCCACAGACTAGCAATAGAGCCTAGTGCTAACCGTATCAAGCAAGCTTCTAGACACATGCAATTAGACATTGAATAACAGGTCATTTCTGAAGTCAAGAAATTGATCGATGCTTGCTTTATCAGGAATTGATCGATGCTTGCTTTATCAAGGAAGAAAAATATCATACCTGGTTGGCCAGTGTCATTTCAGTTATGAAGAAGAATGGAAAAATTCATATATGCATCAGTTTTAAGGATTTGAATAAGGCATGTCCAAAAGATGAATTTCTACTACTAATATCAAAACTGATGGTGGACATTGCCTCATCTCATGCAGTCATCCCTTACATGGATGGCTCATCTGGATATAACCAAATAATGATGCCCCCTCAAGGATGAAAGAAACACTGCATTTTGAACCTCGATCAGAATCTTTTGCTATAGGGCCATGCCTTTTGGCCTTAAAAATGCCAATGTTACATACCAACAGACTACGACTCGAATCTTCGATGAAGTCATTCATCATAAGTCGAGTGTTATGTCGATAATCTTGTAGTGAAAAGTAAAGAAAAAGAAGACCATCTCTTTGACTGGAGAGTAGTTTTCGAATGGTTAAGATAATTTAACCTTAAAATGAATCCCTTAAAGTGTACATTCAAAGTAGCTTTAGGGAAATTCCTTGGGTTTGTTATCTGACACCAGGAATTAAAATTGATTCAAAGAAAATTAAGGTGATATTAGAAATACCACCCCATAAAAGTCTAACTCAACTCAGGTCATTGCAAGGGTGGTTGGCGTATCTAAGATGCTTCATATCCAATTTATCAAAGAGATGTCAGCCATTCTCAACACTTATCAAAAAGGATGTCAAGTTCAAGTAGGATGATAAGTGCCAGCATGCCTTCAAAGACATCAAGCACTACGATGAAAGCCGGTTCTACTATCCGGACGGCCATTGATACTCGCGCATTAGATGATTCCCTTGGCACTTTGTTGGCCCAAGCTAATGATGAAGGGAAAGAGAATGTACTCTATTATATTAACCATCATCTAATCCCTACTGAGGCAAATTATCCGCCTATTGAAAAGCATTGCCTAGTTTTAACCTTTACATCCTAAAACTATGTCATTAGATGCTTTCTAAAAATGTGAACTTGATCTTTAGGATCAACCCACTGCAATCTCTTGACACGGGCGCTATCCAGATGGTTAGCACATTGGTCCATGATTTTGTCATAATTTGATATTACTTTCATACCCCTCTATGCGATAAAAGGACAAGTACTAGCAGATTTCTTAGCAGCACACCCACTACTTGTTGATTCTCCACTTATATATGACTTCCTCGATTAACAAATCATGAACTTAGGGGACACTAGCATTTGTCATTGGGAGATTTATTTTGATGGTGCTTCCACTCAAAGAGGGGCGAAACCATGATCTACTATCCCATGAAAGATAGGGGTAGGAATAGTTCTCCTAACTCCAGACCGTGTTGTAATGAGATTCTCATATCATTGGTCTAGTCATGCACCAATAATGTAGCTAAATATGACACTCTGATTACCAGTCTAGAGGTAGCCGCTACTCTAAGCATCTAAATCATCAACATCTTAGGGCATTCTGAGTTAGTCATCAATCAAATTGCTTTATCACTACCATAAGTACACTATAGAGTTATTGGCCCAAATCCCAGAGGTTACCATTTACATGATTCCTGAAGGATAACATGCTATAGTAGATGATTTAGCCATGCTCGCCAAGAAGTTGGCATGTCTGAAGATGAGTCCATATTGATAATGGTCCAAAATAGACAAGTCTTATCCCTTATTGATACTGAACTCATCAAGAGACTCTCTCTTAAAGGGGAGGTTACCGTTGCAAAAGGGATGATGAGTCAGATTGGAGGCAACCATTCATGGATTATTTAAATATAGGCAAACTACCTTAAGAGAAGCCCATATTACATCAGAAGGAAATACCAGTCGATGCTTTTAGCCAAACTGGCCAAGGAGTTGATATGTCAAGAAGATGAGTCAATATCAGTAAGGGTCCAAAATAGACAAGTCTTATCCCTTATTGATACTTAGCTTGTCAAAAAATACTCTCTTGAAGGGGAGGTTGTCATTGCCAAAAAGGATAATGAGTCAAATTGGAGGCAACCATGCATGGATTACCTAAATATAGGCAAACTTCCTCAAGAGAAGTCACTAGCCCATCAAATGAAGCATAGAGCACTTTCCTACGCTCTTGTGGATGACACTTTATACCGACGGTCCTTTGATTATATGTGGTTACATTATTTATACAAACATGAAGCTCGTAAGATTGTGACTGAGATACACTCAGATTTATGCAAAGCGCACCAATCCAGTCCAAAGATGAAAGCCAAGATCAAGAGACTAGGATACTACTTGCCATCGATGATCACAGACTGCATGGACATAGCTAGGCGATGCCATCAATGTTACGTGCATGGTGTGGTCCTACACCAGTCACCCAACATTCTACATCATGTATTAGCCTTCCATTTGAATATTGGGATACTGATATAGTGGGTCTGATTGATCATCCTTCTTCCAAGGGTCATTAGTTCATCTTAGCTTCCACTGACTACTTTTCTCAGTGGGCGGAGGCAATCCCATTCGGAGAGGTCACACCTCAACATGTGCTCCAATTTTTTAGAAACCATATTGTATATAGGTTAGGGGTGCCTCAATGAATTATATTCAATAATGGTACTGCATTCAAGAGCACCAAAATCAATAGCTTTGCCTAGAGACACAACATAGATTGGAGATATTCTACCATCTACTACTCGAGGACAAATGGCTTAGTAGAAGCCTGTTGATCTCACTTTTGGAGTGAGCTCTCAACCTCCTATTCTTAGACTTAGGACTCTTCTATATACTAAGAGCTCCTTAGTCATAAGACACTTCTAGTGATTAGGTGAACACTTAACCTAAGCCTAGAGACTTAGAAAGGTTAATCATAGGATTAGGCTAAAAAAATCACCTATCCTATAGCCTAAACCCAATCCATGTGCACCTTCTTAAATCCAATCAAAATTCAAATCTCAAACCAAACCTCAAATTTAAGTTCAAATTCCAAATCCAAATCCAAATTCAAAATCAAATGATTAAAATCTATGATCAAATCCAAATTCAAAATTCTTTCTAAGCCCTATGATTTTATCTTATGGACTTAGCCTTCAAATTCAAATCAACCAAAACTAAATTGATTTTCTTAAATATCAATTCACTCCTTCAATAAAATAATGAAATTCCAATTCAAATCCAACTCCAAATGATTCAAGCTTATGATCAAACTCAAACCCCAAAATCTTTCTTAAGCCATTTGAGTTGGTGCCATGAACCTGACCAAATCTCAACTCAAATTTGATTAATTTATTTATAATTCAATCATATCTTCAATCATCTTCATAAATATAAATAAAATCTACACTCAAATCATTAAAACTAAATTAAACTAAATATAAACCCCTTTTAAGCCCTTTAGACCTATACCTATGAGCTTAGCCAAATTTGCCTTCAAATCAATTCAAACTCAATTGATTTTCTTATAAATCAATTGTTCCTATGATTATATTTCTAAATATAAATAAAATCTACATTCAAATACCAAAAATAAAGTCAAAATCAAATCAAAACTCAATTTAAGCCCTTTGAACCAATTGTTTGGACTAGCTAAATCCTATCCAGATCAAGTCAAAACTAATTAATTTTCTCTTGAATCAATCATTCCTTCGATCACCTATCTAAATATAAATGAAACCTATAATAATCAAACCAAATTCAAGTCAGCCCAAGACAAGCTCAACTTAGCCCTTTTGTTTTGAAAATTTCAAAAATTAAAATTCATTAGACTCAAATTGATTGCAGTTGAATTTATATTTTAATCCTAGGCTCATATATAATTTCAACTAAACTTAAATAAAGCCAAAACTAAGCCAATTGACCCACTTAGGCTCACTTGACTTAAAGTGACCTAAGGATCCTTTTGAGCCAAGTTCTAATCCAACCCAAATTGGATTGAACCAAGCCCATCCAAGCCTCATACCGTGACCATTGATCATCCTTGGATGACCAATTACCTTGAATTAGGTCAAACTAAGTCAACTGGTCATTTGACCAAGTCAACCATTTTGTCCAAATGAACCAAAACTAGCAAAACTCAAACAAATTAGTTGAAACCATTGATTCACATCAACCCATAATCAATGTTTGAACATGACTTGATCATCAATTGAGTCAGACCTATCCCAACCTAGCTTAATTGACTTACATAGCACAAATTAACCTAAAGGTTCAATTTGACCTAAATATAAATTAAATACAAATTGATTCAAATAAAAGTACATTCATCTTGAATTAGCCAATTGAACATGAATTAACCCATAATCCAAGCTAATTTGGCCAACTTTGGTCAAGTTCGTCAACTTGACCCATTTGACCCATTTGATTCCAAATGAGCCAAAATCAATTCTAGGCTAAATTAAATCAACTTGATCATACAAAAATACTTCAAATCATCATTTAAACCTAACCTAAGCCTTGGTTTGATGCAATTTGACCAATTGGTCAACCTAACCCAACATGACCCAATGTGACCCAAATAACCCAACATGAGCCAAATCCTTTGAATCCAACCCATGGCTTCTTGGAAGCTGATCAAACCCAACCCAAACCCACTTGGGATCAACCAAAAATTAGCCCAAATCTAATCAAATCACTCATGGATCCTCCTCCACATATGATTCCACAAAATCTCACACAATCCCCTCATTCAATCCTCCCCATCACTTGCATTCAATGAAGGCTGACTTCATATCCCCAAAGAAAGACTTTGGAGCTAAATCTTAAGTCTCCAATCAAGCATCACCCCCCAACCATCCCCCCATCATCTTTAATGGTGATTTTTGACTATCCCAAATAAACAAAAAATAGTAGCCTCGAAGAGCTTGCTCCTACCCTCAATCACTCTCCAAGAGCTCCTCCAAGCAACCAACAACCATTCCCCCACTCCTTTTGAGCTAAAAGTACCAAAACTGGGTGAATTCCAAAGAGGAAGTGGTGCTCATTGGTGGATACAAGGTTTTAAGGAAAGACAAGAGCCTAAGTCCATTCCAAAGGTTCTTCTTGCATTCAGGAGCTTGCTCGGATCAACATCGTCGCCGAAAACCATCACCAGCGAGGTAATTTCACCAAAATTTAGCCGATCGTAGAATTTCCTATTTGTGATGGTTGTTTGCATAATTTTAGGAATTTCTCTTAGAAAATAATTGCATTGTTCATTTTATACAATCCTAATGCAAAAATAGAAGTTTTCTAGCAAGAATCAATGTGAAATTGAGCCCAATCAGACACCATTCCGTCACATTTCATGGTTTTACCCTTTCAATTCACTCACTACAGTACTTCGGGTGTCCCTTGCATTTATTGGAAAGCAGACGAAGCAACAGGAATTTGATTTCCCATTCAGGGAAATGGACGGCTGAGATTTATGCCAGATTCACTGAATTTTGGCCTATAGATCACGCAAATCAATCTAGACCATTCAATCTGTGATCGAACGGGCCGATCTGGTCTGCCCAAAAGAGCACTTTCTCGCTCATTCTAGCCATGCAGAACCATGGATCCAATCCACGATTGACATGTGGCACCATGCGCCTAGTTAGCACTGCATGAGATAAGTAGAAAATTATGTATTTTCAGCTTTTAAAAATTAATTAAATCTCCTAAAACATTGAAAATTCATAAAAAATAAAATACTATACAAAAAATTATAAATAAGGGCTCGTTGGATTTATTTTTTGAGAGGAATCCAACAAATCCTAAATCTATAAATTTCATTAAATATTTTGAGCTTAATTTTAGGTTTAGTGAAAATCAAATTTCATCAATTAATCTAAAAATACAATTGGATAGAGTTGAAATTCTGAGAGATTGAAATTGAGGTTAAGATCTAATTACCATAAAAATTTGAAATCAAAAGAATTTATGGATTAAAAGATATTGAATTTTGAAGTTTTTATAATATATTTTAATAAAATAAATTAATAGACTTTATAAAAAATTTTTAATTCGGCTGAAACTTTGAAAAATCATAACAAATTGTATGAAAATCTAAAAAATACAAACAAATACTCATTCTAAAGAAATTTAAGAGAAGAATTTAATAAAAATATTTCTAATTAATTTTGAACAATAATTAAATCTTAATTAGGGTTTAATCAAAAATTTAATTAACATAATTTATTCTTAATTAACCATGGGATTAATCCCAAACTTTCTGAGATTGTTTAAGGGGATGACCTCTACCTCCCCTAATTTTTTTGAGATTTATTACTTGTTTAATTAGGAAATTAATTAATTCACATTAATTATTCACCTAATCTTATTAATGATTAATTAATCACATGAACATTAATGAATAATTAATTAAGTGATTAATCCTTTGAGTAATAGTGAATGAGTCCATGGGATAAGATTGATACCTCATTCTTAATCTATTCTTTCAAGTTCATTTAATTAATCAAGTTAATTATGTCTTAATTAATTAATTGAATTACTTAATCAATGAAACCAAGATCCAAATCATTCCAGATCTTAATCACTTAAGTCTTGGGTAGACTCTTAGGTGTACAATAACCTAAGAGAATTCTAAAGAAATTATAACTAACCTACATGTGTGGGAGTATATCTTCCTCAGTATACCTAGAGGATATCCATTGGTAAATAAAGCAAATTACCCAAGAGCTCCATTACACGGAAAGTCCTTTTTTGTCCAAGATTACTGATAGATAGAGATTCCTTCTTGTGGGATAAGACCTTCCACAAGATAGCATCCTGTAACAAGAGAGTATACCCTTATCCCAAGAATTTTCATTAGCTGTAGATAATATCTCTTGAGTGTGTCAAGCCCTAAAAGGTGCAGAGCAAAGAAGTACCAACCATGTAGAATTAAAAAAAAAAAAGGTGTGGAGCAAATGTTTAACATAAGCAAATCCAAGATCAGGTTCTACAACCAACTCAACTTCGGTAGATGATCAAGTTTCTTTCAACAAACTAGGTGAGGTGATAGTCTATGATGGGGAAAAGTTGGGGAGTTTTCTTGGAAGAAAAAGTGGGAGCCTTGTGCATTGATTATCGGGTGATCAACAAGATAACTAAACCTAACCATTAAGAATAAGTATCTACTTTGATTGCAAACTTCTTCACCCTAATCGATAAGCGTGAGATACTTCTCGAAGTTGGATCTATAGTTGAGTTACTAACAGGTGCGTATTGCGAAAGGAGATGAGCCAAAGGTCAATAATCCAAAAATAATGTTCCAGTTCTGACCTATTAGCTGTTGTTCTGTGCCTTACAAGATGATCACCAAGTCAATCGCCTAAAGCTTGTGCTTCCAAGTCTTCTTTCTCCTATACTGAGCGACTTGTAGGGGTGCCAAATTAGTGAGAACATTCTCATTATGCAGGAGATCTTTCACTTAATGAAATGAATCTGTCGAGTCATAGGTTACTAGTGCTATTAGGAAGATATGATAGTACTTATTTAAATCCTTTAGCTTAACTAATAATTGTGAGCCAATTGCATTAGACCCCTTTTATTTTCATAGGATCATTGTTGATTTTATGTTTAAAGTATGTGCATATCATTTTGGTTCATAATTACTTGGATAAATATGCTAAAGTTGCATAGGAAAGGGTTAATTAATGTACTTAATGCATGTTACAACCTAATTAGCCCAAAAAATCAACTTAACATATTCTCATTGAACCAAATTAATTAACCAATATAGGAATGGGTTAGGAGCAACAAATGATTGAATGTCCTCTCTTCTTTAAATCAAATCAAACATCTAAAACTACCATAATAAACTTTGGTTTATTTTAATTGATTATATTTGATATGATTGTCTATAGGAATTAATTTGGTTGAATGAAGTCATGTGTTTTATGTTGCTTATTTCTTTCCAATCATATTAAATGTGTATGTCACTTGTAATCATGCATTCATCTTTTTCAAAAATCAATTAAATAAAATTATTTCCTTCATGTCAAGCTTGCATGTGTTGATTTAAAATAAGAATATGTGTGGCTATTATCACTATTAAATCAAAGTTATTTTCAAAAGTATATAATTCAACTATAATATTTGGAGTGCAAATAGCTATAAATATTTATAAGCTTGCATATGTCTATGGCTTAGAATATGTGATATGGGGTTCTCTTTCTTTACTCTATATGGATTTACATAAAGTTTGAATGTTAATAAATATATAGTTCATTTGAAAAGGACACAACATTTGTTTAAATTCATTTTATGTATCTCTATGTTAGAATTTAGATAGAACTTTAGCTCACATATATAAATAATTCAATTAAATAAAATACAACTTTACATGATTTTCTATTCTTATAGTCACTTGTACATTCATGTGTATTCAAGAATAGTGGGTATATTTAGTATGGACATTTCATGAGGGACAAAGCTTTAAGTAGTCTCAAGGAAGTCTTTACCTCATTCCCTTGGTTTAACAATGAAGTACTTGCTTAAAACTTTTATACACTTGAATGTGTATATAGCTAATGAATGAAAAATCTCATTTTCTATAAAATACACATATGCATCTTTCATTTAAAGTGTGCTAAAAGAAATATGTTGCATGTATGGTTACACTTAGAATTAACTCATATGCATGCTACATGTGATGGAAAGGAATAATTTGATATATGTCATATGATAGTAATTCAATTGAGTTAATCCCAAGAAGCCTTTCATATTAAATGAAATTATTTAAAGTGAACCTAAAATTAGGAGTAATTAAAATAGGAAGTAAGCCATTCACTAAAGAGAATCAAGTTAAATCAACATGCTTTAGAAAGTGGCTTTGGGTAGGGATGAAAGAGGGCAACCTCTTTTTTCTCTTTACAATACTTAGTTGCTAAGTGTATGTCATATGAAATAAAAGAAAATACTAAGTAAAATTCTTAAATCAATTAAACTACTTAAAGTAAAATCAACCTTATGATTAAAGATCCTTTCATATTTAGAAAATCATAACCTTAATGCCTAGTTAGGACATAGCACACAAGCCTTGACACACACTTTAGAATTAAGTTACCACTGCTAGTCCTAAGCTAAGATGTTGCATTGAATGATGGATGTTTTATTTTATGATGTGATGTTTAGACTAGGTGCTAGGGTATATGTTTTGTAAACTGGATGGTAGGTCGTTATTAGCCTAATCATATTTTTTGCAGGGGATTATGCTTAAGGGGTGCTTAAAAATAATATAAATGTTTCTCTTTTGTAGGTTGCTTAAGCCCCTAAGTATAAGCCAAGTTAGGACAGGTGGGCTTGGTTACTCATGTGCAGGGTGCAAAGTCTAAATTATAAATATAACTACTTGGGTTGTATGTGTGTTTAGCTAACATATGTTTGCAGGTGTAATTAGACATACTTTTCCTATTTTTATTGTAATTTTGTATTAGGAATTAGGATTAATGTTATGGGGGTATAGGATGAGCATTGGCTAGAGGGCTTTGCCCTGGGAGGCCATGTGATGCTTTTGAAGTGGAGCAAATAAAATTAAATGAAAATATGAAGAGCTGAAAACATAAAGACTTGAAGATTTGAAGACCCACCTTAGCATTCATTCATTGTAATTGTAATTATTCTTTTATTTATCGGGTTGAATAAGGGCAGAACTCGGCTACCCACCTTTCTTTTTAGGGTATACGACGGTACCTAACCACACTGGCCTTTTACTCTTTTGCACTAGTGTTATGAAATTGTTTGATATTGTATTTAGTTTGCGTAATAGAAATGACATGCTTTTCTTAGTTTCTTCAATATTTGTTGTTTGAATGTGTGGCCTGAATACGATTAGGCTCTTAGGATAAAATTAAATTTTCTACCCCAATTAATCACTCATAACTAAAAATAAAGCCTAGGACATAAATTAAAATAATTAAAAGATTTAGCAACCCCTTAGCTAAATGTTGAATGTCTAACATCATGCATTCATATTATCTCACTTTTGTTAAGAGAGAGTTTCCATCCTTGCATGATAGGGGAAGACTGAGCAACATCTTTGTTTGCGAATCAACCAGAGCTAGATGTAAGGAACCTGAGTAGCACCCTATCCTTAATCAACATGACACCAACACAAATCACACACAACGACACATAAAATAAACACATATCTTTTATCTCAGGCTACTTTGAGTTGGGATAACACCCCCTGTGACACTCACTCAGTACTTGCTCTAAGTCAAGCTGACATGCTACCCTGCTAGTGTGTCACCCTAGTGGTCCCTTATTTAGGAAGATGCAAGTCTAATATGCTTTCTTCCTAACATGACCATTGCACATCAATGAGTGCCTTATTAATTTGGTAGGCCTTAATGCATGGCGAGTAAGTTACCTCATGCTGGCTTTGTTTAAGAAGATATAAGTCTACTATGCTTTCTTCTTGAACTTGCCATCATGCATTGACTGGGTTGAGTATATTTGAGGCTTAGGTAAGTCCCCCAGTGGCTCCTTTCCTCTTGACTACTTCAAGTCTGAGTCTAGTCCTCTTGTGGGACTCCCCACTTAGTAGTCACCCTAAGTTAGATAGTATCTGTCCTGCTGATGACATAATATCCCGGTGATCATTTTCGTCTGTGAAGATGTAAGTCTACATGCATTCTTCTCAGATTGATCATCGCACTCTGATGTACTTTTTAGGTTGGTTGGTCCTCGCTATGCTGACAGCAATCCACCTGGTGGATACACCACTCATGGCAGATGTAAGTCTGTTACACCTTCTCCTTGAGTTGGCCACCGTACACCTATAGGTTTTCTTTTATTGGGTCCAAGATAACGTCCCTAGCAGCACCTCCCCTATGGGCACTCTATTTGGATTATGTCCTCAATGACCCCATTTAGACACTACCTGAGTTACTCTTGGATTGGACAGTCCCCCATTTATAGTAGCCGCCCCTGTGGTTGGAGAATCCGTATTGCAGATATGCAGATTCTCCTTTGTTCCAGTAAGTCTGAGATAGGTTGAGACTGATATAGCCCATTCTTAGTGTGGTCCCTCACACACCAATAGGGTCCACACAAATATATAAACAAAACATATATATTCACTCGTGGATTAGTAGGACACCCCTAGCATACCTTTTCCAAAGCAAGCATCCTATCCTTAGGGCAGTGTCAGCAAAACTCCCTATAAGAATTGCTTGACAACTCTTGAGTTGATATAAGTCTCGAGTGGCATTCACTCGGTAGTCACCCTAGGTAGGGTTTAATTTATTATGCTACTAATAGATCACCCCAGCAGTTTCTCCTCACTTTGGAAGATGTAAGTCTGCTACGCTTTCTTCCAAGCTCAGCTGTTGCACTCTGAAAAGAAGCCCTTATGTTGGTTAGCTCTACCCCATGGTCGGTAGACTATCCCTTTGGATTTATAAATCTGAGATAGGATGAGGTTGATATAGCCCCTTCTCAGTGGATCCATCGCACACCGATAGGGTCCATCAGTATAGTATATAGTATAGTAGTGTATAGTGTAGTATATAGTAAAGTGTAGTATATAGTATAAGTAATGTATATTATAGTATAGTATAGTATATAATATTATACACTAATAATATAGTGTAGTATATAGTATAGTATAGTATATTATAGGGTTTAGGGAGAGAGTCCAAGATAAACTTGAATTATGGAGGTCAATATTAGAGTCTAAAGGTTTTCATTTAAGTAGATCTAAAATTGAATATATGGATTGTGATTTTATTTGTAGAAGTTCTAGTTGTAATGTTGTGACATTAGGTGAACAAGTCATTAATAAGGGTGAGTGATTCAGATATTTAGATTCTATTGTTCAAAATGATGGTGAAATAGATGGAGATGTTATTAGTAGAATTCAAGTTGGATGGTTGAAGTGGAGGAATGCATCTTGGCCTATTGTGTTATAGAAATGTTCCAGTTAAACTTAAGGGAAAATTTTATAAGATGGTGGTAAGACCTACAATGACTTATATGGTGCATATTGGCCAATAAAAGAGAAGCATAAGACTAAGTTAAGTGTTACGAGAGATGAGGATGCTCAGTGGATGAGTGGCTTTACTCTTAGAAATAAAATGCAAAAATAAGTATGTTGGGAAAAAGTTGGAGTAGCTAGTGGTAGATAAGATTAGAGAGAGTCGCCTTAGATGGTTTGACCACATAAAGCGTCGGCTGTCCGATGACCCGGTTAAGAGAGTAGATGCATTAGATTTGCCTTATGTTGAGAAAGGTAGAGGTAGACCTAAAAAGACTTGGTTAAGATGTATAAAAAATGACCTTAGTATATTTGAATTAAATGAAAATTTGACATAATATGACACAATGGAGATGAAGGATTCATGTAGCCGACCCCACTTAGTGGATAAAGGCTTGTTGTTATTGTTATTGTTGTTGTTGTTATTGTTGTTGAACGTTCTCCTGATAGAATGATATTACCAATCTGTTGTTTCCATTCAACACTTGCATTCATAAGATAATTTCAAGATTTACTCTTTTTGTTTTTTCGCTGCATGATGTGCTTGGGCTGCCTTTCAACACTTCCAAACAGTGGTCACAGGATTATTAGAATTAAATGGTAGTGGGTTTCCACATGTGGAGGATTCATATACCTCGAGTTATGCATTTCCTTCTTATGTAATTTCTTCTATATGATTCCAGTTTTGACGAGTTTGTCCTTTCATGTTTTCCATTCTATCGTGAGCTTTGCAGTGTATTTGTTTTATAGGTCCTTCATAGCTTCGTTTATAGCAATGAAAAGCAAATATGCATTTTTTTCATTGTGGTATCAGAGCCATTATTGTTTTGTTTTTCAATTCCTCTCATTTCTTCTTTATTTGATTTAACCATGATGATAGTTAAAAATTGAATGGCCTTAAATAGAAGCTACTTATTAGATGCCACCTTTTGTTATGATAACAAACCAATATCTCATGGCATCAACAATATCCAATAAAATTTTTTCCATTCCACTATTTATTTGGTACCTATGAAGCACGGACATGGCAATGAACATGGAGACATTGTCATGACACGATATAGACATGACAATATGAGATTATCATAAAAAATAGGACACAACTTGCAATGGACATATTTTTATACATTAAATTGTTAATATAAAATGTATATTTTTGTTATTCTTTCTTTGAGACATTATAAAATGAAGTATAATATCATAAAATAAATTTTTTGATAAAATATGTTTTTAATATCAATATTACTTTTAAAATATCCAAAAATATCCAAAAATAATTAATAATATCATCAAGAAAATAATTAAATGAAATATGACTATATGAGCATCAGTAATTGGGGTTAATTAATTCAATTGTAGAGTTATTATTAGCACTAGCTTCATTACTTTCTTTATTGACATCTTCACCTTCATCTAGGAAAAATATAGTTTCTAAGTATGATTTAACAAGAGAGAGATTAACAACTTCAAGTATTCCAATACCATATATTGTAGTTAATGTATCTCCATCAATATCCCACAATTTAGTTTTTCCTTGAGTATATTCTAGGTTTCTTCTAGATTGAAAATGAAGATTAGCATGCACAAATACTAAATCTTCTTTCTATTGACGAGCAATCTTGTTCCTCTTAAAATTATAGTAATCGTATCTAGTTTTTATTAACACATAAATCACATATGTCTACAATAAACTAAACTATTTGAAATAAGTTAGATGTTAACTCTAAACCTAAATCCATAATATATGCTTAAATGAAATGATATGCACTTATCACCTACATGGGTCCACAAGTTTAGGCATGGTTCAAAGAAAATGGCTCTGAGTTTGATTAGTACTTGAGAAGTGTATGGGCAAAGGCTTGTAATGCTTTGACTTGAGAAGGCTATGGGAATGAGATGTCTTTGAAAAAGGGGGGACAACACAACATGGGAAATACTAGAGACAGTGAGGTGATTTTGGTTTCGACTTCAAAGGAAATGACTTTGTGGAATTTTGAAAGTTTATTTTCACTAAAAGAGAAAAAAAGTGAAGTTTAAATTGCATTGGATTTTAGTTTACATTTTATTTTCTTTCTAATTTATGTTGGAACATGCTTGTAATGTTGATTCCAGTGAGAACAAATTGCGTTCTCAAGTATTTTAGCTTGCTCTTTTAATTTGGTTTTGGCCTCAAGTGTCCTTAGCATCATGAACAATCTTGGTTTTAGCTTCTAGGAATTCCACTTAATCAATAGATTCACAATCTTTTTAAATTTTATTTCATTTTAGAATCATTATTTTGACAGAGGCTTTAGGATTTCTTATGCCTAAATGCATGATGAAATAGGTTATAGGTCAAATCAGCTAGAAGAAGGTGTTCTCCACCAGAAGGGATTCCCTCACAGGGCAAACATTCCTTTATCATGCAAGGATGCAGATCCTTCATGCTCAAGAGAGAGAAAGAATATGCATGCATGATGTGAAACATACAACCATATAGCTAAGGGGTTGCTAAATATTTTAATTATTTTATTTATGTCTTAGGCTTTATGACTAGGTTATGAGTTGATATTAATTATGACTATTTGTGTGTTGATATAAGTCCGCCAGCGGAATTCACTTAGTAGTTGCCCTAGGCTGAGTTTGATTTGTTGTGCTACCAACAGATCACCCCAGTGATTTCTCCTCACTTTGGAAGATGTAAGTCTGCTACTCTTTCTTCTAGCTTAGCCATTGTACATTGAAAGACAAACTTTAGGTTGGATAGTCTAAATTGCAGCCGGTAGACTATCCCTTTGGATTTGTAAACCTGAGATAGGCTAAGGGTGATATAGCCGCTTCTCAGTGGATTCATCACACACTAATAGGATCCATCTAATTAAAATGATATTAATCCAAACTATTTGGTGTTTATATAAGTCCGTCAATTACATTCACTCAGTAGTCCCCCTAAGTCAGGTTTGGTTTATTGTGCTACCAACATATCACCCCAGTGGTTGCTCCCTGTTATAGAAGATGTAAGTCTACTACGCTTTCTTCCTAGCCCAGCCATTACACACCGAAAGGCAATCTTTAGGTTGGACAGCTCTACCTCATAGCTGATAGATTGTCCCTTTAGATTTGTTAACCTAAGATAGGCCAAGGCTAATAAAGCCCCTTCTCAGTGGATCCATCGCAGACCAATAAGGTCCAAAATTTAAATCTTACCAAATCTGGCCGTGTTCACATCCCCAGCAGATATGTCCTCAATTCAAGATCGAACATAACCTAATTCAAACAAACAATAAAAAAATAGACCAAATTAAAATGATATTAATTCTGACTACTCTTGAGTCGCTATGAGTCCACAATGACATTCACTCAGTAGTCACCCTAGGTCAAGTTCAATTTGTTATGCTAGCAACATATCACCCTAGCGGTTGTCCCCCACTTTGGAAGATATAAGTTTGCTACACTTTCTTCCTAGCCCAACTGATGCACACTGAAAGGCAACCTTTAGGTTGGATGGTCTCACCCCACAACTAGTAGACAATCCCTTTGGATTTGTAAATTTGAGATAGGCCAAGGCTGATATAGCCCCTTCTTAGTGGATCCATTGCACATCGACAAGGTCCATAAATTAAATCAAACTTTTATCCCTAGCGGATACATCCCCGAATTAATCTATGAAATCAAACCCATATACTCTTTTCCCTAGCGAATAGCCCAAACCTGCTTCCCTAGTGGAGGTTCATATATTTTATCCCTATTGGATCCGAGCTCATATCTCCAAAAAATATGCCCTTAACCTCAAATTAAATTAAACCCAACCTGATTCTCCCCGGTAAAGCTAAATCACATCCTATCCCTAGTGGAACCCCTAATCATATACAAACAAATCATGTATGAACAAATTAAAATCATAACCAGCCTCCCTAATGGAGTCACCACAAATTAAAACAAATTAAACCTGATCTTGATCCCCAGTGGACTCAGGCCCATATCCCTAGTGGATATGTACCACCAATCATATCAAAAAATCCAACCAAACTCTTATCCCTAGTGGATATAATCATGAAATCAAACTCATATATCCTGAACCTGCTTCCCTAGTGGAAGGTTCACACACCCATCCCCGGTGGATTATAGATTCTAATCCTCCATGGATTTTATTTTCACAAATCATGTAACCAACTAAAATTCAAACCCTTATCCCTAGTGGATAACTCAAACATGCTTCCCTAGTGGAAGGTTCATATACCTGATCCCTCGGTGGATTCCTTCTTCCTCTCTTATGCCCTTGGCATAAGTTGAGTTGCATTGCACTAAGATTGTGATTTTGTCTACATCTGGGTTTAGGTATATATCATTTTCATTAGCGCTTGCAATCATTTGGATGTTATTGATCACCTCAATCAATGCTAATACGTGGGACGTGCCTTCTTAGTTACACCACACCTATTGGGCGTCCTTTTGTTAACCTCACTTTTGGAGTGAGTTTTCAACCTTCTCATCATATATCTAGGACTTATAGACACTAAGAGTTTCTTAGTCTTAAGACACTTCTAGTGATTAGGTGAACACTTAACCTAAACCTAGAGCTTTAGAAGGGTTAGCCTTAGGAGTAGGTTATGCCCTAAGGATTTAGGGAGACTTACCCACCCTATAGCCTAAACCCAATCCATACTTTCCTTCTCAAATGAAACCAACTCCAAATACCAAATACGAATCAAATCTCCAAAATTCACAATTAAACCCATGCTCAAATCAAATCAAAATCCTCCATAAGCCTTATGATTGAATTCCATGGCCTTAACCTTAGCCAAATCTAACTCAATCCAAATTCAATTGATTTTTTTAAAGATCAATTCAATCCCTCAATCATTTATCAAATTTAAATCCAAATTTGACTCTAAGTGATTGAAACCCAAAATCAAATTCAAGCGCAAAATCCTTCCTAAGCCATATGATCCACCTTCATAAGCTTAGCCGAAATCCCCTTTAAACTAAATCAAACTCGATTGATTTCTTTATAAATCAATTATTTCTTCATTTATGCTCACAAATATAAATGAAATCTATAGCCAAATAACAAAAACTAAATCAAATCAAACCAAGACCCCTCCTAAGCCATATGGACTTACCTCCACGAGCTTAACCAAATCTTAACCCAAATCACCCCAAAAGCAATTAATTTTCTCATAAATCAATTATATTTTCAATCATCTTCACAAATATAAATAAAACCCATATTCGAATGATAGAAATTAAATTAAACTAAGGAAAATTCCCTTATAAGCCCTTTGACATACCCTCATGAGCTTAGTCAAATTTGCCTCCAAATCACTCTGAACTCAAGTAATTTTTTCATAAGTCATTTATATATTCATCTATATTCACAAATATAATGAAATATAAACTCAAATAGCCAAAACCAAACCCAAAATCAAATCAAATCCTAATTTAAGCCCTTTAATCCATTTCCTTGAACTTGGTCGAAACTCACCTAAATCAAGCCAAAAGCAGTGGATTTTCTCTTGAATCAATCATTCCTTCAATCATGTATCCAAATATAAATGAAACATATAATTATCAAGCCAAATTGTAATCAACCCAAGTCATGCCCAACTTAGCACTTTTGACTTGAAAATTCCAAATGGACCAAAACCCATCATAGCCCAAGTTGGTTATAGTTGGATTTATATTTCAATCCTAAACTCATATATAAATTCAACTAAGTCTTAATAAAGCTAAAACTAAGTCAATTAACCCATTTAGGTCCATTTGACCTAAAGTGAGCTAAAGAACCCATTTAAATCAAGTTCTAATCTGACACAAATTGGATTGAACCAAGGCCATCAAAACCCCATACCATGATCATTGATCACCCTATGATGATCAATTGCCTTAAATTGGGTCAAACCAAGTCAACTTGGTCACTTGACCAAGTAAACCCTTAGCCCATATGAAACCCAAACTAGCCAAAACTCACCATATACCAAATCAATTGAAACCCTTGATTCACATCAACCCACAATCAATGATTGAACATGACTTGACCTTCAATTGAGCCAAACCAAGTCCAATTGGTAATTTGAGAAAAGTTGACCCAAATTAGCCTATAAGGCCAAAATGGTTCAAATCATGATCCAACAAAATTGATTGCAACCAATGATTTTGTTCATTCCAAATTGATTATTGAACTGACCAATGCCAAAATTGAGCCCAATTTGACCAATTGATCAACCTAGCCCAATTTAGCCCAAATTGATTTAAAGTGTCAAGTTGGCCAAATTTCAAATTGATTCAAACTAAAACCTACAATCATTTTCAATTGACCAAATAAACTTAAACCAACACCCAACCCAAGCCAATTTGACCAATTTGGTAAAATTGGTCAACTTGACCCATTTGACCCTTTTGATTCCAAATGAGCCAAAATCAAACCTAGGCCTAATTGATTGAAACCACTTGAACCAAAAATTTGTAAATCATCATTTAAACCTAACCTAAGCCTTGGTTGACTCAATTTGACCAATTGGTCAACCTAACACAATATGACCCATATGACCCAAACTAAGCCAAAACCCATGAAACCAACCCATGGGACCTTGGAGCCTGACCTAACCCAACCAAAACTTATCTTAGGTCAGCCCAAAACTAGCCCAAACCTAATTGGAGCCAAGCCCAAAGCAAATCTCCCTTGAATATGCCTCCCAATGTGGGATTTTGCTAAAATTGGCAAAGTCCACTTTGATATCTCATTTAACAACCATCAATCACCCAAATGGGGTATCTCCTAAGCCACCTAGCCCATTTTAAGTGGGTTAAGCTTGCCATGGAAAAAAGAGAGGAGAGTTAAGTCACCTCCCTCCCAAACTGAGAACCCCATCAAAAAAGGGAGATGCAACCAGCCATGTCATGCTTTGAGCCTTCTCCCATGCCTTCCTCCACTCATGGCTGCCACGTGGACTCAATTGTGATCTTTTCGGTGCCTTGATGGTTGGTCGGCTAGAAAATGGGAGGTAATCCCGTTCATCCACCTTAACCAAATGAGGAGTATACATCCTTAATTCGAATGAAAAATCATACCATTCGCTTCGTCTGAGCTCCCAAGAGAGAAAAAAAATTCACTAGCAAGCTCTCAAGCAATTCCAAGTACTCCCCACTTCGGATTTTCTCTTCTCGTGCGAAGCTGAAATAGGGGAGCTCACCTCCGATTCCAATTTCTCCATTTCTCAACCAAAATCTAATTGCTCTTGCACACACCTTCCATGCACATCGTCGAAGCCAAGCAAACCTTCCCATGAGCTCCAAGCCCACCGAAGGATGGACTTCAATCACACCTGAGCTTCCAAAGAGGAAATCTTGGTCTCCCTAGCCAATCACTTGGAATCAACCCAATTGCTGGTCATCAGAGCTTCGTCTCAACTAGACGAAGCTTCCTCAAGCATACAAGCCATTAGCCTTAGCTTTAGTTCCATGAAAACTAAGCTTTAGGCAAAATGTGTTGGAGCTTTTTGAAGAAAATTTGCATGTGAGCTGATCTTAGCCATTAGATCTTTGTGGATCCCTCATGTGAAGATGTGGGATTATTTTGGAGTGAATCGGAGCTCAGGTGTGCTTGGATCGAGCGATCCATGGCAGGCGGGCTCCGTCGTTCATCGCTCATGAGCTGATAGATCATACGTCCATTCCGAGTGATTAGAATGGATGACTATGATTAGATCATGCTAGATCGATCAATTAATCCTTCTTTAACCACAAGTTTGATCGTGTCCATCCGATCTTAGATTGGACAGCTCACGAGAAGCTATGTCCTGTCACCATCCGAGTTAGCCACTGATACGACTACTTAAATTACCAATCTGACGTCACATGGAAAGTGCGCCACATGGCCCCGACTGGATTATGCTTAATGAAGCTTAATTAATTGGTTTTTTAAGGCTGAAACTTCAGACATTCATAACAAATCATAGAAAAATCAAAAAAATATAAACAAAGGCTCATTTTAAAGATATTTTAGAGAGGAATCTATTGAAATTATATTTAGTTAATTTTAAATAGTAATTTAGGCTTAATTAAGATTATATTGAAAATTTAATTAGCCTAATTACTCCCTAATTAATAAATCATTTAATTTTAAATTTTTTGAGAGTGTTTAATGGGATGACTTCTACCTCCCTATTTTGGAATTTATTAATAGATTAATTTGGGAAATTGATTGCTTAAGCCTTAATTACCTTCTTAAATTAATTAAGTAATAAATAAGCATTTGAATAGTAATTAATTAACTAATTGGATTTCTTAATCACTATTTAAGAGTGGAGAGACTTAAAGAATTGGATTGGGGCCTCCCTCCTAATATTTTCCCTAAGTTTCCTTCACTTTTTCAAGAAAATATTCTTTAAAGATTAATTAATTAATTAATTAATGACTTAACTAGTTAAATAAAAGTTCAAATCATATCCAATCATGTTGAATTGAATGAGGGGACTCATGGAATTGGGTTGGGACCTCTTTCCCAACCTTTTACCTTAAGTCCATTTCATTTGAAGGGTAATTAATTAATTAAACTTGGAAAATTATGTAAAAAGGAATTGATTAATGAATTAATGACATGATTAATTAAATTAAAATTGCAATCATATGTGATTTTCTTTAATTAATTCATGGGCAGACCTTTAGGTGTTCAATAGCCTAAAGGTATTTAATAAAATTATGATTCACCCATATGTGTGGGAAAATCATAAAAGTAGTTAAGTAAGTTTCTTAAGATTAATTAACCATTAATTATGAGCTAATTGTATTAGGCCCTTTCATTTCATAGGACCATTACCCATTTACTTTTCAATTCATTTGCATATTATATTGGCTTATAATTACTTAGTTAATTACTTTAAGGTAACATAGGTAAGGGTTAAACAATTGATTTATTTCATATCTTAACTTAATTAATCCATAAAGTCAACAATTACCTTCATTAAATCAAATTAACTCACAAACATGGGATGGGATCAGAATTAGCAAACTTCTTCTCATATTCCCTAAATCAAATCAAACATAAAATAAAAAATGACATTAAAAAAAAAAGCTTTGGTTTGCTTTAAATGATTTTATTTAATATGATTGTCTTATGAATTAATCTAATTGAATGAAATCATATGTTTATGTTTATTTTTTCCTCCCCAATCATGTTAAATGTTGTATGTCATTTGATTCATGCATTCATATATTGCAAAATTAAATAAATCAAATGGTTTCCCTTATGTCAAGCTTGGATGTGTTGATTTAAATTAATATATGTGTGACTATTATCACTATTAAATTCAAATATATTTTCCAAAGCTTATAAATGAATGATTACATATGCTATGAAGCTAGTTATAAATACATAGGAGATGTATGTGATTATAGCTTAAGTGTATGAAGTTTCTTTTATTTTCTTTCATCCATATATTGATTTATGTAAGTAAGAATGTTAATGTGTATATAGCTTGGACATCCTGAGAATACGAGACTTTAGTTAGCCCCAAGGAGGTTATTTGATTACCTCACTTTCCTGGTTTAACAATGGCACGTACTCCATTTGATTTCATTCTTATGTATTTCAATATTAGAATTTGGATAAGACTTTACTCCATATGCATAAATGTTTCAATCAAATAAAAATATAACTTTTTCATTATTTTCCTTCCTTTATTTATGTATACATCCATATGTATTTGAGAAAAGGGAATATTTAGTTTAGACATCTTCGGAATACGAGGATTTAATTAGTCATAAGGAGGTCATTTGATTACCTCACTTCCCTAGTTAATAATGACACGTACTAGCTTAGGTATCTTAAACATGTGTGTGTGTGTGTGTGTGTGTGTGTGTGTGTGTGTGTGTGTGTTTAATTATGGAGTTAGAACCTCTTCTCTTTTACCAAAATACATGCATTTGCAATTATTCAAGTGATTGAATTAATTGATTATGTGATTTGGAGCTTTCTTTCTTATGTTCATGTATGAAAATTTACATATGGTTAAATGTGATGGTATATAATTTGGACATCCTGAGAATATAAGGCTTTAACTAGCTCCAAGGAGGTCATTTGATTACCTCACTTCCCTGGTTAACAATGACACATACCTATCTAATTTCACCTCTTTGTGTTTTTGTATAAGAATATAGATAGAGCTTTAAATTAATATGATAAAATGATTCAATCAAAGGGAAAATATAAAACTTTAAATATGCATACTCATCCATCATTTAAGTGTGCTAAAATATATTATATGTGTAGGTGTACTTAGGACTTAATGATATGCATGTTACATGTGATGGAAAAGAATGGTTGAACATATATCATGTGATAGTAATTCAATCAAATTAGTCTTAAGATGCCTTTCATTAATTACTTAAAGTTAACCTAAACCTATGATTAATTTAAAAATATGTAATAAACCATTCACTAAAGAGAACTAAATTAAATTAACATGCTTTAGAAGTGACTTAAGGTAGGGATGAAAGAGGACAATCCTCCTTCTTCTCTTTATAACACTTAGTTGTTAAATATAAATTAAATGAAACAAAAGAAAATACCAAGTAAAATTCTCAAATAAATTAAATCATTTAAAGTGAAATCAACCTCTTATGATCAAACACCCTTTAATACTTAGAAAATCACAATAATTCTTAGTTAAGGCATACCACACAAGCCTTAATATACACACCTTAGGATTAAGTCACTATTTCTAGCATTATGTAAGGACAATGCATGGTGTGATGTATGTTTCATTTTATGATGTATTATTTTTGACTGGATGTTATGGTGTATGTTTCGTAGATAAGATGTAAAGCCGTGATTAGCCTAATGATGTTTTATGTAGGAGATTGTGCTTAAGGGATACATAAAATAAATATAAATGCTCACTGTTATAGGTTGCTTAAACCCCTAAGCATAATCCAAGTTAAGACAGGTGGGCTTGGTTACCCATGTGCAGGGTGCTAAGTCTAAATTATAAACATAATTGCTTGGATTGTATGTGTGTTTGGATAACACTTATTTTGCAGGTGTAGTTAGATTTACTTTTCCTATGTTTAATATAATTTTGCATTATGAATTAAGTTAGTGTTATGGGGGGATAAAGATGAACATTGGCTATAAGGCTTAGTCCTGGAATGTGATGCCTTGAAGCCTACCAAATCAAAAAAGCAAATGATACTAAGAAATAATGGATACATGAAGACTTGAAGATTTGAAGACCCCCCCCATAACATTTATCATTTGTAAATTATAATTATTTTTTCATACACCAAGTTGTATGAGGGTAGAGCTTGGTTACCCATTTTTTCTTTTTGTGTTATACGTCGATACCCAACTGCACCAGCCACTTATTCTTTTGCATTAGATTTATAAAATTTGATTGATGTTTAGTTTAAATTATGCAATAGAAATGGCATGCCTCTTTATAGTTTCTTTATGAATGATGATTTAATGTATGGCCTGGATCCAATTAGACTCTTAGGTACCCAACTACAACTCATAATTAAATTTCTAAATAACTCATAATCTCACATAAAGCCTAGGAATTAAATCAAGATAATTAAAAGATTTAGCAACTCCTTAGCTGAATGTTGTGTGTTTAACACCATACATATCATATTATATCACTTTTGCAAAATGAGGGCTTCCGTCCTTACACTTATAGGGACTGCTTGACCTGTGAGAGCAACCCCTATTGACAGAGCTTCACCCTCTTCTCTTTTGATTTATCTCATAACTTATTTCAACATGCATTTAGGTTTACAAAAATTCTATGGCCTTTGTCAAAATGAAGAGTAAAAAAATCAAATTAAAATTGAAAAGATTTACATTAGACTAAGTTATTTCTTATTACCACTCATGCTCTAGTCTCTTAGGGACTGAGTTTAAGGACTTTAGTTTCTTTCTAAATAATAAGAACCCAATTATCTTGCAAAATCATATGACTCGCCTACATGATTTTAAAGTTAAGGAGGAGTTATCTCGTTGCCACTCCAGACGGTTATAAGTCCAGCAACCAGATGGTTTATTCCCTCTTGTTGAGGTAAACTATATACCCATTTTTGCTTAGATTTAGGTCATGCTATAGCTCTTGCTAAAGTTCCCTAGACTTAGGATCTGAGGATGCTTTTTTCCTTTGGGCTACAAGCATAAATCCTCACCTCTTAGGCATTTCCATAACCTTGTGTTGATGGATTGTAAGCCCTAGTAATCTAACAAAGTTTAACTGAAACAAATATTTCTCTTCAATTTAAAACATATAAAGCCCAATTATAGAATATATTGGAGTGCACACTAGGTTTCATAGTATCATGAGCACTCCCTACTCATTTCCTTTGGCTTCGATAATAAGTCTCTCCTTTTGATCTATCCCGATTGATTTTCCAAATATAGTCAATTTATTGATAGTTTTACTCTTGAAATTTTTGGAGACAATAATTGCCTACTTTGATCGAGATTATTCCAAAGGAATTCACCTTCCTTAGGATGTAATTAACTATGGGGGCTTGCCCCCATAGGAAACTTTAGAACCTAGTTTAATATAAACTTTGCTTTATTCATCCATGTAAAGTAGGGGAAAAATCTCTGGTATATTCGATGACCCATCATGCCTTAGGAGTCCTTATTAGGTGATTGGGTCCATTGATGGATGATATCTCTATCATTCGAGATAGTATATCATATCTCAATGTCGTACCCAATCACTTCAATAAGTACCCCCTCAGATCTGCATGGTGTCCCCCACACATCCGAAAATAAAGACCATATGCATTCATTTATGTAGTTCATTTCAAGTTGAATTTGATTTATGTTTTAGCTCACATTTTTTAAAGTTATAATTTTATGTTAATCATATTAGGATTAAAACTTTGATTAAAGTTTAAAGTATTTCTTTCATCCTTAATTAAGGGTTTAATCATATATCATGATTAAATTTATTGTTCATTTAGTTTGATTCATTTTTAAATGTTTAGATTCATTTAATGTTTTAAGGTTTAGATTTCATGTAATTTAAAGACTTCATTTTTTATTATAGTTCTTTTATTTTTATTTATTTTTCATTTAATTTTATATCTTTGAATTATTATTTTGGTTTAATCTTATTTATTTATTTTATTAATGTTTATATTTATATTTATTAATACTTATTAGCTTGAATGAATTAACTTATTTATGTTAATATCTAAATTCAAACTTGATTTTGATTTCATTATTTAAATGATCTATTATATTTCAATTTTATAATTTATTTCTTTATGTATTCTTAATTTATCATTTAGGTTTATTTGATTTAAATTAATTTCATTCAAACATTTCATGAAGTTATATTGGTGAATTTGAGTAAGTTAACTTAATTAATTTCAAATGATGATTTCATTCTTTCATTACTATTTGTAAATGAAGTTAGACAAGTTGATTCAATTAGTTTCAATTAATATTTGGGAAGTCTTGATTTTGTTAATTAAGAAGTTCATTATCTTATGTTTTATGATTTCTTATTCAAATTAAGCTTAATGTAATGTTATGTGTTAAAGTTTTATAACTTGGTTTAATTTATTAATATAGAGTTTTGTTTACTAACCATAACCTAGAAAACATATAAAATAAAGTAGTTTTGGGTTTCCAACTTAAAGCTAAGCCATTTCAAGTTATTAAGGTTTAGGATCATTTGATTAATTTGATTAATTCAATTAGTTATTTCATTTTTATTTGGATGTATAATTATGTTATTTGTCAACTTAACTGAATTCAAAGGATTTAATAAATCGCATATGTAAATATAAAAGTTCAGAGATTAATTAATTTTTCATTTCAATTGATTAATTGGTTCATTATAAATTTGATAAATTATTGACTTAGGGTTTAATTATATTTTTATATTCTTTAAATATTTCATTAAATCTTAAGTTTATGATTAGTCAAATTTTATGATTTTAGAAATTTAGAAAATTTTTTGTAAATATTTTGATGTTAATAAAAATATTTTAAACTAATTTTATGAATTTTCATGATTGTTTGATTTATTATTTTAATTATATTGATATATGGATTGAAAATTCAATAACTTCATATCCATAGGTCAATTGGCATTGAAATTTTTATGGTGGGGTTCATTTCCTATTTAAGTTCTCTAAAGTTTCACTTTAATCAAATGAATAATTTAGGGTTAATTAAGATTTTAATTATTTTAATAAATTTAAGCTTAAATTAAAAGGAATTAATTAGAGATTTTATTTTTCTTAAATTACTCTCTAGAAGGTACATCCATTGAGGGTTCATTTAGATTTTTGGAGTTTTAGTTGATTTATTATTATTTTTTTAAATTCAAATTAATTAATTAATTTAATTAATTATCAAATTAGATCATTTAAATGTTTATTGCATTTCAGAGAGTTTTAATGAAGTGTTTATGTTCATTATGGTTTATTATAATGATTTAAATTATTTTCATAATTTTTCATGATTTATATAATTTAATATTAATTTATTTTTTCAAAATTAAGGTTTAAAGTTGTAAATCCCATATCTTTGGATTTACTTTACAATAAATCATAAAAAATCTCTCTTAGGTGTGTTTCAACCCTAATTTAATTTCTCCAAAAGTTTGAAATTAATTGACTGAGTGGTTTGAGTTTAATTTGGGTTTAATTATTTTAATGTAAACCCAAATTAACTCAAAAATACCCAAAATTAATTGGAGAGTTTGGGTTTAATGGATTGCTCTCACCGAGATGAATCTATAAAGTCCTTATTTATAATTTTTTGGATGAGTCGAAATAACACACGATGATCCTTATTTTAATCATGTGGATCCCATGTTATTTTGACACGTATGTGGTTTGATTCAGGCCATGCAATCAAAGATCAGACAACCGATCATCCCATAGTTCTCTATAAGGATTAAATCACTCTATGTGGCTATATCAGAATCATCCATTCCTAACAAAAGAAATGGATGGTAGAGATTATATCTCCTTTAACAATGGTGAAAGCTGAAGGCCATTTGTCGATTCGAGGTAATTTATGGTGATCCAGCCAATGAAATCACATGATTTCAATTGCAAAGCTATCATCAACTCAAATTGAATGCATCTATATAACTTGATCTCACTTGAGATCAAGTTCATTTTGAAAAGGACTAAAACCAAATGCTTAAGGGGTTGGTTGGATTTCATACCTCGTTAACGATGATCTTCGGTGGTGGGGGCAATTCGAAAGGCTTCTTGTGAACCTGGTGAAGCTATGGGAATGAAGAATTGGATTGCCTCCCCTTGGATTGGCCTATAGACCAAACTACATCCATTTTCTGGTGGCTTTGGTCAAATGAGGAGTGGAGGTGAGGATGGGGGAAAGGGTGCGCTCAAGCCTGCTTGGTGAGGACTCTCTCTTAGTTTTTCACTCTTGGTTGAGAGATATTAGTAATGGGCAGCCCACCATGACCGGCCAAGGTGATTGACACCCTTGGAGGCTACCTTCATTGGTTGATCAATTGATTGGGAATAACCAAGGTAGATAGTATGAGGAGTGGAGGTGAGGGAATAGATTCGGTGAAGACTTTGTCTCTAAGCTTCTTTATTTTTCTCCATGAAATATTCTTTTGCTTGGGTGGACTTGAGTTCATTTGTTTTTCTTAATCTTGGTTGTAATTTACTTAAACATATCTTAAGATAAGTTTAAATGTGTTTCAAAGTGATTAGCATAGGTTCATATTTAAACATTTTGACTTAAGCCACTTTAGGCATTTTCCCTCTTGACTTGAGATAGCTTCTTCCATTTATTGGATTAATGCTACAATTATGCTTCAAATATATTCATTTAATCATTTATGATGTCTCCAATGAATGAATTTTATGGAATTTAGAGGTGCTTGCTTGCTTCAACACTTAACCCACTAGGGATTAAATGGATTTGGTTGAATCCAATTGATTCAAATGACCTTCTTGACTCAATTGTAATGTATTTAGTTTCCAATTGTGTTAATCCAAGTATTTGGAATGATTCAGTTCAATTGAATTTCATTTTTTTGGGTTTAAAATCCACTTTGACCCAATTTGGGCTTAATGGGTTAAGATTAGTCTAATTGGGTCAAATGACCATATTAGTCAAATTAATTCCATTAATTAGTTAATTTATGTTTAATAATAATTTTTAAAATAATTTTAGATAATTAATTTTGGTTGATTTCAATTTAATTTGGATTTGAATTCTATAAAGTTTATTATGCCCATTTATGTCAAATGGTCTAATTATCCTTATTAAGGCCTTATTAGTTTTAAATTTATTTTAATTTCTATTTAAACATATTTATTTAATAATATTGAGTTTTTGGAATAATTTAATCTGAGCAAATTATGATGGGTTGACCTTTGACTTGGTGGGACTCACATGAGTCAACCCTATGCTCAATGATTGATTACCTTTGACTTTTCATTTCATTTGATTCCATTCATATTCATGTCATGCATTTTATATTTTCTTAATTTGATTTGGTTTGAATTTGTTTTGATTTCATTTGAATTTCTTTGGATTAGAGTGATTTTGAGCTTAGGTAGCGTAGTTGGGTTAGCCATCCATGTTTCCTTAGCTTAGGCTCAGTTGAATTTAGGTTTTCAATTTGAATGTATTTAGATCAATTATTTGTTTAAATTTGGGTTAGGTTTGGATCCACCTAATCCCATTGCATTAAGTCAAATCTTAGAAGGATGCACTAGGTTACTAGGTGTATTGTCCTAAGTACATAATTAGAAGGCTCCAAATTTAGGATTAGGTATTCTAATTGCTGATTTTATCATTTAAAATTGAGATCAACAACACCCTTAATGCCCAATAGATTGTATGTTTGAAACAATTGCATACCACTGGCGAGCATTCCTCCATCAGTAGATTTAGACTTACAATCCCCCTCAAAACACCTACTTGGGACCAAAATAAACATCGATGGAAGTTTCAAACCAAACATAGATCATGCTAGAAATGCTACCATCTCAACATTCCATGTTGAATTCATTGCTCTTTAACAACTTTGAAACTATTAAGATCACTTCCAACATCACAATTTTGGGTTTAAACAAACTCTCTCACACTCTAAAAATGGATGAAAGACAACAACAACAGCACCCCTTGGAACTTGATTACCATGTGTAACAGAGCAGACACTACTTGGACAGCTTCTTCATTGAAATCAATCATATCCATATAGAAGGTTACCAATCCACATATTACTTGGCCAAATCTGGAGCATTCAATGATAACTTTATCCTCTCCTCAACCTTAGCTTGTAAACTAGATATTCTCCTTAAGGGTGGAAACTTAAATATTTCATATATCAGAAAAAAAATGTGTGCAACTTCTTACTTTTTTTCATAACCTTTTGTACACCCTCTACTATATTCAATGAAATTACCTTTATATAGAAAAAAGCTTCAAATATTTTCCTCCATCTGTAAGGAGAATCTTTTCTTATGTAAGAACCTACTATGTTAACCCTATATTGAGTGAAAATATTTATATGAAAGAATTTAATATATAAATTAATAACCAACCTTGAGTGATAACTCATACATGATAGCAAATTTTGTATTATTTTGGACTAACTTAAAATTTATTCTAAGAAGCTTACTTTATAGTAAGTCTTATGCTATTTTCTTGTCCAAATTTAGTGTAAGAATAATAAATTTGTCTTAGAGAATTACATGCATACCACCCAATTCTTATATATTTATAAATTTAACATTGTCCTTATGTTTTTGAAACTATTGAACCCATATATCTATGTGTGCCATGATTAAATCATTAAAAATTTTACAAAATTAAAAAAGAGGATTGAAATTTTGTTATGTATTTTAATATTTAGGAATAATTTAGAAAAATATTAATCCTCAAACTATAAAAATTTGTAAGCTAGGGCTATGGTTCATTAAAAATTACTAGAAAACTTGGAAGTAAAGCATACCATCTTAATTTATTACTTGACATATTAATTAGTTCAACTTTTTAATTTCTTTATTTTTTTTCCTTATATGGATGGCAGTAAGTAACCACTCCTTGAAAGGTGTTAAAATTGAAGTGTCCCCACTCTTCTCTCTTTACTTCTAAATTTCTCTTCTTTGTTAGTTTTTTTTTTACTTTGATTAATAAAATTTAGCCTTTGATGTTAAGAATAAATTATGAAGATTAAAATCTCTAGATTTTTGTGCATGGTGCTCATTTTTGGGCTCATCTTAGTGGAAGACCTATGTATTATCTTTATATATTGTTAACATTTTTTCTCAACTCTCATACCACTTTTTAAACATCCCTACCCTTTTACTATGTTATTTCACCATTCTATAGTAAAAATAAAAAAAATAAATAAATAATTCTTAAGCATCTTGTGAGTGGTCAGCCAAAACTAAGTAATCCTTGACCTAATTTGGCTCTCTACTTTTCACCATGCTTCAAACTACTTGAATTCCAAATTAAAACTTTAAATTGAATTTTCACACATCACCCTTAATCCTTTAAATTTTTTTAGCCCCCAATGATACTATTAAACCTATCTTCTAATCACATGGTTTAAGACTAGACAAAATTAGTCACACAAAGCTACCATAAATGGAAGAAGGGATGAACTCCAAAGGGTGAAGCTTTGCATTATTTGGAGCTAGAAAAACCTAAGGATATAAAACATAGAAGTCACACATATTGAATTTATTAGTAAGAGTAGGATGGGTTGTATAAGGCAAAGCCCAATTGCCATTTTCTTTTATTAAAATTATATTTTAGGGACCTAGTTACATCAATCTTTTTTATTATTTTATAATTTAATTAAAAAAATTTTGATGGTTGTTGTGTGTTTATTTTTACATGTGCATTAAATTAGATAAAATGCCTATTTATAATCTACATATGAGATAGAGATTATATGTATGCATGTGTAGCAAAAGATATTGAAATAATAATTTTTACTTAAAACCAAAACCATTTAAATGGCATAAGAATAAAATAAAGTTGGAACCCATTAAGCTATTTCATCATAAATTCATTCATATTATCACTTCTTTTTCTTCTTTTTCTTTTTCTTAAAGTGCTCTATCTTTATTGTACGAATAAGGGTCACCCGACCTTTAAGGTTGATAGCCACCTAAATGAAGTAGGCGTGTATTAAGATAGAGCAAAATTAGATCATAACATTGCATTACACATAAGAGTTATGCCTAATAACTAAGCTAAAAATAGTAATATGATGCATTTTGCTTAGGAGTATTGTATAGCCTATATACTTAACATAAGTGGTTACGATTTTGATGCTACCTAATTAATAATAACTTTATTTATCTTATATATGGTGATTTTACTTCATATTTTTAAAGTGTTAAGGTGTATTAGCTGGTAGTTTTTCTAAGTAAGATTGTAAGTCTAGTAGATTAAAGCCTATTTTAGCTTCAAATGGAGTTGAAATCTATAAGCACTCTTATATAACTTTAGACTATGCCTAAGTAATTACTTAGTTTTTACCTTAGTCTAGATTTTGAGACTGATAATTTTCTTCTAGCTACATCATAAGTCCTCATCTCTTAGACATATTCATAGTTTCATATTAGTGGATCATAAGTCCCAATTTTCTAATAAAGTGAGTAGATCAAAATCTAATAAATTTAAATACTAAATATATAAAGCCTAAACTTAGGATAGTTTGGAGTGTTATTAAGCTTCTCAATATCTTGTGCTCCCTACTCTTCTTCCTTTTACCTCTTAAAAAAACTACACTTACTGAGCTAATCTCATTTGTAACTTCAAAATTATTAAATGCTTGAATATAAATGTTGAATAAATTCATAAAATATTTACCATTATTTTAATGAAGAATGTCCTTAAGAGTTAATGCTCCTACGATGTAATTAAATATAAGATCTTTCCTCTATAGAGAACCTGTACCCCAGAATCAAAATCAAAATTTAAATTTAAAATAATTAAATTTCTAAAAATACATATCCAACAAACTTTAAAAATCTTTCTTATTATTATGTATGAATCTATAACTTAATAATAGTTCTCTCTCATGAGAGTATATCAGTCGTTATATTATTAAGTATAATGATAAGAAAACCTTCTTTATTTTAGCTTTTGAATCTATTGCAAAATAATAATTTTATTTTTTGAGATAGTATATCATTCTTAATGTTATATTTAATCACTACAATATAATTTAATTTTAAATTTTGTGAGCTTTTCTCATAAATTTTTCCACAAACACATTTTATAGCAACTAAATTGGGGATAGTTCCTCACCTCATATTTAATAGTGGTGAATAATTGTATACATCAATAGAATGTTTATGCTCATCAAAGGCTAATAATACCTTTTTTTGGTTAGATAACATGCTCATTTCATCATCGGGCAAGGGTTTGCCAACATTATGACTTTGAAAACACTCATTACCCGAAAATTAATAAGTAGGATTCTAAAGTCCTTAAAATTTTAAGAAGATTTAAAATCATCTATCTAATGAGAATTAATTATAACTTTAAATTTCTTTGAAATTTTAAAATATGATGAGTCACACCATCAAACTTAAATATGATAGATTAGATTCATTTGTAAAACCTTAAAATATATCAAATTGAGCTATTAAATATACATTTAGTAGTTTGCATTTGACTCCTTTTAAAAGCTAAAATTCTATAGATTAAAATCTTGAAATTTTATAAATCAATCTATCAAGTTTAAAACTTGGTAGGTCTGATTTAATTTCTTTTAAAAATCAAATTTTTAGAGATAAAAGTTTTAGAAAATTCATTGAGTCATTTGTCAAATTTAACTTTGATGAATTAAACTTGAATTATTTTTACAAAAATTATAAATTAAAAATGATCAAATTAATTTGCTATGCGAAAGATCAATAAATAAAATTCAACACTTCTCAAAATAAAAAAATCTTGTCCCTTCAGTATTTTGTAACTTTGCGAGGCTAAAATTTGATTAGTTTCAAAGTTCATCAAAAATAAAAATTTTATTCAAAATTTTCTTGTCATAGCACACCTGATGGTTTATAAACCTAATCATGTATGTTGAAACACAATCCATAAAATTTTAATTCTATAAATTAAGATTTCTCTAATTCTAAAAAATGGTTAACTAATGGTTAATTTTTCTTATTTTTTTAGAAAATGTTTAGACAACTATCTTTCTCCTTTAACTCTAAAAGCAACCTCTCTATTGATACTAAGAAAATGCTTGATGGGTGTTGACCTCACTTTTGGAGTGAGGACTCAACCTTCCCATTTTAGACTTAGGAACCTTCTAGGCACTTGGATTTCCTTAGTCATAGGATACTTCTTGTAGCTAAGGGAATACTAAACTCAAGCCTAGAGACTTAGGAAAGCATACCCTAAGCTTAGGATATGCGTTAGGACAAATAAGTCTTACCTATCCTATGGCCTAAACTAAGACCCATGCTTGTCCAGTCATCTAAAACCAACTTCAAGCCAACACAACCAACCTCATTGGATTTTGTTTCCTATCCAAGCTCCAAGCCAAATTGGCTTAAGCCCTAACCTAAGTTAATTCCACCATGATCCTATGGATCCATCCCAAAACCCATTCAAGTAAATAAAATCCAATTTGATTATCATAAAAGAACTCCAACCATTCAATAGATCATTTCAAACTCCTCAAATACTTACAATCAAATCAATTAACCCAAGTTATCCCATTTGACCCAAAGGGTCCAATGAGCCAAAATCCAATCAAACCCAAATTAATTGCAATCAGGGCCACCAATCAATCCTAAATCCATCATTGAACTCTTCTCAACACCCAATTCAGTCCAATTCAACCCAATCAACACAATTGGTTCACTTGATCCAAAGTGGCCTAAATGACCAAATTGACTTAAACTCCAATCCAACTCAAATTGGATTGAATCAATCCATCCAATTTCTTTTATAATGATTGTTAATCATCCTTGATCGCCTAATTACAATCAATTGGGTCAAACCAAACTAATTTGATCACTTGATCCAAGTTGACTTAATTAACCCATATGAACCAAAATGAACTAAATATCATTCCAACTACAATTGATTGAAACCAATGCCTCTAATCAACCATAAATTGATTATTGAACATGACCCAACCATCAATTGAACCTAATTTGGTCAACCTAACATAAGTGGCCCTTTTAGCCCAAATTGACCTAAAGGGTCCAATTGACCAAATCCTTCCCAAATCCAATTTGATTCAAACCAACACCTACAATCATTCTCAAATGATCAATTGAACCTAAACCAACCCTTCGCCCAAGCCAATTTGATCAATTTGATCCAATTGGTCAACTTAGCCCATTTGGCCTAAATGAACCCCATATGAGCCAAAATCAAAACCACTTCAAATTAAACTTAATCAATCAAACTAATACATTCCAAATGATCAATTGAACATACCCAAGCCCTTAATTTGACCCAATTTGACCAATTGGTCAACCTAACCCAAATGATTCCCATTTGATCCATATGGGTCAAATTGAGCCAAACCATACCAAACTAAGTTCAAACCCAACCAAACTTGGCATGACTCATCCTTGAATCACCATAGGTTTGTCCAAGTGGGTCCAACCAAACTTGGCATGACTCATCCATATGGGTGAACTTAGTTTGGGTCAAAAACCTTGAACCAAGCCACCCAAATGGGATAAAATTCCTATTTGGATGGGTTCTCCCACTTCCCAAGCCTTGGTAGCACCTTTGGTCATTCTAGAATACTAGGACCACTGACCCAACCTAACCTAAGGCTGTTGGGTTCAGCCTTTAGCCATGAGAGGGTGAGTTCACCCTTGGTACTCCATTAGTTCACTTGGAGGAGGAGGTACACCCCATGCTAGCCCATGCGACTGCCTCAGCCTCTCAAGAACCTCCATCTCAACTATCCATTGCCACTTGCCTTGGATAGATGGCTGCTAAAGGCTGAGCCAATATCAGCCCTTGGTTCACTTGAGGAAGAGAGTATACTCCTCTCTATCCATTCAAGCTTGATAGAGAGCTTCCTCAGAGCATTCTGAGCAGTCCTAAACCCTTCCCCAAATCTCTAGTGTGTCGATCACCAACAAGACCAACCACATAGTGAAACTAAGAGCCCTGTCCATCCAACCTCAGCAAAACTCCACCAAATCCATATTAACTCTTCCCACACCTTCCCCTCACTCTGATGAGTCAAAATGAATCGATACCCAATCCATTTGATCACTACAAGGCACTCCAAGACCAACCCTAGCGAGCTTTGCAATGGCTTTTGGTCCATAGAGGAATTAGTGGAGAGGTAGCTCGAGATCTTCTCAACAGGGATTTGTCTCTTCAAGATGAAACTACCTTTGTCAATGGACCGTTGGTCTTTAGCTTCACGAGGTAAAAATTTAGTAAACCATAGATTTTCCCCTAGGTGTTGGTATTTTGTGAAGTGAATCATTATTTTACATAATTTTCATCGTAGGATCTCCTTAAATCTCATTCTCGCACATTTTGGAGTCAATCTGGCTATCCCACAAGATCTAATGAGCTAAGACCAAGTGGTGGAAGGCTGACGGTGTCCGTCTTCCGGTGCTCTAGGGATGATGGATCATCGGCCATCTGCCACTTGATTAGAATAAATGGCTATGATTTAATCTATTAGATATTTCAATTTAATCCTTAGAAACCATAGGATTAATCTCCACCATTCGATCTGAGATCAGACGATGGGGATGAAACTACATCCACCGCCACTGAGTTTACTACCGTGTTAGATGTTTTAAATAACCTATCCCATGGCATCACGTGAAAAGTGCTATCGCATTAGCTTCCATGTAGCACCGATGGTTTAGGAGATAATTAGGTGTTAAAAATGCAATTAAATGGCCAAAAATTTGAAATTTCATAACTAATTGTAGAAAAATCCATAAAGTACAAATAAATATTTTAAGTTTAGGCTAATTACCCTAATTAAGACTTAATTGCTTGGCCAATAGTTCCCAAATTTTGTGGGTTAATTCCATAGGATGTCCTCTAGCTCCCATAAATTTTCTTGGAATTTATTGGACATGTAATTCAAAGAACTTAAAATTCTAATTCTAATTACCCTTCTTAACCAATTTTGTATTTATTAAAATTACTAAATAATAAAAAATAAAAGGTTAATAATGATTAATCACTACTAACAGTGGGAATGGTGATGGGAAATAATTAGGACTCTTTCCTAGTTATTTTCCTAAATACATTTCCATAAGAGGGTTAATTAATGCATATGTTAATTAAAGGTTAATTAAGTAAATTAATGGTAAAATCAAATCAAATAAAAATGATGATTGGTTCAGATAATTCAAATTCAATTCATGGGTTCTTTTTTTATCAGGTTGATAGCACAAAGATCATAAGAAACTTATGGTTAACTCATGGGTGTGGAAAAACCATATAAGTACTTAATTTAGTTGTTTCTAAAATTTAATTAACCTTCAAGTATGAGCCTCATTGCATTAGGTCTTGCTAAGTGAATTGCAAATTTTAATTTTAATTTCTCATTGGCTTATCATTAGAGGCTCATGGTTAAGTGCCTAACTAAAGTAAAGAAGCTTAGGAAAGGGAATTTAAATTAATGGATTAATGACTTGAACTTAATCAATTCATAAAATTAACTTAATCACTTTTCCTTAAATACATTAAGTCACCAAAATAGAATGGGGAAAACATCAAATGCCTTTCTCCTCTTTAGGTTTTAATAACTTAAACATCAAGATCAATATTTTATAAAAAACTTTGGTTAGTATTAAAGAATTTTATTTGACTTGATTGTCCTTAGGAATTAATGTGATTGAATGTATCATGTGGTAATATTTTATTATTCCTTTTCAATCATTAATCTTCTTAATAACTTGAAGTGTAACCTTCACTCATGAGTAACTTGAGCAGTCCAAATCCTTTAGACAATCATATATCTAAAGCCTAGCTAAGACATACCACACCAAACCTTAGCACACAGATTAGAATACTAAGTCGCCACTTCTAGCTCTAAGTTAGGTTGATGTATGTTATGATGTTATGTTCTATTTTGTGATGTAATATTTTAGATTGGATATTAGGGTTATTTATGCGTAGACTGGATGTTAGGTCGCTATTAGCCTAAAGATATTTTTTGCAGGGGATTATGCTAAAGGGGCCATTGAAATAATGAATAATAAATAAAAATGCTCTTGGTTCTAGGTTGCTTATGCTCCAAAGCATAATCTAATTAGAATAGGTGAGCTTGGTTACCCATGTACAGGGTGCTAAATCTAAACTAATGAATTATAACTATTTGGTTTGTATATTTGTTTAGCTAACATCTTGCAAGTGTAGTTAGATTTTAATTTCCATGAACATGTAATTTTGCAATAGGTATTAGGATTAGTGTTTTGGGGTTTAGGATGAGCAGTTGCTAGAAGGCAAAGACTTAGGAGGCCTTATGAAGCCTGGAGTAAATCAAGCCAAAGGAAGAGGAGTGAAGGAAAAAAAGCAAAGAACAAAGATCCCCATAGCATCTATTTAATTGTAATTGTAATATTCTTTTGTAATCCGAGTTATATAAGGGTAGAGCTCAGCTACCCGACTTCTTTTCTTTTTCGGGGTGTATGGTGGCACTCAGCCACACTAGCCTCTTATTCTCTTACAAAAATTTAGAAATGTTTGATTATCATATTTAGCTTGCAAAAAATGACATATTTTTCATAAGTTTCTTAAAGCTTGATGATTGAATGTGTGGCCTTGATGCGATAGGCTCTTTAGGATAAAATTAATTATTCTATCCCCACTAATAACTCATAATTAAATTCTAAAATAACTCATAACCTCACTTTAATGCCTAAGTTCATAATCAAGATAATTAAAAGATTTAGAAACCTCTTAGAAGAATGATGTATGTTCTAACAATCATGCATATCATCTTATTTTGCTCTTGAATAGGGAGGGTCTCCATTCTTGCACGATAGGGGAATACTTGACCTTTGAGGGCATCTCTTAGTGAAGAACACCTCCTCCCATTGATTTAGCCCACAACCTTATTTCATCATACATTTAGGCATAATTATCCTAAACCTTAGTCCAAATGATTATGTCAAAAATGATTCAAAGATTATAAGTTTTGTATTAGTCTAAGTCATGTCTTCATGCTACTCATGATCTAGTCTCTTAGGGAGTGAGTGTTGACCTCACTTTTGGAGTGAGTTCTCAACCTCCTCTTCTTAGACCTAGGAACCTTCTAGACACTAAGGTTTCCTTAATCATAAGACACTTCTAGAGATTAGGTGAACACTTAACCTAAGCCTAGAGATTTAAAAGGATTAATCATAAGATTAGGTTGTGCCTCAAGACTTAGGAAAAATTCACCTACCATGTAGCCTCAACCCAAATCCAATCCAAATTCACCCTATCAAACCTACCAAGTTCAATTTTAAATCCAAATCCAAGTCCAAATTCAATTCCAAATGATTGAAACCCATGATCAAATCTTAACTCCCAAATCTTTCCTAAGTCATGTGAATCAACTTTCATGAACTTAGCCAAATTTCCATCCAATTCAATCCAAACTCAATTGATTTTCTTATAAATCAATTATACCTTCAATTATCTTCTCAAATATAAATGAAATATAAATTCAAATAGTCAAAACCAAATCCAAAATCAAATCAAAACCTAATTTAAACCATTTAAGCCATTTCCTTGAACTTGGCCAAAACCCATCTAAATCAAGCCAAAGTCAATGGTTTTCTCTTGAATCAACCTTCAATCATCTATCTAAATATAAGTGAAACTTATAATCATCTAGTCAAACCAAAATCAATCGAAGTCAAACCCAACCTAGCCCATTTGACTTGAAATATTCAAATGAACCAAAACTCATTTGAATCCAAATCAATTGCAATTGAATTTATATATCAATCTCAAATCCATATATGAACTCAATTAAATCAAACTCAACCCAAAATCAAGCCAACTAAACCCAATTGGCTCACTTGACCCAAAGTGACCAATTTGACCTACATGAATCAAAATCCAATTCAATCCAAATTAAAGTGAATTGACCAATCCAAACTTCATATCATGATTGTTGATCACCCTAGGATGATTAATTGATATAAATTGGGTCAAACCAAGTCAACCTAACTTGTTGATCAAGTCAACCATTTAGCCTATAGAATCCAAACTAGCCAAATTGTAACCTAAGCCAAATTCATTGAAACCAATGATTCAAATCAACCCAAAATCAACATTTAAACATGACTTGACCTTCAATTGAACCAAACTTAGCCCAATTGGCCCTTTTGACCCAAGTTGACCCAAATTGACATAAAGAGTCAAATTAGACTAAACCCAAATTAAATCAAACCAAAGCATACAATCCTCTCCAAATAGTCATATGAATTTGACCTAACCCTTGGTTTTACCCAATTTGACCAATTGATCAACCTAACCCATTTTTACCCAATTTGACCCATATGGGTCAAATTGAGTTAAATTGAATCAAATAAATTCCAAACGATATGAAATTTGGTCCAACTAACTTTTGACTCATTTCAAATCTGCCCAAATCAAATTTAATGCCAAATGAACACTATACCCTTAAGCTAAGGGTATCACATAAGATAAAACACTAATGTAAATGATCATTTCTCTTCCCTATCCACTTGACACTCATCCATTGGTCCACCTAGGCACCAATGACATTGATCATTTGACCCAAGAGGTGGCTAGGGCAACCATGACTCATGGGGAGGTGAATTCACCTCACCTCCCCCATTGAAACATTTGGCAAGCAGAGACTCCCACTCTTGCCTTAGCTGCATTCTCACACCCTCCTCCACTCAAATGAAGCTACTTAAGATGATTCTCTCCCATTTCCAACCACCCCAAGAAATAGGACTTCCGCTAGGATCCAAAATCACAAGGAATGAGGTGATTTTTGGCCATTCCAAAAGCACAGAAAATAGAGAGGCAAAAACTCTTCCCCCCACACTCATTTCACTCTCCTAGAGCTCCCTAACTAACCGTCAATCATTCCCACTTCATCTTAGAGTGAAAACCATTGGTGGATACATCATTCTAAAGGGAGGCAAAGGTCTATATCCATTCCAAAGCTTCTTCTTGCATTCAGGAGCATGCTTGGATCATCACCGTCACCGAAAATCATCCCAGTGAGGTAATTTTCAAGAACCGTAGCCATCCTTAGGAGCTTTTATTTGTGATAATTTTTGCATGATTTTAGGGATTTTCTTAGAAAACCCTTACATTTTTATTGTATTTAGTTTTAATAGGAATATAGAAGTTTTTTTTTGGTGTGAATCAAAGCAAAAATGAGCCCATTCGGATGAGATTTCATTCAGATTTCACAAAAATCCTACTAGTTTACTGTATAATAGGTCACTTTCACTGGCTGGGAAGCAGCAACCATCCAATCCCATGGTTAGGGATCAGGCGGTCTAGATTTAACAGCAGATCTGCCAATTTTGGCTCGTTAGATTGCACAGATCGATTTGGACCATTTGATCTGATCTGTGCGTTATGATCCCTCCACCCCATTTTACCACTCATCTGTTGACGCGACATCACACCATCCAATCGTGCAGCACCGCATCCAATGCAGAATCGTGCGACCAATCAAGTGGCGCTGCATGGCACCGCGTTGCCACGCCAACGCTGCGTGGTTCTGCTGGGTTAAGTAGGACATTTGACCCTTTTTTAATTTTAAAAATTATTTAAATCACCTAGAACTTTAAATAATCATAAAAAATAAAATACTTAATTAAAAATTACAAATAATGGCTAGTTGGATTCATCTTTTTGAGAGAAATTCAACAAACCTAAAATCCCCAAGTTTAATTGAATATTTAGAGCTTAATTTGAGTTTTAGTAAAAATTAAATTTCATTAATTAAACCAAAAATATACATCATATTGATTTAAAATTTTTTGGGATTGAAATTGATGTTAAAATATACCTACCATAAAAATTTGAAGTCAAGAGGATTTTTGGATTGGAAAATTTTGTATTATGAAGCTCAAATAGTCTAATATAGTTAAAATAAATTAATGGACTCTATAAAAATCATGAAAAATTATTTAAATTAGCTGAAACTTTAGAAAATTAAAACAAATCATAGAAAAATTATAAAAATAAAAGTAAATATTTATTTTGAAGGTATTTCGGAGGAGATTCAATTTTAATTATCCCAATTAAGTTTGAATAATAATTAAGGCTTAATTTGGTTTAATGAAAACTTAATTAGCTTAATTACTCTCTAATTACCCTAGTAATTAATCCTAAAATTTTTGAGGTTGATTAATTGGATGACCTCTGCCTCTCATAATTTTCTTGTGATTTATTACTTAGTTAATTAGGGAAATTGGTTGTCTTAACATTAATTAATTTTCTAATTAATTAGTCAATTAATTAATATTCTAAATAGTAAGAAAATTATTAATTAAGCTTTCTAATTATTATAAACTAGTGAATGGACATGAGGAATGAGATCGGGACCCCTTTCCTAATCTTTTTCCTAATTTCGTTACACTTGGATGGAAATTAATTAATTTGGGATTAAGTGATGGTTTAATTCATTAATTAAATTGCTTAATCAATCAATTTGAAACTACAATCACATGAAATCTTTATTAATCAAATCTTGGGTAGCCACTTAGGTGTTCAATAACGTAAGCAAATCCTAAGGAAATTATAATTAACCTACATGTGTGGGAGAATTATAAGAGTGCTTAATTAAGTTTCTTAACTGAATTAATCACTAATTGTGAGCCAATTGCATTAGGCCTCTTTCATTTCTTAGGTTCATTGCTGATTTAATTTCTAATGTATATGCATATTATGTTGGTTCATAATTATTTAATTAATTACTTTAAGGTAACATAGGCAAGGGTTAACTAATGGATTTAATGCTTATCACAACTTAATTAACCCATAAAATCAACTTAATTAGTTTTTATTAAGCCAAATTAAATCACAAACATGGGAATGGGTTAGAATGAGCAAACGTTCCCTCATTTCTTCAAATCAAATCAAATATGAAATTGAATGTGATAATTAAAAAGCCTTGGTTTTCTTTAAATGTTTTTTATTTGATATGATTGTCCTTAAGAGTTAATTTAATTGAATGAAATCACATGCTTATGTTTATTTATTCATTTAAAATCATACATTCATCTTTTCAAAATTAATTAAATCAAATGGCTTTCCTTTATGTCAAGCTTTCATGTGTTGATTTAATTTATAATATGTGTGGCTATTATCACTATTATCCAAATATATTTTTCAAAAGATTATAAACAAATGATTATATATGTTATGAATGCTTGTTATGAATACGTAGGAGATGCATGTGATTATAGCCTAAGTATATGGAAGAAACCTATCTTTTCTTTAGTTCATATGTAGTGTTACATATACTTGAATGATAATAAGTATATAATCCGAACATCTTAGGAACACGAGATTTAAGTTAGCTCCAAGTTGGTCATTTGATTACCTCACTTCTCTAGTTAATAGTGACACATACTTATTTGATTTCATTTACATGTATTTCTAAATTATAATTTGGATATAACTTTAATCCATATGCATAAATATTTCAATCGAATAAAAATATGACTTTTAAATGATTTTCCATTCTTATAGTCATTTGTACATCAGGTACTCAAGAATAGTGGGTTTATCTAGTCTGGACATTTTAGGGATGCAAGGATTTAAGTAGCCCCAAGGAGGTCTTGACCACACTCCCCTCATTTAACAATGGAGAAGTACTTGTTTAAAACTTTTATACACTTAAATGTGCATGTAGCTAATGAATGAAAATCTTATTTTCTACAAAATACACATATGCTTCTTTCATTTAAAGTGTGCTAAAGGAAATAAATTGCATGTGTAGGTATACTTAAGATTTAATATCATATGCATGTTACATGTGATGGAAAGGAATGATTTAGCATGTGTCATGTGATCTCATTTCAATTAGATTAATCTTAAGAACCCTTTCACATTGAATAGAATTATTTAAAGAGAATCTAAACTTAGGATTAAGCTAAAATGTGTAATAAACCATTCAATAAAGAGAATCAAATTAAATCAACATGCTTTAGAAAGTGGCTTAGGGTAGGGATGAAAGAGGGAAACCTCTTTTCTTCTTTTTACAACACTTAGGTGCTAAGTGTAGGCCATATTAAATAAAAGAAAACACTAAATAAAATTTTCAAATCAATTAAATCACTTTAAATGAAATCAACCTCTTATGATTAAACATCCTTTCACACTTAGAAAATATTAACCTTAATGCCTAGTTAGGACATACCTCACAAGCCCTAATACATACACACATTAGATTAAGTCACCACTTCTAGTTTTATGTTAGGATGGTGCAAGATGTGATGTAATATTTTAGATTGAATGTTAGGGTGTATGCTCATAGACTGGATGGTCGACCGATTAGCCTAATCATATTTTATGTAGGAGATTATGCTTAAGAGGCTGCTTAAAAATAAATATAAATGTTCTCTTTTGCAGGTTGCTTAAGCTCCTAAGCATAATCCATGTTAGGATAGGTGAGCTTGGTTACATATGTGTAGGGTGCTAAGTCCAAATTATGATATAACTACTTGGGGTTGTATGTATGTTTATGTGGTGAAATTTTTATATTTTTAAAGAATAAAATATGATACCATCTTCACTCTATGCATAATAAAATGAAGATAGAAATATACATCTCCTTTTTATGCAATTTTGACACCATGTAGATCTACAAAAGTTCTTATTGAGGGTGATCAGGTATGACATTGAGGAGAGGTGTACTATCTTTAAAGATAGAAGTCACTACCCTACAATGAACTTAATCACCTCAACAAGGACTCCTAAGGACAATGGGTTTACATGTGTACCAAAGATTCTTCTCCAACTTTACATGGAAATGTAAAATAGGATTTATTTTAAATCGAGTTCGTTAAGTTTCCTACAGGGGCAAGCCCCCATAGTTAATTACATCCTATGGAATGAGATCCCTTAGGAATACTCTTGATTAAGGTAAATGATCAATGTATGTAAAGATTTCAATAGGTAGGATTATCAATCGATTAGTTTATTTCAGAAGATCAAATGGGATTGATCAAAGAGAGGGAGTTATTACCAAAGCCAAAGGAAGATAAGTAGGAGATGCTCACGAAGCTAGGAAACCTAGCGAGCATCTCAAACTATCCTATGGTCGGGCTTTATATTTTTGAAATTAAATTATTCATTTGAGTTGACTTTTAATTAAAAGTTTAGGACTTATGATTTCATAACACAAGATTATGGAAATGCTTAAGAGGTGAGGAATTATGCTTATGGCCCATGGAAGGGAGAAGCAACCTTAGCACCTAAATCTAGGGAGCTTGGCAAGGGCCAAAGGTACAATCTAAATCTAAGGTAAAATGGGTATTTGGTTTGCCTCCACAGGAGAGGACAAATCACCTGACTGCTTGGACTTACAATCACCCGGGAGTGGCCTCCAACTAACTCCTATGGTTTTAAATTCATGTAGGTAAGTCATATGCTTTATGCAAGATAGCTAGACTGTTATTTATTTAGAAAGAGACTAAGTCTTTAAACTCACCCGCTAAAGAGACTAGATCATGTAAATGTATGCTTTCAAATGACCTAAATCTAATACAATTTAGATTACATTTTATTTGTATTTTTAGACACTCATTTTGACTCAGGCTAATAGGATTCATATGCCTAATGCATGAGAAATAATATTATTGGCCAAAATTAGCGAGAAGGGAGAAGGTGTATTTCTACCATGGCTCTTAAAGGTCAAGCCATGTTTCTCTGGCAAAGGTGAAAGACCTCCAATCAAGAGTGAAAATAATATGCATTTGTGCATAATGTTATAAAAGAAATACTCATCCAGCTAAGGGGTTGCTAATTTTTTTTATCTTGATTTTAGCCTAAGCTTTAGGTGAGATTATGAGTTCTTTATTTTTAATTTTGAATTATTGAATTTGGTAGAAGATTTATTTATTTTCCTAAGATTATAATACACATCCAAGCCATACATCAAGCAAGAAAGAAACTAGGAAAAAGATGCCATCTTAATGCATAAGCTAAACAAACCATCAATCAATTTATAAAGCTAACACAAAAGAATAAGAGGTCATTTATGGTTGGGCACCATCGCACAAACCCGAAAATAAATCGGGTAGCCCAGCCCTACCCTTACACAGCCTAGATTACAAATGAATTAAGTACAATTAAGCAAGGAATTCATTATTATGGGGGTCTTCAAGCTTCATTTCTTTTTTCTTCTTTGGTTCCTTCTTTTGGATGGTTTGAGGGTGGTTGCTCCAAAGGCTTCACATGGTACATAAGATGTAATCTTATGACCAATGCTCATCTTAATCCTCATAACAATCATTCTAAAATCCTAATTACAAAAATTACATTTAAAGGAAAAGTAAATCTAGCTAACACCTGCAAAACATAGATTAGCTAAACAAATCACATAAATCCCAAGCATGTATATTAGACTTATCACCCTACACATGGGTGACTAAGTCCACCTGGCCTATTAGATTATGCTTAGGGGTATAAGCACCTGCACAACAAAAGTATTTATATTTTTATTTATTACAATGCCCCTTAAGCACAATCCCCTGAAGAAAATAATGATTAGACTAAATCATCCTATCATTCATTCTATGCAAATTCACCTTAACATCCAGGATAAAACATATATCATAAAAAAAAGTAAACATCAAACCATGCACCGCCCTAACCTAAAGCTAGAAGTAGTGACTTAGCCTAATGTGTGTGCTTTGGAGATTTGTGTGGTATGCTTAGCTATGGCTTTAAGTTATAATTTTCTAAGTGTGAAGAATGTTCAACTTAGAGGAGGGTTTCATTTAAGTAGTTTAGTTATTTTGGGTTGATTTTATTTTATATTTTGATTGGGTTCAAGTGAATCCTATAATTAATTACTAAATTATAAAGAGAGAGAAAGAAAAGAAAACTTCTCTTTCCATCCCTAACCTAAGTAATTTCTTAAGTGGATTCATATTTTAGTTTTAATTAGTGAATATTTTATTATGAGTTTTAACTAATCTAAGTTTTAGATAAACTCTAAATATACCTATTTAAAAAGAAAGACATTTTAAGATTAAATAAAGCGAGTTTAGATCACAAAACACACAACACTTCATTTCTTTCCTAACATGTATAACATTAATATGAATGAATCCTAAGCATATCTATACATACCAAATGGGAGTGTTTAACATACTTTATTGTGCATGCTAAATAAGTTACTTAACAAAATTTGAATGTTTATGATGCATAATTTTCATTAAGTAGCAAAGGGGTTTCTTATCCAATTTTCACAAGCATATATGAATGTATGAAAGGCATAAGTGAGTACGATGCCATTGTTAACCAGGGGTATAAGATATAAGACCTACTTAGGGCTACTTAAAGCCTCACAACCCCGAGGTCATCTAGACTAATATACCACTTTCCATAAATGCATGTATATGTACAAAAGAAATGAACGAAAAAGAAAGGATGCAAAGAAGTTTGTCTTGGTTGATTTATTTTTGTTTGTGCAATTTATATGTACAAGTATAGGTATCCTTATTAAGTAATAGCATAGGAATGAATAGGAGATGGAATTAGGCAAATGTTAGATTCTTTTCAAATGAACTATAAACTTTGCCAAATCCTATTCAAAACTATACCAAAAGAGAGGAGAAGGAAAACTACACCAAGCACATCCTTATATTTTACTCACATGCAAGCTTATAAGCAAGATATAAGTAACACACTTTCAATTTTGATAATTTATTCATATACTTTGAAAATAATTTGGATTTAATAGTGATAGTAGCCACTCATATTCTTACTTTAGCCAACACATGCAATTTGACATAAAGGAAATATTTTCATATTAAATTTGATTTTCGAAATGTATGAATGTATGAAATCATATGACACAGATTTAGCATGTTAGGAAAGAACTAAAGTAATGAAAGCATGTAAACACATTCACCTTAATTAATTCCTAAAGATAATCTTATGAAGTAAGAAAGCTTAAAGCAAATCAAAGTTTATTTAATGTGATTTTTGTTTGATTTTGAATTTGATTTAATTTTGAGAATATGAGGTGAATTTGCTATTCCTAACCCATTCCCATATTTTTGTTCAATTTTTAGGTGATTAGATTCATTTTATATTTTGATTAGGTTAAGGCATGGATTAAGCGTGTTAATTACCCCTTACCTACACCACCTTAACATAATTAATCAAATATTTATGAGCCAATGAGATGACATAAAACCACACAAGCAATTTAAACCAGCAATGCACCTAGGAGGAAAAGGGTCTAATGAAATTTGGCTCATGATCGATGATTAATTAAGCTAAGGGGTTTAACTTAAGTAATTTCAAAACACCTCTCACACCTATGAGTTTAATTTTGATTTCCTTAATTATACTTAACCTCTTGAACACCTAAGCATCTACTCAGGAAGAATTAATTAAGTTATGGAAAGTTTTAGAGTTTTATAAAATTAATTAAGGGGATAATTAGTGAATTAACCTTCAATTAAGGTAAGGTTAAGGAATAAAGGGGGTTTAAGGAATATCTTAAGGAGGGTATCCCAAAATTATTTCATAAAACTCACATTCACTTAATTAAAACTTAATTGGATAAATTAGAGGGTTAAATCACTAATCATACCCTTAATTAAGTTTAATTATATTAAGGGAGTGATTAAGAAATGAACTAGCAATTTCCCTAATTAAGCCACCAATAAATCCCAAGAAAATTAAGGGAGGCAGAAGTCATCCCTTTAATTACACCCAAGAAGTTTGAGATCAATCAGTAGATTAATTATAGAGTAATTAGAAAATTAACACCTCCAATAAAACCCAAATTTAGAGAAAATAATTATTCAAAATAAATTTTAGAATATTCTATGTTGAATTATCTTTCTAATACAATTTATTTCATATTTTTAAGATTTTTCTATGTTGAGATATGAATTTTAGAAGCTTAGGTGATTAATTAAGAATTTAATAAAGCTTAATTATATTATTAATCCCTCTTTGGTGCGCTATGCGCAAAGACTTTACATGTGAGATTGGCATTTTAAAAAGTCACATCATTGGTGCGCTTTCTCTCACCGTCCGTCAAGGATCGATGGTGAGGTTAAATTATGGATTTGAGGGAGAGAAAATAAATATATTATGAGTTTTAATCTCGGCCGTCCATCCAAAATGCATGGATGGACGAACCAGAGATTTGTCCCTATAATTTGCTATAGGAAAGGGGATCCGTCCATCTTCTAGGCCATGATCCGAGGTCGATTGAGCTTGGATTGGGCTAGAATTTGGCCCACACCTTTATCATACATCCTAGATCACATCTAATGGTCAAAATCTTATGCCATGATAATTTGTTTCACAAAGCCCCACACCACATTGACTTTAAGCTCAAGCTAACCTGCCGTGAGGTGATCACTGAGCTTGATTCCCAGAAGCTTTGTTGAGCTAAAAATTTGAGGGGTTGGGGTTGAGTAACTTCTCCTATGGACCAACTCCTGCTCCAAGTGAGCTTGGCTTTGGTCTAGGTGACTCCTCCTTTGCTTCAAGAACTTGAAAGAGAGCTTGGGAAAACTTGATTGGGGTCCTTGATGGAGTAAGCAAAGGGAATTGGCTTGATTTTAGGTGTGGAGTAAAATGGACTTTTGGTGGAGCTCCCCTATTTTCACCTTGTAAAAACTGAGAAATAGAAATTGAAAAATGCTTGAGAGAGCTTGGGATCACTGAAAAATGACTCCTATGGCTTCCTAACACTCAATCGACTATGGCTCTATGAAGATTCAAATGAATTAGGGGGAGTTTATCTCCCACTTTGGCAATCAGATGGTTGAGCATAGGCTTGCCATTTTGATCTAGTTGCCTTGATTCAAAGGGTTTGTTAAGCTATTAGGAGTGTCCTTGAGTTTGATTTTGGCTAGGGAGTGGAATGGTGAACTCCCCATGTGTGAGTGTGAAGATTCCCATGTGGCCATTTCAAAGCATGTGCTCGGTTTGGCCATTGGGTTGTGTTTGGTTGACCCAAACCCATTGGGTTGGGTGCACCACCATCCCTAGTGTTCACTTGATCCACTAGGAGAGTATCAAGTGGGTATGAGGAGGATTTGACCAAATTCCAAGTGGAATTGGCCAAAATTTACCCTATGGCCTAGGGGTAAAATGGTCATTTGGATAATTTTTGAATTTGGGTATGTTTGGTATGTTGAGAAAATGGGTTTGGCCCAATCTGAGCGATTAATCATCTCATGATGATTGTTGATCATCATGAGAGGCTTAAGTGAGTTTGATTCAATCCAATTTGGTTAGGATTAAAATTTGGCTCATAAGGGTACTTTAGGTCACTTCGGGTCAAGTGAGCCTAAGTGGGTTAAATGGCTTGGTCAAAGTTTGATTAGAGTTTGATTGAACTTATATATGGACTTATGATTGAAATATAAATCCATTTGCAAGTGGTATGAAGTCAAATGAGTTTTGATTCATTTGATAATTTCAAGTTCAAAGGGTGAACATGAAATGGATTTTGGCTTGACTTTTGAAATGAGTTTTGGTAACGTGATTGAAGTTTGTATTTTTATTTGGGTTCATGATTGAAGGATTGATTGAATCATGAAGTAAAATCAAGAGTTTGGCTTGATTTGAAGTTGATTTGGCTAAGTTCAGGAATTTGACTTGAAAGGCTTAGGTTATATTTTGATTGAATTTGAGTTTGATTTTTGGAATTGTTTTTGGTTGTTTGAATTTATATTTCATTTATATATGTGAATATAAATGAGAATATAAATGGGTTATACAAAAATTTCAGGAATTTGAAGTGATTTGAAATTGATTTGACCTAAGTCCTTAAGAGGGAAATTAAGGACTTAGGAAAGATTTGTGGATTAAACTTGAATTTTGAATTTAGTTTGATTGATTTGAATTTATATTTCATTTATATATGTGAATATAAATAAGAATATACATGGGTTGTGAGAAAATTTCATGACTTTGAATTGATTTGAGGATGATTTAGGCTAAGTCTTTAAGATGGAAATTAAGGGCTTAGAAAAGATTTTGAATAAGGAATTTCAATTTTGGATTTTGATTTGATTGATTTGAATTTATATTTTATTTATATATGTGAATATAAATGAGAATATAAATTAATTATGAGAGAATTTTATGAGTTTGAATTGATCTAGGTTTGATTTTTTCTAAGTCCATGAAGGGAAATCAAAGGACTTAGGCAGGATTTGGAATTTGGAATTTCAACTTGGAATTCAATCATCTGGCATTGATATGAGTTTGGTGAAAATCAATTAGGCTATAATTGATTTAAGTTTGATGTTGATTTGATTTGGAGTTTGATTTGAAGGAAGGAAGTAAGGAATGTGGTCCAAGCTATATGGTAGGCAAATTTTCCTACACCCCTAAGGCATGACCTATTCCTATGGATAACTCTTATAAGTCTCTAGGGCTAGGTTGAGTGTACACCTAATCACTAGATGTGTCTTAGGACTAAGGATCTCTTGAAGTATAAGAGGAGTCATATGTCTAAGGTGGAGGGGTTGAGAGCTCATCCTAAAAAAGGGGTCAACAGTTTACTAACACTTATTTTACAGGTGTAGTTAGATTTACTTTTCATACTTTTAATGTAATTTTTCATTAGGAATTAGGATTAGTGTTATGAGGGAATAAGGATGAACATTGCCTAGAAGGCTTTGTCCTAGGAGGCCATGTGATGCCTTTGAAGCAAGCCCATCCAAATCAAAAAAGGAAAAAAAATAAATAAAGACATGAAGATATGAAGACCCCCCATAACATTCATTCATCATAATTATAATTATCCTTTCACGTTCTGGGTTATATAAGTGCAGCACTCGGCTACCCATTTTTCTTTTTGGGTTATGTGATGGCACCAGAACATACCAGTCTTTTATTCTTTTGCGGTTGATCTATAAAATCGTTTGATGTTATGTTTAGCTTTTGCATTAGAATTTACATGCCTCTTCATAATTTCTTTATGATTAATGTTTTAATGTGTGGCCTGGATGCGATTAGGCTCTTAAGGAAAAAATAAATTTTCTACCCAACTACAACTCATAACTAAAATTTTCTACAACTCATAACCTTACCATAAAGCTTAGGCATTAAATAACATACTTAAAATATTTAGCAACCCCTTAGCTGTATCATGCATGCATTTTCTACCACTCTTGTAAAAATGAGGGCCTCCATTCTCACACGAATGAGAACCGCTTGACCTATGAGAGAAGCTCTTATTGACAGAGCTTCACCTTCTTCTCTTCTAATTTGGCCAATAATTCATATCATCGTGCATTTAGACATATGAAAATTCCAAAGCCTTTGTCAAAATGAAGTGTCAAATATAAATAAAATTTGAGAAGATTTCTCATTAGATTAATTCATTGCTCATAACACTCATGCTCTAGTCTCTTAGGGAGTGAGTTTAAGGACTTAGTCTCTTTTTAAATAATAACAACCTAACTATCTTGCAAAATCATTTGACTTGCCTACATGGTTTAAAATATAGAGGAGCTAATTGGCTGCCACTACAAGCAATTATAAGTTCAACAGTCGGGTGGCTTATCCTCTCTTGTAGAGATAAACCATATACTCATTTTTGCTTAGATTTTAGGTCATGCTTTAGCTTATGCCAAAGCTCCCTATGCAAAATGGAAGTCCCCTTTTCCAAAATCTCTAAAAATTAAAACACATTTGGAATTTCATTTGACATACCCAAATTTGTCAAATAAGAATTCCCTTTTTTCAAAAATCAAAATAAATTGGACTCTACTTAGCATACCCATATTTGCTAAGTAGAGTTCTCTTTTTCAAAAAACATTAAAACACATTTGAATTCCATTTGACATACCCAAATTTATTAAATGAGAATTCCCTTTTTCAAAATTAAAATCAAATTGGACTCTACTTAACATACCCACATTTGTTAAGTAGAGTTCCCTTTTCAAAGTCACAAATAAATCAAACACACTTGAACTCCATTTGACATACCCAAATTTGTCAAATGATAGTTCCTCCTATTCAAAATTTAAAAAATTTAACTTTATTTAACATACCACATTTGTTAAATAGAAGTTCTCCTCTTTCAAAATAAAACAAAACAGACTCATGAAACACACTTGAGCCTTACTTAACATACCCAAATTTGTTAAGTAAATATCTCATTTTTCAAATAAAAAACAAAATACATCAATATATTTGGGCCTTACTTAGCATACCTAAATTTTCTAAGTAAGTATCTCATTTTCAAAACAAATCAAAACAAATCAAACACATCATTACAAACAAACAAAATTATTTTCAAAAATATTTTCAAACATGCACTTGGATCTCATTTAGCATACCCAAACTTGCTAAATGAAGATTCCAAAATATCAAATCAAAATTTTCAAAAAAAGCATAAACAAAATAAAAGCATCTCCAAAGTCTATCCAAAATGGAATGAACCTCATTCAATAGACTAAAATTTGTTTAATGAAGGTTCTTAATCAAAATAAAAATTCAATGGCAAAGACTCTCCTCAAATCTCTCCAATTCATTGAACCCCACTTAGCATACTTAAATTTGTTAAGTGTGGGTTCAAAATTCCAAGTTAATACCAAAAATAAATTATTTTGAAGACAAATATCAAAGCAAAGGTCTGACTTAATTATATTTTGATAAATGCAGTGATATCAGCACAGTCAGTTCTTTCGTAGTCTTTAGTTAGTGTAGTTGCTATGGCTCCTACCATATTTATTTTCTCTTTCCCTTCTGGTGTAGATTTGGCCTTGGATCAGACCAATCTCACCTCGACCGATGCCACCCATCTAATTTACTTTGGCCATAATTTTGAGGCAGTCTGAGTTACTTGTGAGGGGCATCCCTCACAATGGTCAACAGGGAGGAGACAACAGGACAGACACCACTTATCCATTTTGACATCCCTTCTGGCTTCAAGTTACTCTCATTGATGAAGAAGGCTGGTTCCCCCACAATCGATCAATGCTATTGCTGGTTGCTCCTTCACATGCTCGGGTTGTCCTAAGTGGTGAGCTAGCCTCCTCTTTGGTCCCCTCAAAGTGGATATCTATCTTGGCATCTAAGATAGTTTCCCTTACCTTTGAGGTAGGTTATAGTTCTCGCACTGCCTCGCTCTCCCACACCCAATGCCATAATAAGAGTAGGAAGATTAAGTGGCATCATGAGAGAGCAGCTAGGGAGATTGACACTGCCTCCCACATTGCCAAGGAAGATTCTCCATGGGAGGTCTCCCCTTTCTTGGGTGGTAGCAAATTCCACCCCCTCTCCAGTTTAGATGGAGAGAAATATGTTAGGAGGATTGCTGCATCACCTCCATAACCAGCTCACTATGAGCTACCAGTTAGGGATAGGAGGAGACCTTATGATGATCTCAGGACAATTTTACATTAGGTGAAATCCACTCGAGTCGATGCACTATTTGATTTGAGGTCGGTGATTCCAGAGGGTGTGGGATCCAGGAGAGAGGGCCCGAGGCCGAAATAGCCAGGTAGAGAGATGCAGTCGGCAGCCTCCACCCTTATTGATTTTCTTGATCGATGGGCCACTAGGGTCGATCATACTGATATCATAATTATGATCGGTACCACCAGCTATAGGAGGAGAGTTTTAGTGGAGAGGCAGTCAGTGTCACCACCATCACACCGTTCCACTCCTCATCCACCATCACCCATTCAAGTTCCTCCTTCCATAGTTCCCTCCAAGATCTAAAAATCTGCATTCAAGCAGGAGATCCTCATTGGTGACCTAGCTACGGCCTAAGGATCCCACTTCATCTTCTCCATTAGTTAAGGCAAGATCAAGCTCTCCTATTTGGCCTTCGACTTCAGTTGTAGCAAAGAGGGAGTGGCAACCCAAAAGCATTGTGGTCGTGCCACCAGCCTCTGCATAGTGGAGGAAGGGGGGATGACAACACAGTTCCCATGGCAATGAATCCTCTTAGTGAGAGCACCCATTTAATCGGCAGTGTCAGATGCATAGAGTCAGATGAGCATAGCCTTACAGTTAGTAGTCAGTGGGTGTTTATGCTAGTCCAGCCCAACAGAGAAGGAGACCGTTGTTTATATGATATCCTAGAAAACTACTTTGCCAAGAAGAAGCAACTTCTTGGGAGCGATCACTTGTATCGAGAAGAGGGTAGGGTAGCATTCGACGCTGATGAGGATAATCTATTTGAGGACTCAACAAAAGTCCATATGGTCGATACCCGAGGATCCCTTCTTAGAGACCATCATAGTCAGGAAGGTATTATGGTTGAAGAGGATGACACCGCTCATTCAACCCAATGCCTCCTTCAATAGATCAAGCAGAAGGACGAGCAAGTCAGTAGAATGGAGAGGAGGATTGAAGACCTATTAGCAGCAATTCTTGCACTATATAATAATCAAGCCTTGATTCTACAACTTAGTCCATGGAGCCCGATCGACCTAAACTCCTACATGTTTTAGATCCTCTTAAGAGTGCATGTCCCATGGATCAGGATAGTGGAAGCCTATATAGGAAGGTCATAGATAGTACCTCTATGCAGGAGAAGGACATCAAATAAATGGTGGAACATCAGGTGAGAGAAGCATTGGCTAAGCTTAGGGTACCTCATCCATTCCAAAGGGTAGACCCTATATAGAGGAATTTGTCACAGTCCAGTATCTCAAAGGGTTCGTGCTACCTTCTTTCAAGATCTTCAATAACAGTGGGAACCCTCGGTAGCATAAAGTGCACTTTAGAGCTGGTAGTTGCAACGTCAGTTGTAGCAATACTCTTCTTTTTAATCTTTTCATCAGCAGTCTGTTAGAGATTGCATTCGATTGGTATGTCGAACTGCTCAATGGCTCGATAAAAACATTTGTTGAGTTAGAGCAACTCTTTATTAAGAGGTTTGCTAGAGCTCAACAAATGGTGACTGTGGGAGACCTTATTATAGCACAATAAAATCTCTATGAGTCTCTCATTGATTATATTCTCAGGTGGCAAAACTTGAGTATGAAATACAAACCACAGCTATTTGAATAACATGCCATAGAAATTTTTTTTTAAAATATTCATGGCCCGGTTGCTTACATGCTCATAAGATTTACTATCAAAACTTTGAGAAACTAATCAACAAGGTGGCTAGTCTATAAGGGGAAGTCAAACAGTTACCTTTCTCTAGGCCATTCGTCCAAGTCCAAGTCATAGAAAGCATATGAGAAGAAGCCAGGTGTAGTACTGTCAGTTGATAAGGGGAAGTAACCAGCTAGAGTTCAGTTTGAGAGACCTCGAGCTCAGCATCCTCCACTTTTTCCTCCTCTTCCAATGCCTCAACAATCATACCGACCACCACAACAGCCTCCACGACCATTGTAGCCACCTCCTCAGCCATATAGCCAGTTGCGGTACACATATCCAACACCAGGTAGCTACTACCCACATACTCTTTTGGATAAACTAAATAAGCCTTATTCATTTAAGAGGGAAGTAATCAGGAAAATCTTTAAGAACCTCTTAAAAAAGCTTGATTTTTAGCTATTTAAGCCTAGAAAGCTGGAGAAAATGGGCAAGAGTGATGATCCTAACTTCTGCCCCTACCACCGCATGTTAAGCCATGTCTTAGAGGATTGTTGTACTTTTAAGGACTGACATGAGCACAGCTACAAGTCGGGCGCCATAGTTATTCCCAAGGAATATCTATTAGAACAACCATCCAGTTCTATCAAGGTAATCCTTTGGGATACATGTGATCCTCTTAAGACAAAAGAAGGTTGAGATATCTTCTTATCCTGAACCTCTATAAAAATTATTTCTAAGATCAAGAAACTCTCCTTGTAGGTGCCTAAGACAGCTCAAACCTCCAACATCAAGGAAGGTTTCCAAAGACAACTTGGGGAAAGTGGGAGCTCAGCAGCAGCAGTAGTCCTCACTTGCTTGGGATAGCCAAGTAGCATAACCACCGATCGAGTCCAACCTTCATTCCACCATTGCAGCTACTACTACTTCAGCCAGCAGTTCTACTTCAGCTAGTTCTTTTTCTAACTGACATATTGTATTGTCAGATGATGGTACCGAACCCCTCACTCCCTTTATTTTGCTTGATTTCTATTTTGTACCTTCATCCAAAAATAAGAGATCAATGAAGAAGGAAAATTCCACTTATATCCTCTCTATTTTTGATAGTCTTGATGATCTTATTTCAATTGAAAGCTCTCCAAGTCTAAATAATAATAAGAACAATATCACAAATAATTTTGATCCTTTCTCTTATGATTCAAAATCAGACTTTCCTTTTCTGAATCAATCAGGTTCACCTCTTGAGATAAACTTGGAGTCATCTGACCCCGAGAGTCCTATAGGGGAAGCTGTAAGTATACCCGATGAGCATGTAAAACTTTTCACTAACCTACCACAAGAGATCACCAAAGTTAACCTTCGTAGTGGCAAAGTTCTACCTCCTAGGCCAGCACCTCAGGATAAGGGTAAGCAAGTCATTAGTTCTAGCGAACATATGATGCCTCCATATGATGTTCCACTTACAGACATGCCCATGGAAGATTAGCCCAAGGTTGACTACAATGTCCTTGCCCACTTGAAAAAATTGACACTAAGCTAAGTATATACGACGCCCTCATCTTATCCAAAGAGATGAGAGAATCTCTAATCAAGGCTCTACTTGATCCTGAGATCAGCTTACCTCAGCTAACCACTATTGGAGAGGAGGTTCATTACTCGAAAGATGTCCCAGGAGTTACATTCAGTGATGAAGTAGGGACAATTGAGCACAATCATTTACTTTACATCATAGTGGAGATGGGCGATATAAGCTATCTAGAGTGTTGGTTGATCTAGGTGCATCAGTCAATAGTATGAGCCTAAGAACTCTTGCTTATTTGAGGATCGACATCTCCAAACTCTAAAATGAAAGGATGATGTTGAGAAGATTTAATGAACAAGGTGAGAGGGCCTTAGGTTCCATAGTGTTGCCTTTGGAGGTTGGAAGACTGAAGCTAAATTTCACATTATAGACTCAGATACATCTTTCAATGCTTTGCTTGGGAGATCATAGATAGATGTAAACAACATAGTTTCATCCTCTCTACATCAGTGTATGAAGTTTATGAGAGGTGGGATCGCCTACTGTGTCAAAGGAGATCGCAAGCCATTTATAGTTTGTGAGGTCAGCATATATGAAGATGCGGCTTACTACCTCCCTCAAAATCAACAAGTTTATTCTCGCAAACTTGGCCAAACTTCAAAAACAAAAGAAAAGAAGAAACAAAAAAAAAAGAAAAAGAAAAAGAAAAAGAAAAAGAAAATAAAAGGAGTGAGAAATAGACTTGGAGGTGGAAGTGGAGCCTGACATTAGATTCCACCCATAGTTCGTTACCTCATTCAAACTCATGGGTAGGATGACTTGACCTCCACCAGGCAGAGAAAGAGGATAGTTCAAAGGCAGCCCAAGAGGTGGAAAGCCTCCTTATTGGACACCTAATAAGAGGTATGTCCCAGCTACTAGGAGTACACATGCTATCCATATAGACTTAGAATCTAGTTCAGAGGATGTCACACACCAGCCATCTCTTCTCAATAATAGATTCCTTTTGAGATGACATTTGAGTTAGACAGAGGGTTTGGTAGTTAAGTAAGCCCCTAAGTCATCCACAGATGTGAAGACTCAGAGGTTCTTTCTAGGAGCATCATCCTCAAGTCAAGAAGTTGATGTATAACTTGAGGATGATTCATATAAAGATTTAATAGAATTACCTTTTGATTGGTACTCATCATTGTCCTAAATTTAGCAACAAAAAAAGGATTGACTCCACATGCTTGGTCTAAACATAGGTCAAATTACTTCAAGACATTATGGGATAACAAATATAGACATTCTTAATCAAGATTGGGACTAGGATTCAACACAGTGGGTCCCGTTGATGATGATGACTATTGTAGTCATCACCAACCATATGGAGTCTGCTATGTTCTTTCCAAATCACATTAATTCTTATAAGGAGGTGTGCTTAGAAACTTCAGATGATAGATGAGTTTCAAGTTAAATATGCACCACCAGAGTTTGAAGAGAAGATCAGATCAACCATCAGAGAGCTCAAAGAAATTAACTTGGGGACTGGAGAAATCCATGCCTGACACACATCAGTTCTTTATTGAACCAAATAGAAACCAATGACTTAGTTAGGCTATTGACTGAGTTAATGGACTGCTTCGCATGGAGTTATGAAGAGATGCCCAGTTTATCTCCTAATATAGCAGTCCATAAATTAGCAATATAACCTAACACTAGCCTAGAAGCTCCTAGATGCTTGCGAATAGACATTGAACAATAGATCATTTCTGAAGTTAAGAAATAGATCGATACTAGTTTTATCAGGGAAGAAAAATATCCTACCAGCTTGGCCAATGTTGTCCTAGTTAAGAAGATGAATGACCAAATTCACATATGCGTTGATTTTAGGGACTTAAATAAGGCATGTCCGAAAGATAAATTTCCACTACCAATACCAGAACTGATGGTGGATATTACCTCATCTCATGTAGTCTTCTCTTTCATGGATGACTCATCTGGATATAACCAAATGAAGATGTCCCCCGAGGATGAAAGAAACACCATTTTTCAAACTCCGATTAGAATAATTTGCTATAAGATTGTGCCTTTCAGCCTTAAAAATGCTGGTGCCAAATACTGCATGCCATGACTCGAATCTTCGATGAACTCATTCATCATCAAGTCGAATATTACATTGATGATCGCATTCTTAAGAGCAAAGAAAAGGAAGACCACCTCTTTGACTCAAGAGTAGTTTTTGAACGGTTTAGGCAATATAGCCTCAAAATGAACCCCCTAAAGTGTGCATTCGGAGTAGCTTTAGGAAAATTTCTTGGGTTTGTTGTATGACATCGGGGAATAGAGATTGATCAGGAGAAGATCAAAATGATATTAGAAATTCCACCCTCTAAAAGCCTAACTCAACTCAAATCGTTTCAAGGGTGATTGGTGTATCTATGATGCTTCATATCCAACCTATCAGGAAGGTGCCAGCCATTTTCAGCACTTGTCAAAAAGGATGCTAAGTTCAAGTGGGATGACAAGTGTCAACATGCCTTTAAAGACATTAAGCACTGCGTGATGATGCCACCAATTCTAGTAGCCCCTATCTCAAGCAAATAATTTATTCTATATACTACTGCATTAGATGACTCCCTTGGTGCTTTGTTGGCCTAAACCATTAATGAAAGGAAGGAGAACACTCTCTACTACCTTGATCATCATCTAATTATTACTTAAGCGAATTATCCACCCATTGAGAAACATTGGGTAGCTTTAATCTTTGCTTCCCAAAAGCTACGGTACTATATACTTTCTCATAAGATGAACTTGATCTCTAGGATTAATCCATTATAATATCTCATGACACGATCGACACTATCCGGACGGTTGGCATGTTGGTCCATGATTTTGTCACAGTTTGATATTACTTTCGTACCCCTCCATGTGATGAAAGGGCAAACACTAGTAGATTTCTTAGCAGCACACCCACTTCTTGCTAACTCTTCGTTTAGTGATGACCTCCCGATGAACAAATCATGAACTTAGGGGATACTAGCATTCACTATTGGGAGATGTACTTTGATGGTGCAACTTCATCTCAAAGAGGAGAAGAACCACAATCTACTATCCTAGGAAAGGCAGGGGTAGGAGTAGTTCTCCTAACTTCGGACCATGATGTGATGAGATTCTCATATCATCTCTCCAATCCTTGCACCAATAAGAAGTTGAATATGAGGCTTTAATTATCGGCCTAGAGTTAGTTGTTACTCTAAGCATCCAAAACATCAATATCTTTGGGGATTCTTAGTTAGTCATCAATCAAATTACTGGGTCTTACAAAATTTTAAAGCTTAAGCTCCATCACTTCCAAAAGTATACTACGGAGTTGTTGGCCCAAATCCCAGAGTTTACCATCTATAAGATTTCTTGAGGAGAAAACACTGTAGTAGATGCTTTAGCCAAACTTGCCATGAGTTGGCGTGTCCAGAAGATGAATCTATATCAATATGGGTGCAAAATAGACAAGTCTTATCCCTTATTGATATTGAACTCATCGAAAGACTCTCTCTTGAAGGGGAGGTTACCATTACCAAAAAGGATGATGAGTCAGATTGGAGGAAACCATTCATGGATTACCTAAATATAGGCAAACTACCTCAAGAAAAGTCACTGGCACATCAGGTGAAGCAGAGAGCCATTTCTTACGCTCTCATGGATGATACCTTATATCGATGGTCCTTCGATCATATGTGGTTACGTTATTTGGACAAACACAATGCCCATAAGATCATGATTGAGGAACACTCAGGATTACGCGGAGCTCATCAATTTGGTTTAAAGTTGAAAGCCATGATCAAAATACTAGGATATTACTAGCCGTAGATGATCACATATTACATGGACATAGCCAGGAGATGCCACCAATGTCAGGCACACGGGATGGTCTTACACCGACCACCCAATATTCTACATCCTACATTGGCCTCATGGCCATTCAGTTGTACGACATAGGTCGATTGATCCTCCTTCTTCCAAGGGTCATCGGTTCATCCTAGCTGCCACTGACTACTTTTCTAAGTGGGTGGAGGCGATTTCACTCAGAGAGGTCATAGTGGCAAATGGCCGCTTTTAAGAACCATATCGAAAAGTTCAAAATTATATATATCGACAATGCTATGCATTCAAGAGCACCAAGATCAATAACTTTTCCCGGAGACACAACATAGATTGGAGATATTCTACCATCTACTATCTGAGGGCAAATGGCTTGGCAGAAGCCTTAAATAAAAGTCTCATCCAAACATTAAAGAATACACTCGATGATAATAAGAGATACGGCATGAGCAGTTAGTTGAAGCCTTGTGGGCATGCCACACCGCATATAGAACTCCAACTCAGTCTACTCCTTTTTTCTTAGTGTATGGGTCTAAAGCTGTTCTACCATTAGAAGTCCAACTCCCATCACTAAGGATAGCTATTGGTAGCAAGATAACAATAGAGAAGAATGCCATATTATGGTTAGAAGAGCTCGAAGGTTTGGAGGAGAGATGCATACAGGCATGCCAGAACCTCGAGTCATTTGATTATCTCATTTCCTTGGTTAATAGTGACACGTACTTATTTGATTTCATTTACATGTATTTCTATATTAGAATTTGGATAGAACTTTAATCTATATGCATAAATATTTCAATTGAATAAAAATGCAACTTTTGCATGATTTTCCATTCTTATAGTCATTTGTACAATCACGTGTATTCAAGAATAGTGGGTTTATCTAGTTTGGACATTTCGGGGATGCAAGGCTTTAAGTATCCCCAATGAGGTCTTTACCTTACTCCCTTGATTTAACAATGGCGAAGTACTTTCTTAAAACTTTTATGCGCTTAAATGTGCATGTAGTTAATGAACAAAAATCCCATTTTCAACAATAATACACATATGCATCTTTAAAGTGCGCTAAAGGAAATATATTGCATGTGTAGGTATACTTAAGATTTAATATCATATGCATGTTTCATGTGATGGAAAGGAATGATTTAGCATGTGTCATGCGATAGTAGTTCAATTAGATTAATCTTAAGAAGCCTTTCACATCAAACATAATTATTTAAAGAGAATCTAAACTTAAGATTAGGCTAAAATGTGTAATAATCCATTCATTAAAGAGAATCAAATTAAATCAACATGCTTTAGAAAGTGGCTTAGGGTAGGGATGAAAGAGTGTAACCTCTTTTCTTCTCTTTACAACACTTAATTGCTAAGTTTAATCCATAAGAAACAAAAGAAAACACTAAATAAAGTTCTCAAATCAATGAAATCAACCTCTTATGATTAAACATCCTTTCACACTTAGAAAATCTTAATCTTAATGCCTAGTTAGGACATACCACATAAGCCTTAATACATACATACATTAAATTAAGTCACCACTTCTAGCTTTATGCTAGGATGGTGCATGGTGTGATATGTTTTATTTTGTGATGTACTATTTTAGACTAGATGTTATGGTGTATGCTTCATAGACTGGATGGTAGGCCGTGATTAGCCTAATCATATTTTTTGTAGGAGATTATGCTTAAGAGGCTGCTTAAAAATAAATATAAATGCTCTCTTTTGTAGGTTGCTTAAGCCCTTAAGCATAATCCAAGTTAGGATAGGTGGGCTTGGTTACCCATGTACAAGGTGCTAAGTCTAAATTATGATATAACTTCTTGGGGTTGTATTTATGTTTAGCTTACACTTATTTTGTAGGTGTAATTAGATTTGCTTTTCCTATTTTCATTGTATTTTTGCATTAGAAATTAGGATTAGTTTTATGAGGGGATAAAGATAAACATTAGCTAGAAGGCTTTGTCTTGGGAGGCATGTGATGCCTTTGAAGAAGCCCATCCAAATCATAAAAGGAAGAAGATAGATAAAGACATAAAGATATGAATATATAAAGATCCCACATAGCATTCATTCATTATAATTGTAATTATTCTTTCATATTCCGGGTTGTATAAGGGTAGAGCTCGACTACCCATTTTTCTTTCCAAGTTATACGGTGGCACCCAACCGCACTGGCCTTTTATTTTTTTATGTTAGATCTAAAAAATTGATTGATGTTATGTTTAGCTAGTTCATAAGAAATTACATGCCTCTTCATAGTTTCTTTATGATTGGTGCTTTAATGTGTGGCCTAGATGTGATTAGCCTCTTAGAGAACAATAAATTTTCTACTAAACTTTAACTCATAATTAAAATTTTCTACAACTCATAACCTCACCAAAATACTTAGGCATTAAACAAGATAATTAAAAGATTTAACAACCCCTTAGTTTTATGGTTATATGTCTAATATCATGCATGCATTTTCTACCACTCTTGCAAAATTTTTTCCTCTATTCTTACATGCATGGGAACCACTTGACCTATGAGAGCAACTCCTAATGATGGAGCTTCTCCTCTTCTCTTTTGATTTGGCCAATAATCCATTTCATCATGCATTTAGACTTATGAAAATCTCAAAGCCTTTGTCAAAATGAAGTGTCAAATACAAATAAAATTTGAAAAGATTTATCATTAGATTATGTCATTTCTCATACTATTCATGCTCTAGTCTCTTAGGGAGTGGGTGCAAAGACTTAGTATCTTTCTATATAATAACAGTCTAACTATCTTGCAAATTCATTTAACATGCCTACATGGTTTTAAAATATAGCAAAAGTTAGTTGACTGCCATTCGCGGTTGTAAGTCTAGCAGTAGGGTGATTTACTCTCTCTTGTAGAGATAAACCATATACCCATCTCTGCTTAGATTTAGGTCATGCTTTGGCTTATGCCAAAGCTCCCTAGATTTAGGATCTGAGGTTACTGCTTCCTTTGGGCTTCAAGCATAAATCCACCCTTCTTAGGCATTTTCACAACCCTGTGTTGTTGGATTATAATTCCTAGCTTTCTAATGAAATGTCAACTTCAATAAAATAAAGCTCTTCAATTTCAAACATATAAGACCCAACCATAGGATAGATTAGAATGCTCACTAGGCTTCCTAGTATCATGAGCATTTCATACTTATTCCCTTTAGTTTCTAAAATAATTCTTCTCCATGAACAATCCCATTTGATTTTCCAAACATAACCAATTTATTGATAATCTAGCCTTAAAATCTATGGAGACTTTAATTTCTACTTTAATCAAGAGTATTCTTAAGAGATTCACATCCCTTAGGATGTAATTAACTATGGAGGCTTACCTCCATACATTACTTAATAGACCAGACTTAAAATTAACCATGCTTTATTTTTCCATGTAATGTAAGGAAAAAATCTCTGCTATATTTGAAGACCCATCATGCCTTAGAAGTCCTTATTAGGTATTTAGGTCCATTATAGGGTGATGATTTCTATCTTTTGAGACAGTGCATCTTTTCTTAATGTCGTACATGATCACTTCAATAAGTACCTCTTAAGATCTGTGTGGTGTCTGATATCTCAAAAATAAACACCACAGTGAGTCTAGTACTCTAGTTTCTTTCCTAATTAAATAATAACTTAGCTATCTTACATTTATATAAGACAAGCCTACATGGTTTTGAAGCATAGGAGGTGTTCACTGACGGCCACTCTAGGTGGTTGTAAATCCAAAAGAGTCGAAATGAGTTTAGCCTCTCATGTGGAGAAAAAACCATTATGTCTCATTTTTTGATAAGACTTAAATCGTGCTTTTAGCTTGTGCTAAAACATCCTATATTTAGGCTCCAAGAATATTTGTTTCCTTTGGGCTATGATTATAAGTCCTCATCTCTTAGGCATTTTCATAATCTTGTGTTGATGGACTATATGCCCTAGCATTCTAATAAAATTTCAACTCAAATAAAAATAAACTTTCTCTTTCAAAAATATAAAGCTTCTCTATAGGTAAATTAGAGTACTTACTAGGATTTCTAGTATCATGAGTGCTCCCTACTAATCTTCCTTTGGAATCCATAAATAAGTCTTTCCACTTGAACTTTCCCATTCGACTTTCATGAGAATCCAATCATTTGATAGTCTAGCTTTGAAATCTTTGGAGATATTTATTGACTACTTTAATAGAGAGTATTCTTAAGAAATTCCTATTTCCTAGGGTGTAATTAACTATGGGAGCTTGCTTCTATAGGAAACTAAAGAACCTGACATAAAATAAACCTTCCATTTCTTTTGTACACAAAGTAGGGAAAAGATCTCTAGTATGTATCATGACACATCTGCCTTAGGAGTCCTTATTAGGTGATCAGGTCCATTATAGTGTGATATTTTCATCTATCAAAATGGTACATCATACCTTAATGTCGTTCCTGATCACTTCAATAAGTACCTGCTAAGATCTACATGGTGTCTCAATGACACCAAATAAAAACACAATAATGGGTATGTTGTCAAGTTTGGTATCGTCATTAAGGATTTAAACATGACCTTTAAATGGATCACTATTACTCAAGTTATGTAAAGCTTAGTTCAAACTAAGAGACCCATATTGGAGTTTACTTTAAGATGTAGTGATGTTGAGCCTGACCTTGCTCTCTCTTTTAACAAAAAAAAAAAGAGTTATTGACACCCCAACCTCAAGCCTTTAATAAACTCTAAGATGGGGAACTCTAACAAGAAAATGAAATAGTCTATGCTTGAGTCAACTGCATTCTCTACCCTTAATGCCATCAAGATTGGGTCCACTTATGTTCTCCCTTTTATTAATGAAAACTCAAAGGAAAAATAAGAATAAGAGAATTAGGAGTAAGATGCTTAGAGGAAACAAATAAGCTGAGTTAAAATTGATGGAGGAATCTTGGATTAAGACAGTGTCCACCCTTTTTATGTCATCTCGACTACTAGGTGTGAGGGAGGGAGGTGGGGTGGGGAGTTTACCTTCTCTTAGTTTCCCAATAGGAGAAAGACATGCACATGATTGTGAGTTCTCTACCCCCATCCGTTTGACTTTGTTGTAAAAAATCTCTAGTGAAAGTGAGAAGAGAACACTATAGTTTGTTGAGAATAGTCTTCCACAAGCATACAAACAAAGAGAAGATGACAAAAGAAAATGTACTGAGACATATAAAGGGAATGGTCTATTAAAAAATTTAAAGGGATATTTGAAGGATGATGATATTGAGTCTTGAGATGTTGCACAGACAACACCTAGAATAAGGAGACAATATGTTAGATAGCTTTCCAACTTAATCATCACTAACATGTACTACAAAGCAAAGAATTTTATCTAATGAATTTGATAGAATTGTCCAATTGGATGCCAAATAGGTAAGGGACCATTCAAAATCCACTATAAAAAACCAACCAAATTATAAAAAAAAGAGATAGTTCCATACTTTGTTCATTATATCTTTAGCTTGTTAAATCTGAGCATATTGTGTACCATCAATCCCCTTTCATTTGGTCCCATTTAGAGGGTTATTCAATGAAACTTTTTTATGGTGGCAAGAGGCTTATCTCTCCAAACTATCCTCCTCACCCCTTAGTGGTAAAGAAGTTTAGGAAACTTGAGGTGGGTGTCACTCCTCTAGAAAAGTTACAATCTAAGACAAAGAAGGTTGGAACAAATTAAGAGAAATAAAAAAAAGATATAAAAAAGGAAGAGAAAGTTTTGCCTATAACTTCATTATAGAAAATAAGAAAAATAGGAAATTTATCCTAATAAATATGAATTATGTGTCAGGTCAAAGTATTGAAGAGATTCTAGATTGTTTCAAGTCCACTTTGAAAAAACTAAATGACACAAAGAAGGTTGAATTAACTATTATAGAGAAGATCTTGATATATATTAAGATGACCTAATAGAATAAGAATTAGAAAAGATGGAGAATAAATCTAGTGGGAAGTTAGTATGACTATAACGGTTGTATTTATGGTTGATGCGAGGATGCCTCAAAGGGGTTAGTAGTTTGATGAGTGTTGACCAAACTTTTGGAGTGAGCTCTCAACCACCTCTTCTTAGACTTAGGACTCTTCTAGACACTAAGAGCTCTGTTGATCTCATTTTTAGAATGAGCTCTCAACCCCTCCATCTTTGACATATGACTTCTCTTATACTTTAAGAGTTCCTTAGTCATAAGACACATCTAGTGATTAGGTGAACACTCAACCAAGCCCTAGAGACTTAGAAGAGTTAGCCATAGGAATAGGTCATGCCTTAGGGGTGTTAGGAAAATTTGCCTACCCTTAGCTTGAACCACTCCTCACCTTCCTTTCTTTAACTCAAACTCTAAATCAATCTTATTTGATTTTCTCCAAATCCAAATCAATGCCATATGATTGAAATCCATGATTGAAACCAAAGTAAAAATTTTTAACTCCAAATTCAAAATTTTTTCTATGTCTTTAATCTTCTTTTAAGGGCTTAGCCTAACTCATGATCAATCCAATTCAAACTCATGATATTTTCTCATAATTCATTTATATTCTCATTTATATTCACATATATAAATGAAATATAAATTCAAAACAATCAAACTAAACTCAAAATTCAAAATCAATTCATAAAATTTCTTAAGTCCTTTAAATTTTTCTTCAAGGACTTAGACAAAATCAAATCTAAATCAATTAAAATTCTTCTTCTACTAGTATAACTCTTATATCGGTGGATAAGGGCATCAAATCCCTTACCCCACTCACTTTACATGATTTCTACTTTGTACCCCCAAATAAATCCAAGAAATTGAAGAATAAAACTAGTTTGAATTACATCTGTGTCACTTCTGATGGGTTGTCTTCTTCTATTCCTAATTATAACTCTTTGAGTCAAAATAACTATAACAATTCTGATCTTCCTCTTTCTGGTTTATAGTTAGACTTTCCTACTCTGAATACCATGGGTTCACCTCTTCAGATAGACTTGGAATCATTTGATTCTAAGGTTCCCATAGGAGAAGCTGTAGGTGAGCCTGATGTGCAGGTAGAACCTTCCGTTACCCTGCCACAAGAGATCACTGAAGTCAACCTCCATAGTGGCAAGGTTCTACCTCCTAGGGCAGCACCTTAGGATAGAAGAAAATAAGTCATTTGTACAAAAGATCGAGAAGCCCCTCCACAGGATGCTCCACCCATGAATATGCTCGTGGAGGACCAGCCCAAGGTGAACTACAATGTCCTTTCTCATTTAAAAAAGTTATCATCTAAGCTAAGCATATACAAAGCATTATCTTATCCAAAGAGATGAGGAAATCATTAATCAAGGCACTCCTTGATCTTGAAATATGCTTAGCTCAGCTGATCGCTATAGGTGAGGAGGCACATTATATTAAAGAAGCCTAGGGGATCACCTTCATAGATGAAGACCTTCTTCTGGGGGACTTGGAACACAACCGTCCCCACTACAGACCTCGCCCTAACCTCTCGGCTGTGCTCCCTCTCTGGCGATTTCTAGTTCTCATCGGTGGATTGGCCATTCTCGGGTCTTTGGCCGCTTGTCGGTGTGCTTCTCTCTGCCTGAGCGCACGTGTCAGGCTCTCCCGTATGGTGTGACGCCCTCGGATTAGACAAATGGAGGAGGCTTTGGTCTCTGGAATCTCCACTGCCGCCGACGCCGCCGCGAACGCTTTGCGCTCTGACTCCACAGGTTTTCTGGATTCAACTGCACCTGTTAATGCACCTATTGTTAAATCATTCAAAGACGCTTTATCTGGTAAGATCCCTAGCCCGAATGCTTCGGTTAATCTCATTTCTACATCTTACCGTGGATCCGGCAGAATGTGTTCGACGGATGTTGAGAAACTGCTAAGCCCTTCGAGTTCGCTTTGGTGGGTAAATTCTCCCTTCGACGCCCCACTCTTGATAATATTCGCTCTTTTTTTCATAGTTTAAAATTATTGGGTACTTTCACTATCGGGCTTATCGATCCCCATCACATTCTTATTCAACTCTCAAACGATTTAGATTATTCGCGGGTTTTCGCTCGTCGTTCTTATTTTGTGCATAATTGTCATATGCGGCTATTGAAATGGTCGCCCTCTTTGATGTCAAAGATGAATCTCCCATTGTCCCTCTTTGGCTTGCATTTCTAACATGCATACATTATGTCACCCATCAAGTTTTGTTTGTTGGCCTTTTGGTAGACCTCTCCAAATTGACCAAGCAACGGCCACTAGATCTAGCCGTCGCCAGATTCTCGTTGAGATAGACATCACAAAAAATATCCTAAAGAGGTTTGGATTGGCTCAAAAAATTTGGATATAGTCAAAAGTCAATTCAAAAAAACTTTCCTGTCTTTTGCACCCACTGCAAGATCCACGTGCACGACCACTCGAATGCTTTGTGCTTCATCCTAATCTCAGGAAAAATTTACCACAGAATAAGACTATCATTAATGGAACTGGGAAAACCACTATTCTAGCATATGTGCCTAAAGATACTCAAAAAGAACCTCTCCTTCCCACACCAACTACTGATTTGTCTAGTGGAAAACACTTGGACCTTGGTACTAAAATGCACATTGAGGGGTGTGACGATACTAATGACATTTTACCTAACCTCACCCCTGCTTGTAACAATCTGGTTTCCCAAGATAGCTCTTTGCTACATTTAAATCCTACTGAAAATTTGAATGGTAGCCTTATATTGGACACCCAACTAAACAATTTGAATGAGAATCATATAACGGACCAAAATAATGATGACCCTATGCCTTCAGAACATATTGAGAAAGATATTTGTATTACGACTGGTGCTAGAACTTCCCCATCTATTTTTCTTCAGAGTGATAATCAACAATTGAACCAAATTTCTCACACTCTATCCGATAGGGAAGAAGGTGAAATCCCCTCTTCTAAAACATTGTTAGATCCTTCTACTATTCCGGAACTCAAAAATCAATCTCTTTCAGATGGAGATCATTTGGATTCTGATAGACCTTTTCAAATTACTAAATACAAAAAACCCTACAAAGCTAAAATTTCTAATAATAATTTCAATAGAACCACTCGCTCTTCTTCCACCCCAAAAAAGTAATGTGGCATCATTTCTTTTCTCTCTTTCATTTCTTTCTTCTTTTCCCTTTTGTTGTCTCCTTATGATTAATTTTCTTATTTGGAATATCGGGTTGTGGGACTCTTCCCGTCCACAATCGTTAGAGTCTTTGTCGATCCATAATATTAAGTTACTTGTTCTTATTGAACCTCTCATTAATTCTTTTAAGATTGCGTTTGTCGCTAGATCCCTTGGTTTTCATAATTTCTTCTTCAATCTTAATAATAAAATTTGGTGCTTTTGGCACAACTCCATCACCATTTCCATCATTGATGATCTTAACCAATTGGTTAATGTCAAAATCTCCTTAGGTGATTTGTCGACTTTTGGCTCTTTATCTATGCTTCTTGTAATAGAGTGGTAGGAATCTCCTTTGGAATCACTTACGCACCTCGCTTCCTCGCCAACCTTCCTTGGTTGGTTGGAGGCGATTTCAATACTATCATTGCTAGCTCGAAAAGAAGGGGAGGATGTTCTCCTAACCTTCATTCCATGGAGGACTTCTCAAATATGATCCTGGATTGCAATTTGATTGACATTGGTTTCACTGGGTCTAATTACACGTGGCACAACTCTAGACTTTGGTAGCGTCTAGATAGGACCCTCTTTAATTCGCTTTGGATCAATCGTGGCTACTACCACGTTGAGCATTTGAGCGAACTTTGTCCGACCATGCTCCTCTTGATTTCCTTCAAAATCCCCTACCCCGCCTACTCCCTCCTTTCGATTTCAAAATATGTGGACCCAACATAGTGACTTCACCAATGTCACTCTCACTAATTGGATGGCCCCTATTTTCCGGATAATTGTTAAAGGTATGACTGCCTCTGGCTAAAGCTCAAAAGACTTAAACAAAATCTCAATTGGTGGAACAAACACATTTTCAAAACCTTTTCACAAATCTTAAAGCTATGGAACAAGAGGTTTGTTCTCTTGAAGAGGTTGTCTCCACCGATCCCGAAACTAGAGGAGTTGAACATTGCCAAGAATACCTTGGCTAATTATCAAAACATGGAAGAAACCTATTGCCAAAAGTCGCAAGCACATATTCGCGATGGTGGAGAAACACCAGTATTTTCATGCCATTTGTAATAAGCAGAGCCTTAAACTTCGATTAAGAAAATTAAGAACTCCAATGGTGAATGGATAAAATAATGATATTAAGGATTCTGTCATTCATCATTTCCAAACTTTATTAAATTCTAATCCGTTGCTGGAAACTTTATCAAACACTCATCTTATCCCCTCTATGATTAATAGTGAGGACAATCATTTACTCACTATGTGTCCTTCCGAAGAGGAGATTAGTAATACTCTTAAGAACATGAACACCAATTCATTCTTGGTCGGCGGCTATTTCTTTTTCAGCATTGTTGGTCATTTATTAAAACCAACTTAGTTGATCTTTGTTATTGATTTCTTTGATGGCAATCCTATACCCAAATACTTTCTAGCACTTTATTGTCCTTATTTCTAAAACTAGCAATCCACGAATCTTGGGCGATTTTAGACCGATTAGTCTTTGCACCTTTTTCAAAAACTTATTACTAAATTAATAAACAATAGACTTAGCTCTTTGCTTCCTAAAATCATCTCCCTAATCTGGTTTTGTTAAAAATAGATTAATATGGATAATATTCTTCTTTAGCTGGTTCATGACATTAATGTCCCTTCTAGAGGAGGCAACATCTTATTCAAATTGGACATCACTAAAGCCTTTGACAATCTCTCATGGGAGTTTCTCTTTCAAATCCAATTTGTTTGGTTTTCGATAGATTTATCCGGATTATAAAAGGTGTATCACGAATGTCCGGTTTTGATTATTTTGAATGGTGAGTCCTTAGGTTTCTTTCCTTCTAGCCATGGTTTGAGGCAAGGTCACCCACTATCACCTTCTCTTTTTTTATCGCTATTGAATACACTCAAGGAGCCTTAACAATCTTTGCTAATAATCCCAATATGTCTTTTAAAACTCATGGTGGCTTCCCTATTTCTCATCTTAGCTTTGCAGATGATTTCATTATCTTCTGCAATGGCTCCCTTCATCATGTTAAAACCATTAAGAACCTTCTAAATGATTTTGGTAAAGTTAGTGGCCTTTTTCTTAATGAAGGAAAATGTGGTTTTATACCTTCATCTAAGATTCCACCTAATAGACTTAACCAAATATCCAGAATTACTAATTTTAAGCAAAATCAACTCCCTCTTAATTACCTTGGGGCTCCGCTCTACAAAGGCCATAAAAGATCACACCTTTTTGATGATCTAATTCAGAAAATTTCTAACAAACTTTCGGTTTGGGAATTTCATTTACTCTCATTTGGTAGGCTTACCTTGATCAAGAGCACTCGAAATTCCATGCCTATATACCTTCTCCAAACCATTGTGCCTACCAACTCTACCATAGAATTGAGCGTCTATTAAACAAATTCTTTTGGGGAACCAATACCTCCTCTAAAAGGATGCACGGTCATTCCGGTCCAAAAATTCAGGAAATTTTCAAGAGGGAGGTTCAATTGTAAATCCATTAAAGAAGTAATCAATGCCTTTTCCTACAAACTTTGGTGGAATTTTAGAGCAACAATAGTCTTTGGGCAAAATTCATGACTTCCAAATATTGCCGTGGTAAACATCCTCTCATTTGTCCCTTTAAATGGGGATTCTCCCATATGGAGAAGACTATGTTCTCAAATGGGATGCAAAATCCTTAATTTTTGGGGCATAAACTCGGCAATTCCTTCTTTTAGCAAGACAACTGAGTGGTTGTGGATCCATTGATGACTTACTTTACACTCACTCCACCTCGCTCTAGAGTTAATTCATTCTGGCAAAACCACAAGTGGAATACTAGTAAGATTACTGATTCTATTCCTTCCGCTTTCTTACATATGATTACTAATATTCCTATCACTCCTAACAATAATGATCAGATTATCTTTAAGCTATCTCATAATGGGGATTTCAACCTTAAAAATGTGTGGTTTCACACTAAAGACACTGATTCTTCTATTGTGTTCTCCAAAATGGAATAACAATATCCCCTCTTCTTACTCTATCCTAACTTGTATCCTAAAAACTTTATTCCTGTTGACTCTTTATTGTGGGGTAAAGGGTTTTACTTACCCTCCAAATGTCAATGTTGTTCTCATATTGAGAATGTTAACCATGTTATTAATGGGGCTATTGCCTCTAAAATTTGGATTTGGTATGACGATCTATTCAACACTGTCAATTTTAATTGTTCTTTTAATTTATATCAACTTCTTGGAGTTTACTTTGACAATGCAATTAAAGGTCATATTAAAATCATAATCGCCATTACTCTTATTTGGTTCATATGGATGGACCGTAATGATGCTAAACATCATGGGATTCGTATGAATCACATAAGGATTATTGCTAGAACTAAAAACAAAATTTGTGAATTATTTAAAGCCAACTTAATTCATCACAAACATTTTAAAGGTCGTAAAATCAGTAGCTAATAACCGGGCCTCAACCTTCCGGATCAAACTTACTATCGAAATGATAGAATGGTTTTTGGAAGAAACCTCTTGATCATATTATTAAAATTTACTTGCCTGCCTCTAATAATGGCTCGGTTGTGGAGGCATTTTCGGGACTCTAAGGGCATTGTCCTATGTGCTTTTATCCCCTTATTTCGCTTGTTCCTTATACTGAGCTTATGGTAGTCCACAAAGCTTTAGAAATTTGTATTCAAAATGGCTGGCTCAATATTTGGATAGAGGTGGACGCTCTTCTACTGATTGATCTTTTGACTTCTACCAATATGAGCAACGCTTGTTTGTACTATCTCCTCAAGCAAACTAGGGTTCTTCTCTCTCAACTGAATTTTACCATCACTCATGTTTGGCATGAAGGTAATGCCTCAGGCCGACACTTGAAACCAATGCAGATTAGAAAGATATCATCTTCTTTGATCAATTTACATTACCCAAATACTTGCGTGGCCTGGTTAACTTGGACAACTCTGGGCTTCCTTACCTCAGAATCTAATTCTCCTCTTTGCCTCCCTTTTTTCTTTTTTTTTTTTCGCTTCCTTGTGTTCTTTATGGATACTCCTCAGATATCATCATTGCCTTCTCTCGCTTGCTATGACTTGTCGCCTCTCCCCTTCTCCTTTAGTTGGAAGATTTATGTTTTTGGCATTTTCAATATTATGGGGCAGATGTTGAACTATATGCACATTAATCTCTTGAATTGGAATCCTGCTGCGCCTTGGGTTACCTGTTACTGGTTTTATAACTACAATCCCACTTGGGACTTTACTTTCATTGATACAATTATTACTAAACCTGATAAAATTAATCATTACTGGAGGAAGTTATCTACTCTTGAATTAGATTTTTATACTAACTCCTTTAACGCCTTTTTCACCGACAATAAGGCTTGGAGCATTGCTACTAACTATGTTGACTCTAGGCATCGGATTAGTGTGCATTATCCGGTTGTAGTTTTATTTTGTTGATTATAGTATCTTTTGGCTATTGCTTACATTCCTTGGGACTCTTCACTCCTTAAAGGACTTATTCATAAAGGTTCCATCACTTATCTGAAAGGATTTTGGTTGGTTGTTGTGGATTTTATGTACTACGTCCTTGCTTATATAATGTCTAACCTCAGCACGCTTTCCTGCAAGGGAAGAAATTGTAATTCCTGTGTCTCTTTTAATGATTATTTTGGTCTGAAATCCTTATACTGGAATGGATTAGGTTTAATTGTGTTTTGGGTTTTGGAGGTTTGCTGTCATGGTTGTTTGTTGATTTGTTTGTTGATTTGGTTTTTCATCATGTGGGTTCTGGCTGCAGATCTTTCTGATGCTCCTCTCCGCTTTTCCTCCCGTCTTTTGCCATCTTGTCATCGCCTTAGCAAGTTCGGTTTTGGACCTTTATTTTCTTAAAATTTCGATTGGTAATGATGTCTCTACTTGGAATCATCTTCTTATTTTATATTTTAGGCTTACAATGTTGTTGCTCTCATGGGAGTGACTTGTCGATTGCTCTTGACATTGTAGATTGCGCTCATTGTGTGGTGTGAATCATATTTACAGTCATTGTTTATTTTGTAATCCTGCATCTAATGGGCTTGTGCTGTTACCTTCTTGGATTGGAGTGTCATTCTGTTTGAGAAGTATTATAATCTGATGTTGATGTCTTAAGATCTTGGATGTTTGTGGATTTAGTTTATCGATTAGTTGTCCTGGCTACTTGTTCCTATAATATCCCTTTTACTAGTATTGGATCAATGCGTCTAATCAACTGTTCCGGATCTTAACATATGGTTTGTATACTCTCAATGATATTATATGGCAAGCTGTGGGTATTTCTCCAAAGATTGTGGGCTGAACTGGGATAGTGCTGCTACTGTTATGAATGTTCCTTATGTGGTAACTTTTCTGATTTTCACTGGTCGGATTTGTTTCTGCTGGGGTGCTGACATTATCCTGGATCTCTTAATCTGCTGCAGTACTTTAATCTGCTATAAGTTCTGTGGTAATTTAAACTGGGAATTTGCTGATTTACCTTTCACTGGCTGGTTTATTAATCCTGAATGCATGAGGACTGAACTGTTTGCTCTTAGGACTGCTATTGAGCACCTATTGTGCTTTTATTGCGATTTTGTTTGATTGGGATATCCCATCTCTACTTTAATATCTATTTACAGGAATGGAATTGTGTTATTTTTTTCTATATTAGTCTTGCTGTTTCTGGTTTTGCTTCCCATGATCAGCAGGTTTGGAGTTTTTCAAGGGATTACCATTGTGTATCTGCTGGGATTGTGGGTACTGCTTACTCTGATAGTTGCTGTTTAGGTTGTCTCTTGTCTTGGAGATTTATTTTTCTATTTTCCTTGTCTCCTCGTTGGCTCTCTCTTTGTTGGTTGTAACATTTCGTGGTCTCATGACACGAATGATGTTGCAATTCTTGTCCGATGGTGAGGGCTTTTAGTGATTTCATCTGTTTTGCTACCTTCGGATAGCTATATGCCTTAATTTTTGTTTATCTACTATTGCCATGTCTACTGATTGAGGAATTTTCTCGCCAATTTTTGTAATTTCCTATCTTGGCTACCGTATTTAACTGCTTTTTCGATTTTAATGTTGAGCCTCACTTTTATTCACTTGTTGATTTCTTTTATGGGGTTCCAATGTTGTATTAGCTGTTTGTTGTTAGTTGGCTTATTGCTATTTATCTCTTTTTTTTCTCCGATTTGCATCACCGCTACCTTTTTGACCGGTTGGTCTACCTTATGAGCGCTTTATTAAGATGGGTATTATGGCCACTTTAGTCTTTGCCTATCTTGGAGGCTTTTGCCGTCTCTTTGGATTGATTGTTGAGCATGGATTATTTGAATGGTGATTAATGCTATTGGAGCTTGCTCTAACTGCTTCTTTCTTTCGGTGCTAACTCGGTTGATTGCAGTTCATTCCCTGTGTTGAGCTATGCTGTATTTCTTTACTATTGCTTTCTCCAGGACATTAACAAAGGGACTGTTTCCTAGGTTGTTTTCTGCACTGAAAGATTCATTTATATTCCATGTGATTGGGGTGGTGTTAACTATAGGCTCATTGACTTATTTATGATTTTCTAGTAGTATCCTCGTAATTATCTTATGGAGGGATTATATGCTGAACAAATTCCTTCCCTGAACATGGCTATTCAGGAGATTCTGGCAAAGATGGCTCACTCACTTATGTTTATGTATTCTCATGTCAAGATGGCTATATTGATGATAATTCTCTTGAATGAGACTCCTTATCCTTCAGCTCTTTGCAATTACCTATATATTTTAGATATGATTTTGCTTAGGTTTGCAGGTAATAAAGCTCACAAGAATATCAAACAAGGTGCTTCCTTCTCACAGGTTTGTTGGCTATGATGGCTGTGATGTTCTCACTCCTTTTTGGTTTGGTAGTAGCTCATGTGATGTAACCCTTCTGCTGAAGTTTGGATGCTCATATTTGCATCTGCCCCATCATGGTGTGATTGAGCCTGAGCCTTCTCTAACCCATTTTCTTATTATCATACTCATATTATACTATTTTCTTCTACCTTTTGTCTCAGATACCTTAATCTCTCTCTTATTATAACTTGTGTGTTTCTCTCTTTATCTTGTGTTTGCTCCATATTACCAAGCACTCTTAAAACCATCAGAGCTTTGGTCTTATCTTTTCTTTATCTTATTATGTTAATCATCTTGTATCTTGTGATTGCTTTAATGTTTTCTTTTGCTCTTGGTTGTACTTAGTTGGGGATTTACTCCTTAGGCTGATTGTAGCTCTTTGAGCAGTAGTTTCAGAGTTTATCCCCTTTAAGGACCTTGTAACCTTTTTTTGTGGTAATAAAATACCCCCATATAATGGGGTTTCCTAGAAAAAAAAAAAACCATCCCCTCTACATCACAGTTGGCATGGACAAGTTCAAACTTGCCAGAGTTCTCGTGGATCTAGGTGCATTGGTAAACATTATGATTCTAAAGACCATTGCCTATTTGAGGATCAATATCTCCACACTCCGAGGAAATCAACTGATGTTGAGAGGAATCAATGAACAAGATGAGTGGGCTTTAGGTTCTATAGTATTACCTTTGGAGATAGGTGATTGAAAGACTGAAGCCAAGTTTTACATCATTGATTCAAATACTTTGTTCACTACTTTTCTTGGTAGGCCTTGGATACATCAAAATAAGATAATCCTATCCTCCCTTCATCAGTGCATCAAGTTCAGAAAAGATGAGATTGAATACCATATCAATGGAGATAAAAAGCCATTTTTAGTTAGAGAGGTTGAGATTTATGAGGTTGCAACCTACTATCTTCCTCAAAATACCCTTTCTGGTGAACTTGGACAAAATTAAAATTCAAACACAAAAGAAGAAGAAAATGAAGAAAAAGAAAAGCCAAAAGAAAAAAGAAAATAAAAATAAAAATCGAAGTTAACAAGAAAGGGAAATGAGGAAGAAATAGATCCGCATATTACATTCCACCCACATTTCTTTTCATCATATGGACATGTGGGTAGGATGACTCAACCTCCACTAGGCTGAGGCAGAGGTAGAAATAGAGGCAGTTCCAGAGGTGGAAGACCCCTTGGTTGGCCATCAGCTAACAGAGGTTGTGTTCCAGTTCATAAGAGTACCCCTACTATTCACATAGACTTGGAATCCAGCTTAGAGGATGAGTCTAATGTGAATAGTAAACCATCCAACACCTCTCAACGGGTTCCATTGGAGGTGGCTTTCGATCCAGACAAAGGCGAAGACCAGGCCTCTAGACAAAGCAAAGTATTTGAATCAGGTTTATGTGAAACTATTAGGCAGCAGATGGGAACCTTAGCTCTAACCTCACTTACATCTGAGAAAGTTGGATGTTTTAGTTAAGGAAGTCCCTAAGTCTTCCAGTGACATGAAGCCAAAGAGATTCTTTTTTGGATCATCATCCTCAAGTCTGAGGTTGATGTAGAACTTGAGGAGGATACAATTAAACAATTAATAGATTTACCATTTGACTTTTACTCGCCTTGTGCTCATAATCTTATGCAAAAAAATTTAGTTCCTCATATATGGTCTAGACATAGGTCTGAGTACTTTGAAAGCTATGGAACAATACAGGCAGGGAAGCACAATCAAGAGCAGGACTAGGATTCGGTATAGTGGGTCCAGTCGATGATGATGATTACTGCTAAGTTGTTACCAATCATTTAGAATTTGATAGGTTCTTCTCACACACCCCCAACTCATATGAGAATGTGTGTTTAGAAATCTTAGATGATCCAGATGATCTTCAAGTCAAAGAGGCATCGCTGGAGTTTGAAGAAGAGATTCTTTCAATAATAGACAAGCTTAAAGAAATCAACCTCAGGACAGAAGAAAATTCACACCTGACATACATCAATTCATTGCTGAATGAAGAAGAAACCAATGACTTAGTTAGGCTATTGGCTGAGTGTAACGACTACTTTGCATGGAGTTATGAAGAGATGCCCGGATTAACTCCTAACGTAGCACTAACGTAGTCCACAAGCTAGCAATTGATCCTAACGCTACCCCTATTAAGCAAGCTCCTTGATGAATGCGATTAGAAATTGAACAACAGGTTACTTCTAAAGTCAAGAAACTGATCGATGCTAGTTTCATCAGGGAAGAAAAATATCCTACCTGGTTAGCTAGTGTCATCCCAGTTAAGAAGAAGAATGGTCAAATTTGCATTTGCATCAATTTTAGGGACTTAAACTAGGAATGTCCAAAGGATGAGTTTCCTCTTCCTATACTAGAATTAATGGTAGACATCGCCTTGTCTCATGTAATTTTCTCTTTCATGGATGAGTCATTTGGCTATAACTAAATCAAGATGTCTCCTAAAGATGAAAGAAACACTACTTTCCAAACCCCGATCAGAATCTTCTGTTACAGGGCTATGTCTTTTGGCCTTAAAAATGCTATTGCTACATACCAACGGGCCATGACTCAGATCTTCAATGAAGTCATCCATCATCAGGTTGAGTGCTACATTGATGATCTAGTAGTAAAGAGCAGAGAAAAGTAAGACCACCTATTTGACTTGAGAGTAGTTTTTGAATGGTTAAGATAATATAACCTCAAATGAATCCCCTGAAGTGCACATTCGGAGTAGCTTCAGAGAAATTTTTTGAGTTTGTTGTTTGACACTGGGGAATAGAGATAGATCCTAAAAAGATTAAAGCTATCTTAAAAATGCCACCTCCTGAGAGTTTAACTCAACTCAGATCCTTCTAAGGACGGCTGGCATATCTAAGATGTTTTATTTCCAACCTATCGGGGAGATGCAAGCCATTTTTAGAACTTATAAAAAAGGATGCCAAGTTCAAGTGGGATGACAAGTGTCAGCATGCCTTTGAAGACATCAAGTGAAGCCGGCTCTAGCATTTCTATCCCGCAGGCCATCTTCTACAATGCTGCATTGGATGACTCTCTTGGTGCTCTATTGGCCCAAGACAATGATGAAGGAAAGGATAATGCTCTCTATTACCTCAGCTGTCGCTTGATTCCTATTGAAGCAAAATACCCACCTATTGAGAAACATTGCCTAGCTTTGATCTTTGCTTCCCAAAAGCTATGACATTACATGCTTTCTCATAAGATGAACTTGATCTATAGAATAAATCCATTGCAATATATCATGACATGGCTAATGCTATCTGAATGTTTGGCATGATGGTCCATGATTCTCTCACAGTTTGATATGACATTCATACCTCTCCGTGCGGTATAAGGATATGCACTAACAGATTTCTTAGTAGCACACTCACTTCCTGCTGATTCTCTGCTTAGTGATGATCTCCCTAATGAACAATTCATGAACTTAGGGGAGGCCGGCAACCACCGATGGAATATGTATTTTGATGGTGCAGCTTCTTTCCACAAAGGGAAGCACCATGATTTACTCTTCCAGGAAAGGCAGGGGTAGGAATAGTCCTCCTAACTCCATACCATGATGTGATGAGATTCTCATACTATCTTCCCAACCCTTAAACTAACAATGAAGCAGAGTATGAGGCTTTGATTGCTGGTCTGGAGTTAGCCATCACTATCAATGTTAAGATCATCGACATCTTGGGGATTCTCAATCGTACATCAACCAGATTGTTGGGTCCTACAAGGTTCTCAAACCCAAGCTTCATCATTACTACGAGTATACCATGAAGCTATTGTCCCAAATTCCTGAAGTCACCATCTACAAGATTCCACAAGCAGAGAATGTTGTAGCAGATGATTTGGCCAAACTTGCTAAAGAATTGGCATATCCAGAAGATGAGTCCATTCTAATAAGGGTCCAAAATAGATAAGTCATATCCCTTATTGATGTTGAACTCATCGAGAGACTTTCTCTTGAAAGGGAGGTTGTCATTGCCAGGATGGACAAGGAGCTGGATTGGAGGTAACTGTTCATAAATTATTTGAACACCGGCAAACTACCTCAAGAGAAGTCCCAATCAAGTGAAACAGAGAGCTCTCTCGACACTCTTGTTGATGGCACCCTGTACTGCCGGTCCTTTAACCAAATATGGTTACGCTATTTAAACAAACATGAAGCCCATGTCATTATAACTGAGGTACACTCAGGTCTATGCGGAGCACATCAATCCGGTCTGAAGATGAAGATGAAGATCAAGAGAATAGGATACTACTGGCCTTCGATGATTACAAACTACATGGATGTAGTTAGGAGATGTCATCAGTATCAGGTACACGGTGTGGTCCTCCACCAACCGTCCAACATTCTACACCCTACATTGGCCTCATAGCCATTTGAGTGTTAGGGTATCGATATTGTGGGTCCGATCGATCCTCCTTCTTCCAAAGGTCATTGATTCATCTTAGCTACGACTACTTTTTCAAGTGGGTGGAAGCCATCCTACTCAGAGAGGCACAGCTCAGCATGTGTTTCAATTTTTTAGGAACCATATCGTATGTAGGTTCAGGTTGCCTCGATAAATTATATCCAATAATGGTACGGCATTCAAAAGCATGAAGATCAATAGCTATGCCAAAAGACACAGTATAGATTGGACATACTCCACCATCTATTACCCTAGAGCAAATGGCTTAGCGGACCCATTCAATAAATCTCTCATCCATATATTGAAAAAGACTCTTGATGATAACAAATGACATTAGAACAAGCAGTTGGTTAAAGCCTTGTGGGCCTACCGCACCACATACCAAACTCCAACTCAATCTACCCCATTTTTTCTAGTGTATGGGTCTGAAGCCGTTCTACCTTTAGAAGTTTAACTCTCATCACTAAGGATAGCATTGGGTAGCAAGATCACTACAGAGCAGAATACAAAGTTATGGTTAGAAGAGCTCAAAGGATTGGAGGAGAGTAGCCTACGAGCATGCCATAACCTCGAGTTGTACAAGGCCAGAATGATTCAAGATCACAATAAGCTAGTCTACCCTAGGTCTTTTCGAGTATGAGAACTTGTGCTAGTCCTAAGGAGACCAATTATTGCCTGTCGAAAGATGAGAGGCAAGTTTGAACCCACTTGGGAAGGCCCCTATATCATAGGGAAGGTCCCTATATTATAGAGAAGGCCTACCAAAGAGGATCTTATCAGCTTATTAACTATAAAAGGGGAACACCCAATGCTTCCAATTAATAAGCTCTATCTAAAGAAATATTACCTATGAAATAAATCATATTTGAAAATAATTATTAATAAAAAGAATAACAAATATGATTCCATTCATCAAATCTTCTCTTCTTTCAAAGCATTTTTTGTCTTGTGAATCCACCATGATGTGTTTAGGGTAGGTGTAAGAGTCCCCCAGTGGCATCCTTTCCCTCTTTCATAGCTCAAACACAATCTCTTGGCGCTATTATAATAGGGGTAAGAGAACTTGAGAGGCATCCTATTTTGATTAGCACGATTAAGTTAGTTGTAAGAGAACCCAGGCGGCATTCATTCTTAGTGGGAATTATCGGTTGCCATCCCTAGCACCACTTCATAAAATCCCCTAGTGTGTTTAAGGTGGGTGTAAGAGTCCCCCAAAGGCATCCTATTCCTTTTAACACATGCTCATAATAAACACATATCTTTTATCTTGAGGTATTTGCTGTGGGAGCAAGCCCTCTGTGGCACTCACTCATTAGCTACTCTAGGCTAGGTCTACATGCTACCTTACTAGTATGTCACCCCAGTGGTTTCTTATTTTGGAAGATGTGAGTCCCTGCACTTTTTTTCTAATTTGACCATTGTAAACTAGTGAGCGCCTTGTTAGTATGATAGTCTTCACTACCTGGCCAGTAAGTTACATCATGTTAATTTTGTTTAAGAAGATGTGAGTCCCCGAGCTTTCTTTTTGAACTAATCATCATGATCTAACTAGGCCGAGTATATTTGAGGTTTAGGATAAGTCCCCCAGAGGCTCCTTTCCTCTTGACTATTTTTGAGTTGATATAACTCCCAAGAGGAATTCACTCTGTGGATAACCATAGCCAAAGATGACTATCCCAAAGACCGCCATATAAGAGGATGTGAGTCCTGAGCTTTCTTCATTGTCAAAACCACGACTTAGGTTGGTTGATGTTCTCTATGCTCTCACCCGGTGGATACACCACTCTTGGCAGATATGAGTCCCCACACTTTCTCCTTGAGTTAGACATCAAATACTTATTGGATGTATGACTAGTCATGTCATCTTCCAGATTTTTATTGCCCATCCCCATCATGAGCACTCTATTTGGATCACATTCTTTGCAACCCCATTTAGACACTACCAAGGTTACTTTTGGAATGGACAGTTCACCTTTCCTAGTAGCCCTTGTGGTTGGAGAATTTGTTCAGCGGATGCGTAGATTCTTCTTTGGTTTAGTAAATTTGAGATAGGTCTAAGCTGATATAAGCTTTTTTTTAGTTTAATTTCTCGTAAACTAACAGGGTCCATGATAAGAAAACTAAATAAATCAAACAAAATTAATTCGCTTGTGGATTAGGAATTAAATCCCCCAAATGGCCACTTTTCCCAAGAAGGCATCCTATCTTTAAGGCAGTGTCAGCAGAACTCCCTATAGGAATTGCTTGACTACCTGAGTTGAGATAAGTCCCGTGTCACTCTCTTAGTCAGTTCAATCTATTTTGATTAAAAGTAGGTTACTTCAGTAGTCATTCCACTTTGGAAGATGTAAGACTATGATGCATTCTTTCTAGCATGATTTTCACAACCTGACGAACGGCCTTAGGTCTGGTTCGATTTGTTGCCCAAAGCAATCGATCACCCCAGTGGTCTTATCTAGTGAAAGATATGAGTTCCCGAGCTTTCTTCCCTTGAATTGATCATCATAAACCGAAAGGCACTCCTTTGGTTGGATAGTTCTCCCATTGGCCAAGACGTTACTCCCTTTGGTTAAGTAAATCTGAGTTAGGTATAGGCTGATATGAGCTCCTTCTCAATATGATCCATCACAAACCAATGGAATCCATCAAAATAAACAAATCTAAAAATTGAAATTAATCTTGACTATCTTTGAGTTAATATAAGTCCCAGCGACATTCACTCAATAGTCTGCCTTAGGTTGGGTTTCGATCTGTTGTCTTGCCAATAGATTACCCCAGCAACTAGTCTCTACTTTGGAGGATATAAGTCTACTATGCTTTGTACAATTGTCAGATATCAAAAGAAAAGGCATCCCTTGGCTGGCTACTATGTGTTTAGTAGATCACCCCTTTGGATTGGTAAATGAGGTTAGCTCGGCCTCTGTATTCCTACCTCACTGCAGTCCATCGCAAACCAACAAGGTCCACCTCAAAATCCAAATCTAAAAATTGAAACAAATTCAACCACCTTACCTAGTAGAACTTTCTCCTCAGCGAGACCTAAATCAAATCAAACCTTCATCCCCTTGTGGATGACTTGAACATGCTTCCCTAGTGGAAGGTTCACACTCTATCCCTTAGTGGATTCTTCCCTCTCTCTTATGTCATGGACATAAGTAGAGCCACATTTCACTAAGCTTTTGATTCTTTCTACACCTTGGGTTAGGGATAGATTATCTCTATTAGTGCTTGTGATCGATCGGTGTTGTTGATCATTTCTGTCAATACCAATACGTGCGGTGTTCCTTTCCAATCACACCACACATATTCGGCTCTTTGTTGACCTCATTTTTAGAATGAGCTCTCAATCCCTCCATCTTAGACATAAGACTTCTCTTAGACTTTAAGAGTTTCTTAGTCTTAAGACACATCTAGTGATTAACACTCAACCCTTAGAGACTAGAAGAGTTAGCCATAGGAATAGGTCATGCCTTAGGGAGAATTTGCCTTCCCTTGGCTTGAACCACTCCTCAACTTCCTTCCTTCAACTCAAACTCTAAATCAATCTTATTTGATTTTCTCCAAATCCAAATCAATGCCATGTGATTAAAATCCATGATTAAAACCAAATTAAAATTTTCAAACTCCAAATTCAAAAATTTTTCTAAGTCTTTAATCTTCTTTTAAGGACTTAGCTTAAATCATGATCAAACCAATTCAAACTCATGAGATTTTCTCATAATTCATTTATATTCTCATTTATATTCACATAAATAAATGAAATATAAATTCAAATTGATCAAACTAAAATTAAAATTCAAAATCAATTCATAAAATTTCATTAAGTCCTTTAAATTTTCCTTCAAAGACAGTCAAAATCAAATCTAAATTAATTCAAATTCATGAGATTTTCTCACAACTCATTTATATTCACATATATAAATGAAATATAAATATAAATCAATCAAATCTAAATCCAAAATTTAAATCCCTACTCCAAAATTTCCTCTAAAAAGACTTAGCCTAGATCATGATCAAATCACCTCAAATTCATGAGATTTTCTCATAATCCATTTATATTCTCATTTATATTCACATATATAAATGAAATATAAATTCAAACAATCAAAATCGATTCCAAAAGTCAAACTCAAATCTATTCAAAATCCAACCTAAGTCATTCTAGTTAAAATCTTGAACTTAGCCAAATCAACTTCAAATCAAGCCAAACTCTTGATTTTCCTTCATGATTCAATCAACCCTAGAATCATGAATCCAAATATAAATACAAACTTTAATCACTAAACCAAAAGTCAATAAAAAAATCAAACCCTAAATCCATTCATGTTCTTTGTTTGAATATGAAATTATCAGATGAATCAAAATCCATTTGACTTCAAACCACTTGTAAATGGATTTCTATTTCAATCATAAATCTATATTCAAGATCAATCAAACTCAAATCAAGCTTTGACCAAGCCATTTGACCCACTTAGGCTCACTTGACCCAAAGTGACCTAAAGTACCCTTATGAGCTAAATTCTAATCCTAACCATATTGGATTGAACTAAGCCCATATATGCCTCACATCATGATCAACAATCATCATGGGATGATCAATCAATCAAACTGGGTCAAACCAAGTCAAACTTAAGGGTTGAGCAAGTCAACACTTAGCCAAAATGAAACCTAACATAACCAAAATCCACCATAGGCCAAATTGATTGAAACCATTGATCTAAGTTCATTCGTCAACTATGTTTGAACTTGACCAAGTCAACATTTGAGCCTAACCTAACCCAATTGGCCACTTGACCCAACTTGACCCAAATTGACCTAAAAAGTCAAAATATGTCAAAACTTGATCTAAGTCAAATTGATTGAAACCAATGGGTCAAGTTCATTCCAAATCACTTGTTGAACTTGACCAAAGCCTCAATTGGCCAACTAAACTAACCTAGCATAATTAACCTTGAACCCAACTTGACCTAAAAGGGTCATGTTAAGCCAAATTTAAACTTAACCAAAAATGATTAAAAAAAAAGATACCAATCCACTTCATATGACTAACCAAACCTAAACCTACCCATGATCTAGCTCAAATAGGTCAAATGGGTCAAATTGGTCAACTTGACCCGTTTGACCTAAATGAAGTCATATGAACCAAATTCAAACCTAAACCAAATTGAATCAAACCAATGTACCAAAACATTTTAAATGGTCATATGAACTAGACCCAACCCTTGGTTTGACCCAATTTGACCAATTGGTCAACTTGACCCAAGTTGACCCATTTTGACCTAAATGGATCAACATGAGCCAAACCATATCAAATGAACTCCAAATCCAATGAAACTTGGCCAAACCCATTTTCTCAACATACAGCATATTCAAATTCAAAAATCAACCAAATGACCATTCTACCCCTAGGCCATAGAATAAATTTTGGCCAAATCCATGGGGAATTTGGTCAAGTCCTCTTCATATCTACTTGATACCTTCCTAATAGGTCAAGTAAATCCTATAGAGGGTGGTGCACCCAACCCAATGGTTTTGGGTCTGCCCAACTTGACCCAAGGCCAAAACCAAGCACATGGCTCAAATTAGTCATATGGAAAACCTCCCTCCACTTATTTTGAAGCATATGGGAGGTTACCACTCCACTCCCTAACCCAAACCGACCATGTGCAAACTTCTAATACACCAAACAACCCATTGCCTAAGATCAATTGGATCAAAATGGCAAATATAGCTTCGACTATCCGATTGCCATAGGAGGAGATATACTCCCCCAAATTTCACTTGAATTCAATCGAGGTTAAGCTTCCTAGAAAGATTTTGAATATGCTATTCTCGATTTTCCTCAAGTGAAAACAGGGGAGCTCCATTGATTTGCAAACTTTCTCCACACTCCAATTCAACCAAATTTCCTTTGCACACTCCACCAGTGGGTCAAGTTGAGCTTGCCCAAGCCTTTTCCCAAGCTCCAAAGGCATAGGAAGGCTCACCTAGATCAAAGCAATAAGGAAGCTAAGGAGGAGTTGGTCCATAGAGCTATCCACTCAACCTCAGGAGCTAAAACTTTCACCACAGCTTCATCTCAACCAGACGAAGCTCCTCCAAGTGAATCGAGCTCTGGTGATCACCTTCAATGAGATTAGACATTTTTTGACCACTAAACACCGTGTGTATTGGTCCTTTGTGAAAGAAATGTTAATGGCATGAAATTTCAGCCATTAGATGTGATTATCATTAGTAGATGGTGTGTGCAAGCTTTCATTCCAATCTGAGCTCGATCGAGCTCGGATCTTCCCTTTGAAAGTGGAAGATCTCCATTATTCCTCAGGGAAGAACATGGGTGATCTCTGGTCATCCATCCGCGCATTTTGGATGGACGGTCAAGATTAAATGCACGTTTTATATCCTATTTCATCCCTCTAAACCGTAGGTTATTTTCTGGTAGTTCGATCCTTGATCAACACGATAAAGTAGCGCCACATAGGTGCTACAACATGATGTTTAAGTGGCCGCTTGTTGCTTGATGCGTAAAGCGATCCGAAGTCACCGTGATGTCACCATGGATTAAGGGAATTAATTAAGGTTTATTTAATTCTAATTAATCCTAAATTTCAAAAAATTCATATCTCTCTGAAGAAAAACCTGAAAAATATGAGGTAAATTACCACTGAAAGATAATTCAATCTAAAATATTCTAAAATTAGTTTTAATGAATTTTGAATTGTAGCTTTCTCTGATTTTGGCTTTTATTGGAAATATTATTTTAATAACTCCCTAATTAATCCACTGATTAATCTCAAACTTCTTGTGTATATTTTCGGGGATGACTTTTGCCTCCTCTAATTTTTTGGGGATTTATTGGTGGCTTAATTTAGGGAATTGCTAATTCATTTCTTAACCCCCTTTATGTAATTAAGGATAATTAAAGGTTTATTGACCTCATTTTAGAATGAGCTCTCAACCCCTCCATCTTAGACATAGAACTCCTCTTAGATCTTAAGAGTTTCCTTAGTCTTAAGACATGTCTAGTTATTAGGTGGACACTCAACCTAGTCTAGAGACTTAGAAGAGTAAGCTATAGGAATAGGTCATGCCTTAGGGGTGTTAGGAAATTTTCCTACCTTTAGCTTGAACCATTCCTCACCTTTCCTTCCTTCAAGTCAAACTCCAAATCAATCTTAATTGATTTTCTCCAAACTCAAATCAACTCCATATGATTGAAATCCATGATTGAAATATATGATTGAAGCCCATGAATGAAATTTCCTAAGTCCAAATTTTATTAAATCCTTAAATTTTCCTTTAAGGACTTAACCAAAATCATGATCTAAACCAATTCAAACTCATAAGATTTTCTCATAATTTATTTATATTCTCATATATAAATGAAATATAAATTCAATTCTATCAAATTAAACTCAAAGTTCAAAACCAATTCACGAAATTTTCTATGTCCTTTAAGTTTTCCCTTAAGGACTTAATTTAAGTCATGATCAAATCAATTCCAACTAATGAGATTTTCTCAAAACTCAATTACATTCCCATTTATTTTCACATATATAAATGAAATATAAATACAAATCAACCAAATCAAATCCTCAAATTAAATTCGAAATCTAAAATCTTTCTTAAGTCCTTAATTTTCCATTAATGGACTTAGCTTAAATCATGATCAAATCAATTCAAATTCATGGGATTTTATTATAACTTATTTATATTCTCATTTATATTCACATATATAAATGAAATATAAATATCAATCAATCAAACCAAATTCTAAATTTCAAATCACAACTCCAAAAATTTCCTAAGTCCTTTAAAATTCCATTTGAACGGACTTAGCCTAAGTCGATCAAATCACTTAAAACCCTTGAAATTTTTTCATGATCCATTTATATTCTAATTTATATTCACATATATAAATGAAATATGAATTCAAAAAATTAAAACCTATTTCAAAAATCAAATTCAAATCCATTCAAAATCCAATCTAATTCTTTCAAGTCAAAATCTTGAACTTAGCTAAATCAATTTCAAATCAAGCCAAACTCTTGATTTTCCTTTATGATTCAATCAACCCTACAATCAAGAATCCAAATATAAATACAAACTTCAATCATGAGATCAAAAATCAATTCAAAAATCAAACCCTAGATCCTTTCATATTCTTTCTTTGAATATGAAATTGTCAAATGGATCAAAACCCATTTGACTTCAAATCACTTGTAAATGGATTTATATTTCAATCATAAATCCATATACAAGTTCAATCAAACTAAAATCAAGCTTTGACCAATCCATTTGACCCACTTAGGCTCAGTTGACCCAAAGTGACCTAAAGTACCCTTATGAGCCAAATTCTAATCCTAACAAAATTGGATTGAACCAAACTCACCTATGCATCTCATCATGATCAACAATCATCATGGGATGATCAATCAATCAAATTGGGTCAAACCAAGTCAAACCTAAGGGTTGACCAAGTCAACACATAGCCCAAAATGAATCCTAACATAGCTAAATTCCACCATAAGCCAAATTGATTGAAACCATTGATCCAAGTTCATTCCAAATCACTTGTGGAACTTGACCAAAGCCTCAATTGACCAACTAGACCCAACCTAGCCCAATTGACCTTAGACCCAACTTGACCTAAAGGGGTCATGTTGAGCCAAATTTGAACTTAACCCAAATTGATTGGAAACAAAGATACCAATCCACTCCATATGACTAATTAGACCTAAGCCTACCCTTGAGCTACCTCAAATAGGACCAATGGGTCAAATAGGTAAACTTGACCCATTTGACCTAAGTGAAGTCATATGAGCCAAATTCAAAATTAATCGAAATTGAAACAAACCAAAGCCACCAAAACATTTCAAATGGTCATATGAATTTGACCCAACCCTTGGTTTAACCCAATTTGACCAATTGGGCAACTTGACACAAGTTGACCCATTTTGACCTAAATGGGTCAACATGAGCCAAACCTTATCAAATGAATTCCAAATCTTATGAACTTGGCCAAACCTAGTTTTTTCACATACCCAACATATCCAACTGAAAAATTAGCTAAATGACCATCCTGCCCCTAGGTCATAGAATAAATTTTGGCCTAATCCATAGGTAATTTGGTCATACCCTCTTCATATCAACTTGATGCCTTCCTAATAGCTCAAATGGACCTAATGAAGAGTGGTGAACCCAACCCATTGGGTTTGGGTCAGCCCAGTTGGCCCTAAGGCCAAACCCGACCACATGGGTCAAATTGGCTCATTCCAAATCCCTCCTCCACCCTATTTGATGCACATGGGAGGTTGGGAATCCACTCAAGGCCTCAAACCTACCATGTATAAAGAGCTAATAGCCTAAACAACCTCCCCATTATGGTCAATTGGATAAAAATGGCAAAGGAGGTGTCGGCCATCCGATTGCCATAGGGGGAGATATACTTCACATAATTCAATTCAAAATTATGATTCCCTCATTCGATCAAGCCATAGAGAGTGTTAGGAAAGATCAGAGAGCCTTCTTAAGCATTCTAAGGGGATTTTAAATTTCTTCTTCTTGGTTTTCTCCATTGAAAAATAAGGGAGCTCCTTTGAATTTCCAACTTTCTCCACACTCAAAATCACTTCAATTCCTCTTGCACACTTCCTCTAAGGATCAATTCGAGTGCACTCAAGCATCCATTTGAGTTCCCACAGTAAGGAGAGCCTTAATTGGATCAAAGCTGCAAGGGACATCGAGTGGTGTTGGTCCATAGGAAGATCCACTCAACCCTAAGGCCTAAAAATTTCAACAAGGCTTCATCTCCACTAAAGGAAGCTACCCATCAATCTCGAGCGCTGGTGATCACCTCCGGTGAGGTATGGAATTCTTCGACCACTTAGCATAGGACGTGTTGGCTTTTGTGAAAGGAATTTTTAAGTCATGCAAAATCTACCGTTGGATATGCCCCTTATTGGTTTTAGATGGTGTGGGTAAAATTTTGTTTCCATCTGAACTCAATTGAGCTCGAATCTTCCTCTAGATCATGGACGGTCTCTATGAGCTTAGGAGAAGAACTGGGGAGATCTTGGCCATCCATCTATGTGTTTTGGATGGACGATTGAGATTATTCCCATGTTTAGAAATTCATTTATCCTTTTATAAGCCGCGAGTTGATCCCTGGTCATTCAATCTTTGATCAAATGACAGGGATCAATGTATGCCCACCATAATGATGTGACATATAAGTAAATGGCTCACTGCAATGCATGTCGAAACCACCACCGCATGTCAGCGGATCGAGGGATTAGTTAGGGAATTTAATTAATGATTAATTAATCTCTTGATCTTCTAAAAATTATATCTCTCCCAATAAAATTCAAAAAAAACATGAGGTAAAATCCTATGGAAAGATAATTCAACCTAGAATATTTTAAAAATAATTTCAATGGATTTTGAGTTTTATAGAAAAATATATTTTGCTAATTACCTCTTAATTAAACCTTGATTAATCCTAAACTTCTTGGGTATATTTTAAGGGATTACCTCTGGCTCCCCTAATTTTTTTGGGATTTATTGAAGGTTTAATTGGGGTAATTGCAAATATATTTATTAATTACTCTTCTAATATAATTAAGAATAATTAAGGTGTTATTAGTGATTTTAATCCATTATTAGAGTTGATTAAGTTAGATCAAGTAAATAAGAGGTTTAGGGAATAATTTTGGAGCATTTCCCCTAAGGTATTCACTAAATCCCTTTGTCTTTCCTTAATCCTCTCTTAATTAAGGGTTAATTCATTAATTATCCCTTTAATTAATTTCTAAAGATTATAAAAACTTCCAAAACTTAATTAATCTACCTTGGGTAGATGCTTAGGTGTTTAAGAGCCTAAGTTCAATTAAGAAAATCAAAACCCAATTCATATGTGTGAAGGGGTGTTTTGAAATTACTTAAGCTAAATCCTTTAGCTTAATTAACAATTAATCATGATCCAAATTGCATTAGGCCCTTTTCTTCCTAGGTGCATTGCAAGCTTAAATTCTTTGTGCATTTTTATGTCATCTCATTGGCTCATAATTATTTGGTTAACTATGTTAAGTTGGTGTAGGTAAGGGATAATTAATTTGCTTAATTCATACCTTAACCTAACTAATACATAAAAATTAATCTAATCATCTAAAAATTAAAAAAGAATATCAAACAAGGAATGGGTTAGGAATAACAAACTCAACTCACCTTTTCAAAACTAAATCAAACTTAAAACTAAACAAAAATCACATTGAATACACTTTGATTTATTTTAAACTTTCTTATTCCATAAGAATGTCTTTAGGATCTAATTAAAGTGAATGTGTTTACATGATTTCATTGCTTTGATTCTTTCCCCAACATGTTAAATTTGTATGTCATGTGGTTTCATGCATCCATATTTTTCAAATTCAAATTGAAAAATGAAATTGTGTACTTTATGTCAAAATTACATGTATTGGATAAAGTAGAAATTTGAGTGGCTATTATCACTACTAAATTTAAATTATTTTCAAAACATATAAATCAATTATTAGATATGAAAGTGTGTAACTTATATTTTAATTATATGCTTGCATGTGAAGAATATATGGATGTGCTTAGCATAGATTTCCTTTCTCTCTTATGTCAGTATAATTTTGAATAAGAGTTGGTGAAATGTATGGTTCTTTTGAAAAGAACTTAACACTTGCCTAATTCCACATCCTATTCATTTCTATGCTATCTCTTAAGAAGGGTTACCTATACTTGCACACATAAACTGCATAAATAAAATGAATCAATTAATACAACTTTTGTATTCTTCTTTTCCATTTCATTTCTTTTGTACCCATGTTTATTTTTAAGGAAAGTGGTATATTAGTCTGGACAACCCTGAGGTTGAGAGGCTTTAAGTAGCCTGAAGTACGTCTTATACCTTACACCTCTGGTTAACAATGGCGTTATACTCAGTTATGCCTTTCTTACTTTCATGTATGCATGTGAAAAAATTTGATATAGAAATCCTTTTCTACTTAAGAAAATCATTCACATTAAACTTCTAAATTTCCTTAAGTGAATTACTTAGCATGCATCATAAAGTGTGTTAAATATTCTCATTTGTATGTATAGATATTCTTAGGATTCATTCATATGCATGTTATATATGTTGGAAAAAAATGAAGTAATGTGTTTTTTGTAAAGTTGGTTCAATTTATTTAATCTTAAAATGCCTTTCTTTTTGAATAAGTTTGTTTAAAGTTCATCTAAACTTAGGATTAGTTAAAATATTTAACCAAAACATTCACTAATTAGAAATTACTTAGGTTAGGGAAGGAAAGAGAAGTTCCCTAGCTCTTTCCCTCTCTTTACAACTTAGTCATTAATTATTTGATTTACTTGAACTTAATCAAAACATGAAATAAAAATCAACCCAAAATAATTAAACAACCTAAATTAAACCCTCCTCTAAGTTGAACCTATTTTCATACTTAGAAAATTTGAACCTAAAGCCATAGCTAAGCATACCACACACACATTAGCTTAAGTCACCGCTTCTAGCTTTAAGTTAGGGCGGTGCATAGTTTGATGTTTTAATTTGTTTTATGATATATGTTTTGACTAGATTTTAGGGTGTATGATCGTGGAATGAATGGTAGGATGCTCTTAGTCTAATCATTATTTTCTGTAGGTGATTATGCTTAAGGGGCATTATCATAAATAAAAATATAAATACTTTTGCTTGCAGGTGCTTTATACCCCTAAGCATAATCCAATAGGCCAGGTAGACTTAGTCACCCATTTGTGGGGTGATAAGTCCAATATACATGCTTGGGATTTGTGTGGTTTGTCTTAGCTAATCTCTATTTTACAGGTGTTAGTTAGATTTCTATTCTTGTCCTTTTCATGAAAATTTGTGCAATTAGGATTTTGGAATGATTGTTATGCAAATTAGGATGAGCATTGGTCATAAAATCCTATCTTATGCACCATGTGAAGCCTTGGAGCATCTACCTTCCAACCATCCAAAAGAAGGAACCAAAGAAGAAATAAGAAAAGAAGAATAAAGAAGAAAAGAAGAAAGAAGAAATAAAGCTTGAAGACCCCCATAATAATGAATCCCTTACTTAATTATAATTTAATTCATTTTTAATCCGGGTTGTATAAGGGTAGAGCTCAGCTATCCAATTTGATATTTTTGGTTTGTGCGGTGGTGCCCGACTACAATGGCCTTTTATTCTTTTTGTGATTAGATTTATAAATTGATTGATAATTTGTTTAGCTTTTGCATTAAGTATAATCTTTTCCTAGTTTCTTTCTTGCATTATGTATGACCTTGATGTGGATTAGGCTCTTTAGAGAAAAATAAATCTTTTACCAAGCTTAACAACTCAAATTGAAAATAAAGAACTCACTACCTCGCCTAAAGCTTAGATTTAAAATCAAGATAAAAGAATTAGCAATGCCTTAGCTGGATGAGTATTTCTTTTACAATATCATGCACAAATGCATTTTATTTTACTCTTGATTAGAGGGCTTCCTCCTTCACCTGAGAAACTTGGCTTGACCTTTGAGAGCCATGGTGGAAACACACCTCCTCCCTTCTTGCTGATTTTGGCCAATAACTTTATTTCTCATGCATTAGGCATATGAATCCTATTATCCTAAGTCAAAATAATAGTCCAAAAATTAAAATAATAATGAAATTTGAATTGCATTAGATTTAGGTCATTTGAAGCATACCTTTTACATGATCTAGTCTCTTAGGGCGTGAGTTTAAGGAGTTAGTCTCTTTCTAAATAAATAACAGCTTATCTATCTTGCATAAGCATAATGACTTATCTATATGTATTTAAAATTATAGGAGGAATTAGTTGGCGGCCACCCCTAGGCAGTTGTAATTCCACACTGTCGGGTGGTTTGTCCTCTCTTGTGAAGGAAAACCAATTACCCATTTTCATCTTAAATTTAGGTTGTGCTTTCAGCCCTCACCAAAGCTCCCTAGATTTAGGTTATGAGGTTATTTCTCCCCTTTGTGGGCTATAAGCATAATTCTTCACCTCTTAGGCATTTCCTTAATCTTGTGTTAAGGAATCATAAGTCCTAAATTTTTAATGAAAAATGCAACTCAAATAAATTAAATCAATTTCAAAAATATAAAGCCTAATCATAGGATAGTTTGAGATGCTCAAGTTTCCTAACATCGTGGATATCTCCTACTTCTTCATTTGGCTTTGATAATAACTCTCTTGATCAATCTCATTTGATCTTCAAAATGAACTAATCGATTAATAGTCTTTTCCTATTGAAATCTTTGAAGATAATGATCATTTACCTTAATCGAGAGTTTTTCTAAGGAATCCCCATTCCTTAGGATATAATTAACTATTGAAGATTTCCCCTATAGAGAACTTAACGAACCTAATTTAAAATAAACCCTGCTTTACTTTTTCAAATAAAGTAGGGGAAGAATCTCTGGTACATATGCAAACTCATCGTCCTTAGGAGTCCTTATTGAGGTGATTAGGTCCATTAAAGGGTAGTGACTTCTATCCCTCAAGATAATACATTTTTTCTTGATGACGTACCTGATCACCTAAATAAGTACATATGTGAATCTATGTGGTATCCTCAAGAGATGAATTTCTATATGCTCGCCTCCTCATTTCTCCCCATTGATTTGAAAGGCGACTCCTCTATAAAGATTTTTCTCCACATATTTTTCTAGTGACTTCGCTGGGGATGGTTCCTCTCTCCATATTATGATCATTGTCTTTGAATATCAATATTGGGTTTGTACTTTAGTATGAATTTGAGACTATCCTTCTTTTCGTTGGAACTTAGCTTATTTCATTCTTAAGTTGAGTTAGCCTAAATCTTTAGGTTTTAGGACCACATCCCGTGTTGGTCTTAAAACTCCCGTAAAGATAAAAAGTTCTAAATAAAAAAGTAAATATTTAAAGACTTCCCCATTATCATTTTTATGATAAGAAAAGGTTCATTCTAAAATAATAAAAATAAAATAAATTCTCCATAAGAACTTTGCTTTTCAAGAAAGAACTTTTTCAAAAATACACTTGACAAAATATTTTCCACAAATTTTTATCACCTTCATTTAACAATTCTCATAATTGTTACATGTAAGAATTTTCAAAAATAAAACTAACAAAATTTTCCAAAAAGCACAAATGAACATCTTCTTTCAATTCACTTTGGTGAAGATTTCATTTTCAAGATAAAATGAACAATCATCTTTCCAAAAATCACAATAATAAAGTTTTAAAAAAGCACACATAAACCTTTCCATTCAATTCACTTATACCTATTGAATGGAAGTTTCATCTTCAAATAAAATAAAATTTTCAAAAGCATATGTGAACATCTTCATTTAATATACTCAAATTTATTAAATAAAGATTTCATTCCTAACTAAAAAATAACATCATCTTGGAAATCCCACTTAAACATATCTCACATATGATTAAGTTGGAACTCCCCTCTTTCAAAAAGCAATAATCACATGCAAAATAAAAATTTCACATTTCAAAAATAAAATTGATCTCCATTCCTACATACCCAAATTTGTTGAAAGGAAGTCCTACTTCCAAAAAAAAAAATTAAACTTAACAATCATGTTTTCAAAATTCAAACATATTTTGGAACTTCATTTAGCATACTCAAATTTGCTAAGTGAAGTCTCCAAATTCAAAACTCAAAATTTTCAAACATATTTGAACTTCATTTAGCATACTCAAATTTGATAAGTAAAGTTTCCAAATCCAAATAAATAAATAAATCAACAATCATATTTTAAAATTTTCAAACACATTTTGGAACTTCAATTAACATACTTAATTACTAAGTAAAGTTTCCAAATCAAAATTCCAAAAATTTTCAAACACTTTTAGAACGTCATTTAGCATACTCAAATTTTCTAAGTGATGTCTCCAAAACCTAAATTCAAAAAATTTTCAAATACCTTTTGGAACTTCATTTAGCATACTCAAAATTGTTAATTGAATTTTTCCAAATCCAAAATCAAAAATCAACAATCATATTTTAAAATTTTTAAAACATATTATGGAACTTCATTTAGCATACTTTAAGTGAAGTCTCCAAAGTCAAAACCAAAATTTTCAAGCACCCTTTGGAACTTCTTTCCTTAGCATACCAAATTTGCTAAGGAGAAGTTTCCATTCTCAAAACCAAAATAAATCAAAAATTTTGAACACATCCTTTAGAATTTCATTTAGCATACTCAAATTTGCTAAGTAAAATTTCCATTTCACAAAATTAAGTGGGACTTCATCTTTAACATACCAAATTTGCTAAAGTAAAGTCTCCACTTTCAATCAAATCAAAATGAAATGAAACACTTAGGATTTTCTTAGCATACCAAATTTGCTAAGGATCCTACACTTTTCAAAATCAAAACATTAAAATAAAAATGAAATACTTAGGATTTCCTTAGCATACCTAAATTTGCTAAGAATCCTATTTTTAAAAATCAAGCAAAAAACATGTGGATTCTTCACTTATTATACCTAAATTTGCTAAGTGGGAATTCTAAATTTTCCAAAATATAAAACAAAATAAAAAATTTCACAAAATGAAACAATCATCTTCAAAGCACTTTACTTAGCATACTCAAATTTGCTAAGTAAAATTCTAAAAATAATCAAACAAAAACAAAATCAATTTGACCTTACTTTAACATACCTAAATTTGTTAAAGGAAAGGTTCCTCAAATCAAAAATTCAAATTCAAAAAAACATGAACCTATGGAAGCATCCTTCTCAAAAATTTTGAATCCATATTTAAACATACCTAAATTTGTTGAAGTTGGATTCATATTCAAAATTTCTCTTTCAATCAATCTTGTCAAATCTATTTGAACCACACTTAACACTTCCAAGTTATTGGATGTGGGTTCAAATTTTCAAATCAAAAATTCAAAAATTTATAAAGATATAATTCTGATACAAATTCATTTCTCATTGCAGATTCTTATAGTCAATATAGTGGAAGTTAAGTTTTTAATCTTTTGATTAGATGGCAATGTAAGTTTATTTTACTTCCCCATGGTATGGATCTAGCATTGGATCAAGCCAACTTCCCCCAATTGGACCATACCCATCTGATTCACTTTGGTAGGGGATTCAAGGGAGCCATGATTACATGTGAGGGCACTCCCCTCACTATAGTTAATAGGACCACGGTGACTGGGAAAAAGCCAGTCATCATGATTGATTTACCCTCTGACTTTGATATTCCTCCCTGAAGAAGAAAGCGGTGGCAGTCCCACAGGCTTTAGTTGTGATAGTGCTTGTAGTACCTACAGTACCAGCCCCGATTGCAATACACCCCAGAGTTTCTCATACTGCCCTAATGAGGGTTAGCACCATCTCATTTGTACACTCTAAGGGTAATGCTCCCCTAGTCTCAGGGCTTACCTCCCCTACATTTGAGTATGGGTCTAGCTCTCACTCCTCCCATCCTACCTGGACACAGCATAGGAATAAGAACTGCATGATCAAACGGTACCACACTAGGATCACTAGGAGTTGAGCACTGCGCTCATGTGATGAGTTCCCCATTGCTTCACCACTGGTTACAGAAAACTAGTTCCATCCTCTCTCTCTAGGTTAGATAGAGAGGATGTTAGGAGAATTCGCTCATCACCCTCTGGTGCATTATCACCAAGTTTACTAGAGCAGGAGGTCGACGCCTCCACTGCCTTTTATGCCGTGTAGGTGAGCATATGGACGCTTAGTGTCAATCGCTTTGATCTTTGATCCATCATCCCCATAGCATGGGAAGCAAATACTGAGAGGGGCCCAAGAGGCCCATACACATATTACGAGGGAGAGCATAGGTTCAACCGCCATCCTTCCGCTTATTATTTTTCCATGTTTACCCGCATCACCATACTAATAGTATCCTTCTTACTGGGACTAGTCATCACTGAAGGAAAACTTCTATACATAGAGAGTCAGTGGTGTCTCCACCCCACCGCTCTACCCCTCGTCTGCCATCACCAGTCGAGGTTACAACATCTCTAGTTCCATCTAAGGCCATGAAGGCCATATCTGGAGAAGCACATTGGTGATCGCTATGCCAAGGGATCCCACCTATCTACACCTCCTATGGCAAGGCCGAAGCTCTCCTGCTGACCTTCTCCCTAGTGGTGGTGGAAGGAGTGGCACCGAGCATCATGGTCATCCTTCACCAACTCTACCACTCCCGATGTGGAAATGGTGACATATTTGATGATGATGCCCAACCGCATGATAATAGAACATCTTAAGATTGTTACACCTCTCATAGCCAGTAGTAGTCAGGAGTGTCATTCATCCAATGAGTACAGTCCACTTAGGATTGACTCTTCAATGGCAGGCGAGGTTTGATGCCTCTCAGTGCATGATAAGATACCGGCCGCCAAATTATTTGTACGCCGATGGATCATTCTTTAGATGAGATAGTGGCACATTATTTTATGGAGAAGGAGATCTTGGGGTACAACTGGTCAGATGAAGAGAAAGTCAGCTTCGATCCCAATGAAGATGACTTATTGGGAGACTCTTGAGGTTGGTTGACACTAGAGGATCTCTCAGGGAACAATAAGCCATGGAAGGTGATGAGGTTGATCGAAGACACAGAATCACCCACACCCTGACATCAATTGAGGCAAAAAGGATGACAGATAGGATGGCACACGCTAGAGGACTTGTTAGTAATTTCAGGTCGTAAACAAGCCCCTTTAGTTCATCCTACTACAGCCGACATCGGCCACTGTAGTGCATGTCTTGGACCCCCAAGACTCTACCTCCGCAAGAGCAAGGTAGCACTAATGTATAGAAGGTAGGAAAGTACCTCCATAAAAAAGATATAAAATCCATGGTTGGCAAAGAAGTGAAGGAAGCTTTGGCTCAAGCCCGGGAGGATCATCGCCCCAAAGGGTAGACCCCCCAGAGAATTTGATATCCAATATCCCAAGGGTTTTGTGCCTCCTTCCTTCAAAAGCTTTGATGGCAATGGAAACCCAAGGCAGCACATAGCACACTTCAGGGCCAGTTATTGCAATGTAGGTGGCAGCGAAGCTTTGATCTTTCATCTTTTTGTTAGTATCCTAGTTGGTATTGCTTTTGATTGGTATGCTGAATTGCCCAATGGTTCAGTAAAGATATTTGCTGAGTTAGTGCAACTCTTTATCAAGAGATTTGCTGGAGCTCAGCAAAGGGTTACTGTAGTGATCTAGCACAACAAAGACGGTGAGTCCCTAATGATTATATTCTTCGATGGCATAACTGTATGAAGTATGAACTAGGTCAACAACATGCCATTGAGATTCTCTTGAAGAATATCCATGGCTTGATCGCCTTCATGCTTAAGGGCTTCACTATCAAGATATTTGAGAAGCTAATCAACAAGGTAGCTAGTCTATAAGGAGAGGCCAAACATTTGCCTTTTCAAGATCAGTTACTTAAAGCGAAGCCACAAAAAGGTATATGAGAAGATGCCAGGGACAATTACAATGGTTGATAAGGGGAAGCAGCCAGCTAGAGATCAGAGACCATGACCTCATTTCAACCTCCTTTGCCATCATCGAGAAGCCCTCGGCCCACCACATTTCCATGGCCAAGACATCCATCGCCATATACCACCAAGAAGCAAAGATCATATACCGCCATGTAACTATGGTCCACCTACTCTTTTAGATAAGTTAAATAAACCTTATTCTTTTAAGAGGGAGGTAATCAAGAAAATCTTTAAAAATCTCTTAAAGAATCTTGATTTTCAACTACCTGAGCCTAGGAGACCAGAGGGAGTGGGAAAAAGTCATGATCCAAACTTTTTCTCTTACCACCGTATGTTAGGCCATATTTTGGAGGATTGCTTCACATTCAAGGACTGGCTTGAACATAGTTTCAAGATCGTTGTTGTAGTTATCCCAAAGGAATACCTTGTGGAACATCCTTCTAGTTTCATTAGGGTAGTCCTTAGGGATACATGTGATCTACCAAAACTAAAGAAGGTTAGGATATTTCTTTATCCAAAACCTCTAAGAAGATCATTCAAAAGATCAAGAAGCTTTCCTTGCAGGTGTCTGAGTTAGCTCAAACCTCCAACACCAAGGAAGGTTTGCAAGTTTCTAGTGCTAACTCTAGAAAGGGGAGCTCAGCAGTAGCGACAGCATATGTCAGCCTGAGATAGCCCTTTAGCAAAGCCACCGACCGTGTCCAGCCTCCAGCCTATAGTTGCAGCTTCCACATCGATGACTTCTTCCATTTCAGCTAGCTCTTCTATTTCTTCTACTAGTAGAACTCTTGTATCAGTGGTTAAGGGTATCAAATTCCTTACTCCACTCACTTTACTTGATTTCAACTTTGTACCTCCAAACGAATCCAAGAAATTGAAGAATAAAGCTAGTTTGAATTACATTTGTGTCACTTCTGATGGGTTATCTTCTTCTATTCCTAGAGATAACTCATTAAGTCAAAATAAATATAACAATTTTGGCCTTTCCTCTTTCTGATTTAGAGTTGGACTTTCCAACTCTGAATATTATGGGTTAACCTCTTGAGATAGACTTGGAATCATCTAATTCTGAGGGTCCCATAGGAGAAGCTGTAGGTGAGCCTGATGTGAAGGTAAAACCTTCCACCACCTTGCCTCAAGAGATCACTGAAGTCAACCTCTGTAGTGGCAAGGTTCTACCTCCTGCACCTCAAGATGAGGAAATGTCATAAAGATTGAGAAGCACTTCCACAGGATGCTCCACCCATGGATATGCTTGTAGAAGACCACCCAAAGGTGGACTACCATGTCCTTTCTCATATAAGAAAATTATCATCTAAGCTAAGCATATATAATGCCCTTGTCTTATCCAAAGATATGAGGGAATCACTAATCAAGGCCTCCTTGATCTTGAAATATACTTAGCTTAGCTGACCGCCATAGGTGAGGAAGCACATTATGCAAAAGAAGCCCAAGGGATCACCTTCATAGATGAAGACCTTCTTCTGGGAGACTTGGAGCACAACCATCCCCTATACATCTTGACATGGAATGTTTGGACTCACTAGGGTTCTCATGGATTCAGGTGCATCGGTGAACATTATGAGTCTAAAGACCCTTGCCTATTTGAGGATCGACATCTCCACACTCCAAGGAGATCGGATGATGTTGAGAGGATTCAATGACCAAGGTGAGCGAGCTTTAGGTTCTATAGTGTTACCTTTAGAGAGGTGACTGGAGACTGAAGCCAAGTTCTACATCATTGATTTGAATACTTTCTTCATTGCTTTGCTTGGTAGGCCTTAGATACATGAAAATAAGATCTTTCCATCCTTCCTTCATCAGTGCATCAAGTTCAGAAAAGATGGGATTGAGTACCATGTCAACAGAGATGAAAAGCCATTTTCAGTTAGAGAGGTTGAGATTTATGAGGATGTGACCTACTATCTTCCTCAAAACACCCTTTCTCATGAACTTGGAAAAAATTTAAATATAAAAGAAAAAGAAAATGAAGAAAAAGAAAAGACAAAAGAAAATGAAAAGAAAAATAAAAGTCCAAGTGAACAAGAAAGGGGAATTGAAGAAGAAATAGATCTGCATCATTCCACCCATAGTTCATTCCATAATATGTACATGTGGGTAGGATGGCTCAACCTCCACCAAAGCAGGTGTGGAAGACTCTAGTTGGCCTCACCAATAGAGGTTGTGTTCCAGTTCATAGAGTACCCTACTATTCACATAGACTTGGAATCCAGCTGGAGGATGAGTCTAATGTGATTAGTATACCAACCCCTCTCAGGGTTCCATTGGAGGTGATTTTGATCCGCAGAGATGAAGACCGTGCCTCCAAGCAAAGCAAAGTATTCAAATAGGTTTATGTGAAATTATTAGTAGCTGGGAACCTTTCTTACCTCACTTACATCTCGAAAGTTGAAGGTTTAGTAGTTAAGGAAGTCCCTAAGTCTTCGTGACATGAAAGAAGAGGTTCTTTTAGATCATCCTCAAGTCCCGCAATGTAACTTGAGGATGATACTTTTAAGGAATTAATGGAATTACCTTTTGACTTTTACTCGCCTTGTGTTCAAAATCTTATACATAAAGGTTTAATTCCTCACACATGGTCCAAGCAGAGGTCAAAGTACTTCAAGAAGATGTGGAACAACACAAGAAGGGAAGCACAATCAAGAGCAGGACTAGGATTCGCTACAGTGGGTCCGATTGATGATGAAGATTACTGCTTAATTGTTACCAATCATTTGGAGTCTGATAGTTTCTTCTCACACATCCCCAACTCTTATGAGGATGTGTGTTTAGAAACCTCAGATGATCCAGATGATCTCCAAGTCAAAGAGGCACCGTCAGAGTTTGAAGAGGAGATTCATTCAACGATCGACAAGCTTAAGAAAATCAACCTTAGAACAGAAGAAAATTCACACCGACATACATCAATTCGTTGCTGAATGAAGAAGAAACCAATGACTTAGTTAGGCTATTGATTGAGTTTAAATACTTCTTCGCATGGAGTCATGAAGAAATGCCTAGATTATCTCCTAATATAGAATCCACAAGATAGCAATAGACCCTAACGTTACCCCTATTAAGCAAGATCAGAGACGCATGTGATTAAAAATTGAACAATAGGTTATTTCTGAAGTCAAGAAATTGATCGATGCTAATTTCATCAGTGAAAAAAAATATCCTACTTGGTTAGCTAGTGTCGTACTATTTAAGAAGGAGAATGGCCAAATTTGCATATGCATTGATTTTAGGGACTTAAACAAGGCATATCTAAGGATGAGTTTCTTCTTCCTATACCAGAGTTAATGATGGTCATTGCCTCATCTCATGTAGTCTTCTCTTTCATTGATGGGTCATCTGGCTATAACCAAATCAAGATGTCTTCTGAAGATGAAAGAAACACTGCTTTTTGAATCCTGATTGGAATCTTTTGTTTTATGGTCATGCCTTTCGACCTTAAAAATGCTGGTGCTACATACCAATAGGCCATACCTTAGATATTCAATGAACTCATCTATCATCAGTTGAGTGCTACGTTGATGATCTAGTAGTCAAGAGCTTAGAAAAGGAAGATCATCTCTTTGACTTGAGAGTAGTTTTCGAACAGTTAAGATAATATAACCTCAAAATGAATCCCCTAAAGTGTGCATTCGGAGTAGCTTCAGGCAAATTCCTTGGGTTTGTTGTTCGAAATTGGGGAATAGAAATAGATCCCAAAAATATCAAAGCTATCTTAGAAATGCCACCTTTTAAGAGTCTAACTCAACTCAGATCCTTCTAAGGATGGTTGGCATATCTAAGATGCTTTATTTCAAACCTATCAGAGAGATGCAAGCCATTTTTACTACTTGTCAAAAAGGATGTCAAGTTCAAATGTGATGACAAGTGCACATGCTTTTGAATACATCAAGTAGTAACCTGCTACATTGGATGACTCTCTCAGTGCTTGTTGGCCCAAGCCAATGATGAAAGGAAGAAAAATGCTCTCTACTACCTTAGCCGTCATCTGATCCCTGCTAAAATAAACTATCCACCAATTGAGAAATATTGACTAAATTTGATCTTTGCTTCCCAAAAGCTGCGTCACTATATGCTTTCTCATAAGGTGAACTTGATCTCTAGAACAAATCCACTGTAGTACCTCATGACACGGCCAATGCTATCCGGATGTTTGGCATGTTGGTCCATGATTCACTTGTAGTTTGATATCATATTTGTACCCTTCTGTGCGGTAAAAGGACAAGCACTAACGGTTCTTAGACACCCACTTCTGCGATTCTCGCTTAGTGTGATCTCCCGATGAACAAATCATAAACTTAGGGAGGCCAACCGATGGGAGATGTATTTTGATGGTCGCTTCTTTTCTTAAAGGTGAAGCACAATGATCTATTTTCCCAGGAAAGGGTAGGAATAGTTCTCCTAACTCCAAACCATAATGTGATGAGATTCTCATAATATCTTTCCAACCCCTGCACCAACAACGAAGCCGAGTATGAGGCTTTGATTTCCAGTCTTGAGTTAGCCATCACTATCAGTGTTAAAAGCATCAACATCTTTAGGGATTCCTAGCTGGTCATCAACTAGATTATCGGGTCTTACCAGGTTCTCAAACCCAAGCTTCATCATTACTACGAGTATACCATGAAGCTGTTGGCCCAGATTCTTGAAGTTACCATCTAAAAGGTTCCTTGAGTAGAGAACGTGATAGCAGATGCCTTGGAGAAACATGCCAAAGAGTTGGCATGTCCGGAAGATGAGTCCATTTCAATAAGGGTCCAAAATGGATAGGTCATATCCCTTATTGATTTTGAACTCATCGAGAGACTTTCTCTTCAAAGGGAGGTTGTTGTTGCCAAAATGGACAAGGAGCTAGATTAGAGGCAACTATTCATAGATTATTTCAAAACTGACAAACTACCTCAAGAGAAATCTCAAGTCCATTAGGTGAAACAGAGAGCTCTCTCCTATACTCTTGTTGATGGCACCTTGTACCGCCAGCCCTTTGACCAAATGTGGTTACGTTATTTAGACAAACATAAATCCCATGGCATTATAATCGAGGTACATTCAGGTCTATGTGGAGCTCATCAGTCCAAGATGAAGTTGAAGATCAAAAGACTTGGATACTACTGGCCTTCTATGATCACAGATTGCATGGACGTAGCTAGGATATGCCATCAGTGTCAGGTGCACGGTGTGGTCCTCCATCAATCACCCAACATTCTACACCCTACTTTAGCTTCATGGCCATTTGAGTGTTGGGGTACCAACATTGTAGGTCTAATCGATCCTCCTTCTTCCAAGGGGCATTGATTCATCTTAGCTGCTATCGACTACTTTTCTAAGTGGAAGAAAGCCATCCCACTCAGAGAGGTCACAACTCACCATGAGCTTCAATTTTTCAGGAACCATATAGTATATAGGTTCGGGGTGCCTTACAAATTATATTCAATAATGGTACCGCATTCAAAAGCATGAAGATCAACAGTTTCACCATAAAACATAATATAGAATGGGGATACTCCACCATCTACAACCTGAGAAAATGGCTTAGCAGAAGCATTCAATAAAACTCTCATCCAGATACTAAAAAAGACCATTGATGATAATAAATGACAGTGGAACGAGTAGTTGGTTGAAGCCTTGTGGGCCTACTGCACCACATACCGAACTCTAACTCAGTCTACCCTATTTTTCTTAGTGTATGGGTCTGAAGCTATTCCACCTTTAGAAGTTCAACTCTTTCACTAAGGATGGCATTGGGTAATAAGATCACTACATAGTAGAATGAAAAGTTGCGATTAGAAGAGCTCGAAGGTTTGGAGGAGAGTCACCTACGGGCTTTCCAGAATCTCGAGTTGTACAAGGTTAAAATGATTCAAGCTCACAACAAGCTAGTCCACCCTAGGTCTTTCTGAGTAGGGGAACTTGTGTTAGTCCTAAGGTGACCAATTATTGCCCATCGAAAGATGGGTGGTAAGTTTGAACCCACTTCGGAAGGCCCCTATGTCATAGAGAAGGCCTACCAAGGAGGATCTTATAAACTTATTGATTGTAAAGGGGAACAGTTGATGCTTCCAATTAATGGGATCTATCTAAAGAAATATTACTCATGAAATAAATCATGTTTGAAAATAATCATTAATAAAAAGAATAAAAATTTGATTCCATTCATCAAATCTTCTCTTCTTTTGAAGCATTGTTTGCTTGTCTTGCGAATCCTCCATGACATGTCTAGGGTAGGTGTAAGAGAACCCGAGAGGCATCCTATTTTGATTAGCATAACTAAGTTAGGTGTGAGAGAACTCAAGCGACATCCTTTCTTAGTCAGAATCCTTTTTCATCCATGGCATCATTTCATCAAAATCCCATAGTGTGTTTATGGTAGGTGTAAGAGTCCCCCAGAGGCATCCTACTCCTTTTAACACATGAGCAACAACAAACACAAATCTTTTGTCTTGAGCTATCTTGATGTGGGAGCAAGCCCCCTGTGGCACTCACTCATTAGCTGTCATAGGTCGAGTTTACATACTACCTTGCTAGTATGTCATCCTACTGGTCACTTATTGGAGGATGTGGGTCCCAGCACTTTTTTCCTAACTTAACAATTACAAACCAAAGAGTGCCTTCTTAGTATGATATTATTCACTGCCCAGTCAGTAAGCTACCTCATGTTGACTTTGTTTAAGAAGATGTGAGTCCGTGTGCTTTCTTCTTGAACTAGCCATCATGTTCTAATTAGGTTGAGTATATTTCAGGTTTAGGATAAGTGCCCTAGAGGCTCCTTTCTCTTGACTACTTTCAAGTCGATATATTTCCCCCAGTGGCATTCAATCAGTAGTCACACTAGGTCGGATAGCACCTATCGAGCCGAAGATAGACTATCCCAGCAGTCAATTCTGCTATAAGAGGATTTGAGTCCTCGAGCTTTATTCCTAGGTTGATTGTTGCAAACCAAAGGGCACCTTAGGTTGGTTGATGTTTCTATGCTGACAGTGACTCATGAGTACACCACTCTTAGCATATATGAGAGCTTTTTTTCTTGAGTTAAACACCAAATACCTATTATATATGTGACTAGCCATGTCATCTTATCCAGGGTGTTGGATTAAGCCCTTAAGGGCCCCATCCCTTGCGGGCACTCTATTTGGATCATGTCCTATGCGACCTTATTTAGACACTACCCGGGTTACTTTTGGATTGGACAGTTCCCCTTTCCTAGTAGCCACCCTAATGGCTGGAGAATTTGTTCAGCGGATGCTCAGATTCTGCATTAGTTTAGTAAATCTTTGATAGGTCTAGGCTGATATAAGCTCCTTCTTAGTTTGATCCCTCACAAAATAGTAGGTTCCACGCTAAAATAATTAAAATAAACAAATTAATTCGCTTATGGATTAGGAATTCAAGTCCCCCAAAGGGCCCCTTTTCCTAGGCTGGCATCTTATCTTCAAGGCAATCTCAACAAAACTCCCTATAGGAATTGCCTGGATACTTGAGTTGAGATAAATTCCCAGGTCGGTACTTACTTCATAGTCGACCTTAGGTCAGGTTCAACATATTTTTCCATAAACAGGTTACCCCGGCAGTTATTCTTCTTTGGAAGATGTAAAACTATGACGCATTCTTTCTAGCATGATTGTTGCAAACTGGTGGGAAGCCTTAGGTCAAGTTTGATTTATTACCCAAAGAAACTAATCACCCCTGGTCTTTTCTAGTGGAAGATGTGAGTCCCTGAGCTTTCTTCCCTTCAATTGATCATTGCAAACTGAAAGGCACTTCTCTGGTTGGATAGTTCTCCCATCGGCCAGGAAGCTACTCCCTTTGGTTCAGTAAATCTGAGTTAGATCTAGGCTTTTATAATCCCCTTCTTAGTGTGACCCATCATACACTAACGGAATTCATTAAAATAAATAAACTAAAAATAAAATTAATCTTGACTCTCTTTGAGTTGATCCCCTAGCGGCATTCACTCAATAATCAGTCCAAGGTTTGGTTTAATCTGTTGTCTTGCCAATAGATTATCTCAGCAATTGGTCTCTACTTTGGAGGATGTAAGTCTACTATGCTTTCTTCCTAGTACAACTACTGCATACCGAAAGGCATCCCTTTGGTTGGCTAGCCCTATTATATGTTTAGTAGACAACCCCTTTGGATTGGTAAATCTAGGTTAGGTCTTGGCCTCCATGGCTCCTACTCAATATGATCCATCACAAGCCAACAGGGCTCATCTTAAAAATCCAAACCTAACAAAAAATTAAAATAAATTCAACCCTCTCCCTCAGTGGAGATTTCACTTCAGTGAGATTCAAATCAAATCAAACCTCTCATCCCCTTGTGGATGACTTGAACCTGCTTCCCTAGTGAAAGGTTCACATTCTATACCTTAGCGGATTATTCCCTCTCTCTTATGTCTTAGACATAACTAGAGACACATTGCATTAAGCTCTGGATTCTTTCTACACCTTGGGTTAGGGATAGATTATTTCTGTTAGTGCTTGTGATCTCTCAGTATTGTTGATCATTTCGGTCAACACCAATATGTGCGGTGTTCCTTGTCAGTCACACCACACCTATTGGGCGCCCTTTGTTGACCTCATTTTTAGAATGAGCTCTCAACCCTTCCATCTTAGACATAGGACTCCTCTTAGATCTTAAGATTTTCCTTAGTCTTAAGACATGTCTAGTAATTAGGTGGACACTGAACCTAGCCCTAGAGACTTAGAAGAGTTAGTCATATGAATAAGTCATTCCTTAGTGGTGTTAGGAAATTTTCCTACCCTTAGCTTGAACCATTCCTCACATTTCCTTCCTTCAAGTCAAACTCCAAATCAATCTTAATTTATTTTCTCCAAATTCAAATCAACTCCATATAATTGAAATCCATGATTGAAATCTATGATTGAAACCCATGAATGAAAATTCCTATGTCCAAATTTTCCTAAGTCCTTAAATTTTTCTTTAAAGACTTAACCAAAATCATGATCTAAACTAATTCAAACTCATGAGATTATCTCATAATTTATTTATATTCTCATTTAAATTCTCATATATAAATGAAATATAAATTCAAACCAATCAAATTAAACTCAAAGTTCAAAACCAATTCATGAAACTTTCTAAGTCCTTTAAGTTTTCCCTTAAGGACTTAATCTAAGTCATGATCAAATAAATTCCAACTCATGAGATTTTCTCAAAATCATTTACATTCCCATTTATATTCACATATATAAATGAAATATAAATATAAATCAACCAAATCAAATCCTCAAATTAAATTCCAAATCTAAAATTTTTCTTAAGTCCTTAATTTTCCATTAATGGACAGCCTAAATCATGATCAAATCAATTCAAATTCATCGAATTTTCTCATAACTTATTTATATTCTCATTTATATTCACATACAAAAATGAAATATAAATATCAATCAATCAAACCAAATTCAAAATTCAAATCACAACTCTAAAAATTTCCTAAGTCCTTTAAAATTCCCTTTTAATGGACTTAGCCTAAGTCATGATCAAATCACTTCAAACCCTTTAAATTTTCTCATGATCCATTTATATTCTCATTTATATTCACATATATAAATGAAATATAAATTCAAACAATCAAAACCAATTTCAAAAATCAAATTCAAATCCATTCAAAATCCAATTTAAGCCTTTCAAGTCAAAATCTTGAACCTAGCCAAATCAATTTCAATTCAAGTCAAACTCTTGATTTTCCTTCATGATTCAATTAGCCCTACAATCATGAATCCAAATATAAATACAAACTTCAATCACCAAATCAAAAATTAATTCAAAAATCAAACCCTAAATCCTTTCATATTCTTCCTTTGAATATGAAATTGTCAAATGGATCAAAACCCATTTGACTTTAAACCACTTGTAAATGGATTGATATTTCAATCATAAGTCTATATACCAATGACCAAGCTATTTGACCCAAAGTGACCTAAATTACCCTTATGAGCCAAATTCTAATCCTAACCAAACAAATCCACTTATGCCTCTCATCATGATCAACAATCATCATGGGATGATCAATCAATCAAATTAGGTCAAACCAAGTCAAACCCAAGGGTTGACCAAGTCAAATCCAAGGGTTGACTAAGTCAACACTTAGCCCAAAATAAAACCTAACATAGCTAAATTCCACCATAGGCCAAATTGATTGAGACCATTAATCCAAGTTCATTCCAAATCACTTATGGAACTTGGCCAAAGCCTCGATTGACCAACTAGACCCAACCTAGCCCAATTGACCTTAGACCCAACTTGACCTAAAGGGGTCATGTTGAGCTAAATTTGAACTTAACCCAAATTGATTGGAAACAAAGATATCAATCCACTCCATATGACTAATTAGACCTAAGCCTACCCTTGACCTATCTCAAATAGGACAAATGAGTCAAATAGGTCAACTTGACCCATTTGACCTAAGTGAAGTCATATGAGCCAAATTCAAAACTAATCTAAATTAAACCAAACCAAAGAAATCAAAACATTTCAAATGGTCATATGAACTTGACCCAACCCTTGGTTTGACCCAATTTGACCAATTGGTCAACTTGACCCAAGTTGACCCATTTTGACCTAAATGGGTCAACATGAGCCAAACCTTATCAAATGAATTCCAAATCTCATAAAACTTGGCCAAACCTAGTTTCTCCACATACCCAACATATCCAAATTGAAAATTAGCAAAATGACCATCCTACCCCTAGGCCATAGAACAAATTTTGGCCTAATCTATGGGTAATTTGGTCATACCCTCTTCATATCAACTTGATGCCTTCCTAATAGCTCAAGTAGACCTAATGAAGAGTGGTGCACCCAACCCAATAGATTTGGGTCAGCCCAATTGGCCCCAAGGCCAAACCCGACCCCATGGGTCAAATTGGCTCATTCAAATCCCTCCTCCACCCAATTTGATGCACATGGGAGGTTGACAATCCACTCAAGGCCTCAAACTGACCATGTGCAAAGAGCTAACAGCCTAAATAACCTCTCCATTATGGTCAATTTGATCAAAACAGAAAAGGAGGTGTCGATCATCCGATTGCCATAGGGGGAGATATACTCCCTCTAATTCAATTCAAAATTATGATTCCCTCATTCGATCAAGCCATAGAGAGTGTGAGGAAAGACTAGAACCTACTTAAGTATTCTAAGGAGGATTTTAAATTGCTTCTTCTCGATTTTCTCCATTGAAAAATAGGGGAGCTCCTTTGGACTTCCAACATTATCCACACTAAAAATCACTTCAATTCCTCTTACACACTTCCTCTAAGGATCAATCCGAGTACTCTCAAGCATCCATTTGAGTTCCCGCAGTAAGGAGAGCCTCAATTGGATCAAAGCCACAAGGGACATGAAGTGGTGTTGGTCCATAGGAAGATTCACTCAACCCCAAGGCCTGAAAATTTCAACAAGGCTTCGTCTCCACTAAACGAAGCTACCTCATCAATCTCAAGTGTCGGTGAGGTATGAAATTTTTTGACCACCTTGCATAGGAGGTGTTCATCTTTTGTGAAAGAAATTTTAAATTCATGCAAAATCCATCATTGTATATGCTCCTTATTGCCTTTAGATGGTGTGGGCAAAGTTTTGTTTCAATCTGAGCTCAATTGAGCTCGGAACTTCTCCTAGATCATGGACGATCTCTATTGAGCCTAGGGGAAGAATTGGAGAGATCTTGGCCATCCATCCATGCATTTTGGATGGTGATCAAGATTCCCATGTTTAGAAATTCATTTATCCTTTTATAAATCGAGGGTTGATCTGTGGCCATCCGATCTTTGATCGGACGGTAGGGATCAAAGGGCGTCCCGCCGCCTCGCTGCCACCTGATGTGACATTTAAGTAAATGGCTCACAATGTGACACTTGTAAAGCGCGCTGACTGCCGTCGTCATATGTCGCGCTATGAGTTGAGGGATTAGTAAGGAAATTTAATTAATGATTAATTAATCTCCTGATCTTCTAAAAATCATATTTCTCTCAATAAAATTCAGTAAAATATGAGGTAAAATCCTACATAAATATAATTTGACCTAGAATATTTTAAAAATAATTTCAATGGATTTTGAGTTATGATTTTCTCAGATTTTGGGTTTTATTGGAAATTATATTTTTCTAATTACCTCTTAATTAAACATTTAATTAATCCCAAACATCTTGGGTAAGTTTTAGGGAATGAGCTCTACCTCCCTTAATTTTCTTGGTATTTATTGATGGTTTAATTGGGAGAATTGCAAATGTATTTCTTAATTACCCTCATTATGTAATTAAGGATAATTAAGGTGTGATTAGTAGTTTTAAACCATTATTAGAGTTGGTTAAGGTCAGATCCAACATATATGAGGTTTAGAGAATAATTTTGGGGAATTTCTCCTATGATATTCCCTAAACCCCTTTTCTTTCCCTAATCCTCTCTTAATTAAGGGTTAATTCATTAATTATCCCATTAATTAATTTCTAAAAATTATAAAAACTTCCAGAACTTAATTAATCTACCTTGGGTAGATGCTTAGGTGTTTAATAGCCTAAGTTCAATTAAATAAATCAAAACCTTATTCATATGTGTGAAGGGGTGTTTTGAAAATACTTAAGCTAAACCCCTTAGCTTAATTAATAATTAATCATGAGCCAAATTGCATTAGGCCCGTTTCTTCTTAGGTGCATTGCATGTTTAAATTCCTTGTGAGTTTTTATGTCATCTTATTAGCTCATAATTATTTGGTTAACTATGTTAAGGTGGTGTAAGTAAGGGTTAATTAATTTGCTTAATTCATGCCTTAACCTAACTAATACATAAAAAATAAATCTAATCATCTAAAAATTAAACAAAAATATCAAACATATATGGGAATGGATTAGGAACAGCAAACTCAACTCACTTTTTAAAATTAAATCAAACTTAAAACTAATCAAAAATCATATTGAATACACTTTGATTTATTTTAAACTTTCTTATTCCATAAGAATGTCTTTAGGATTTAATTAAAGTGAGTGTGTTTACATGCTTTCATTGTTTGATTTTTTTTCCCCAGCATGTTAAATTTGTATGTCATGTGGTTTCATGCATCCATATTTTTCAAATTCAAATTTAAAATGGAATTGTTTACTTTATGTCAAATTTGCATGTATTGGCTAAAGTAAAAAAAATATGAGTGACTATTATCACTACTAAATTCAAATTATTTTCAAAACACATAAATTATCAAATCTAAAAGTGTACTACTTATATTTTAATTAAAAGCTTGCATGTGAAGAATATATGGATGTGCTTGGCACAGAATTCCTTTCTCTCTTATGTTAGTATAATTTTGAATAGAAATTGGTGAGATGTATGGTTCATTTGAAAAGAACCTAACACTTGCCTAATTCCACATCCTATTCATTTCTATGCTATCACTTAAGAAGGGTTACCTATACTTTCACACATAAATTGCATAAATAAAATGAATCAATTAATACAACTTTTGTATTCTTCTTTTCCATTTCATTTCTTTTATACACATGTTTGTATTTAAGGTAAGTAGTATATTAGTCTGGACAACCTCAAGGTTGTGAGGCTTTAAGTAGCCCTAAGTATATCTTGTACCTTACACTTCTGTTTAACAATGATGCTGTACTCACTTATGCCTTTCTTATTTTCATGTGTGCATGTGGAAAATTGGATATAGAAACCCTTATCTACTTAAGAAAAATCATGCACATTAAACTTCTAAATTTCCTTAAGTGAATTACTTAGCATGCATTATAAAGTGTGTTAAATATTCTCATTTGTATGTATAGATATGCTTAGAATTCATTCATATGCATGTTATACATCTTGGGAAAGAAATGAAGTAATGTGTGTTTTATGAATTTGGTTCATTTTATTTAATCTTAAAATGCCTTTCTTTTTGAATTGGTTTGTTTAGAGTTCATCTAAACTTAAGATTAATTAAAAGATTTAATCAAAACATTCTCTAAATAAAACTAAAATGTGAATATACTTTAGAAATTACTTAGGTTAGGGAAGGAAAGAGAAGTCCCTTCTCTTTCCCTCTCTTTATAACTTAGTCATTAATTATAAGATTCACTTGAACTTAATCAAAACATGAAATAAAAATCATCCCAAAATAATTAAATAACTTAAATGAAACCCTCCTCTAATTTGAATATTTTTCATACTTAGAAAATTTGAACCTAAAGCCATAGCTATGCATACCACACAAACCTTCAAAGCACACACATTAGCCTAAGTCATCAGTTCTAGCTTTAGGTTAGTGTGGTGCATCATTTAATATTTTATTTTATTTTGTGATATTTATTTTAGATTGTATGTTAGGGTGTATGCTCGTAGAATGAATGGTAGGTGCACTTAGTCTAATCATTATTTTCTGTAGGTGATTATGCTTAAGGGGCACTATCATAAATAAAAATATAAATGCTTTTGCTTGTAGGTGCTTTATACCCCTAAGCATAATCCAATAGGCCAGGTGGACTTAATCACCCATGTGTGGGGTGATAAGTCCAATATACATGCTTGGGATTTGTGTGGTTTATCTTAGCTAGTCTCTATTTTATAGGTGTTAGTTAGATTTTCATTCTTTTCCTTTTCATATAAATTTATGCAATTAGGATTTTGGAATGATTATTATGGGGATTATGATGAGTGTTGGTCATAAGATCCTATCTTATGCACCATGTGAAGCCTTGGAGCATCTACCTTCCAACCATCCAAAAGAAGGAACCAAAGAAGAAACAAGGAAAGAAGAAGAAAGAAGAAAAGAAGAAAGAACTAATGAAGCTTGAAGACCCCCTAACAATAAATCCCTTACTTAATTATAATTTAATTCATTTGTAATCCGGGTTGCATAAGGGTAGAGCTCGGCTACCCAATTTGATATTTTTTGAGTTTGTGCGGTAGTGCCTGACCACAACAGGCTTTTATTCTTTTTGCAATTAGCTTTATAAATTGATTGATGATTTGTTTAGCTTTTGCATTAAGTGGCACCTTTTTCTAGTTTCTTCCTTGCTTTATGTATGGCCTGGATGTGGATTAGGCTCTTTAGGGAAAAATAAATCTTTTACCAAACTTAACAACTCAAACTAAAAATAATGAACTCATAACCTCACCTAAAGCTTAGGTTTAAAATCAAGATAAAAGGATTAGCAACCCCTTAGCTGGATAAGTATTCATTTTATAATATCATGCACAAATGCATCTTATTTTACTCTTAATCGGAGGGCTTCCACCTTCATAGAGAAACTTGGCTTGACCTTTAAGAGCCATGGTGGAAACACACCTCCTCCCTTCTCGCTGATTTTGGCCAATAACTTTATTTCTCATGCATTAGGCAAATGAATCCTATTATCCTGAGTCAAAATAATTGTCCAAAAATGAAAATAAAAATGGGATTTGAATTGCATTAGATTTAGGTCATTGGGAGCATGCCTTTTACATGATCTAGTCTCTTTAGAGAGTGAGTTTAAGGACTTAGTCTCTTTCTAAATAAATAACAGCCTAGCTATCTTGCATAAGCATAATGACTTGGTAACATATTTTTAAAATTGTAGGAGGAGTTAGTTGGCGGCCACCCCCAGGCGGTTGTAAGTCCAAGTTATCTGGTGCTTTGTCCTCTCTTATGGAGGCAAACCAATTACCCATTTTTCATCTTAGATTTATTTTGTGCTTTCGACCCTCGCCAAGCTCCCTTGATTTAGGTTCTAAGGTTACTTCACCCCTTTATCGGCCATAAGCATAATTTCTCACACTTAGGTATTTCTTAATCTTATGTTAAGGAATCATAAGTCATAAATTTATAATGAAAAATGCAACTCAAACATATTAAATCAACTTTAAAAATATAAAGCCCAACTGTAGGATAGTTTAAGATGCTTATTAGGTTTTCTAGCATCGTGGGCATCTTCTACTTATCTTTCATTTTGGCTTTGATAAAATGCCCCTCTTTGATCAATCTCATTTGATCTTTAAAAATGAGTCAATCGATTAATAGTCTTTCCTATTGAAATCTTTAAAGACAATGATCATTTACCTTAATTGAGAGTTTTCCTAAAGAATCCTCATTTCTTAAGATGTAATTAATTATGGGGGCTTGCCCCTATAGGGAACTTAACTAACCCAGTTTAAAATAAATCTTGTTTTACTTTTTCATGTAAAGTAGGAGAAGAATCTCTCATATATATGCAGACCCATCATCCTTAGGAGTCCTTATTGAGGTGATTAGGTCTATTAAAGGGTAGTGACTTCTATCTCTCAAGATAGTACACTATTTTCTTTGATGGCGTACTCGATCACCTGATTAAGTACACCTACAGATCTGCATGGCATCCTAAAAAGATGAATTTCTATATGTTTGCCTCCTCATTTCTCCCCACATATTTGAAAGGCGGCTCTTCTATATAGATTTCTCTCTATAGGGTTTGATTAGTGTTTTAATCCCTTATTGAAGTTGATTAAGGTTTGATCCAGTGAAAAGGAGGTTTTGGGAATAATTTTGGAGCATTTCCCCTAAGTTATTCTTTAAACCCCCTTTTCTTTCTTAATCCTCTTTTATTTAAGGGCTACTTCATTAATTACCCTCTTAATTAATTTCTTAAAATTTCTAAAACTTTCTATAACTTAATTAACCTACTTTGGGTAGATTCTTAGGTGTTCAAGAGCCTAAGTTCAATTAAGAAAATTAAACTCAACTCATATGTGTGAGGGGTGTTTTGAAATTACTTAAGTTAAACCCCTTAGCTTAATTAATCATTAATCAAGAGCCAAACCTTTCTTCCTAGGGGCATTGAAAATTTGAATTCCTTGTGAGGTTTTATGTCATCTCATTGGCTAATAATCATTTGATTAACTATGCTAAGGTGGTGTAGGTAAGAGGTAATTAACATGTTTAATTCATACCTTAACCTAATCTAAGTATAAAATCAATCTAATCATCTAAAAATTAAACAAAAATATCAAACACATGTGAGAATGGGTTTGGAACAGTAAACTCAATTCACATTTTCAAAATTCAATCAAATTCAAAACTTAACAAAAATTATATTAAATAAACTTTGATTTACTTTAAGCATTCTTATTTCAAAAGATTGTCTTTAGGATTTAATGAAAGTGAATGTGTTTACATGATTTCATTGCTTTAGTTCTTCCCCAACATGCTAAATATGTGTGTCATATGATTTCAAGCATCCATGCTTTTCAAAAATCAAATTTAAAATGAAAATATTTCATTTATGTCGAAATTGCATGTGTTGGCTAAAGAAGAATATGAGTGGCTATTATCACTATTAAATTTAAATCATCTTTCAAAACATATGAATCAATTATTAAAATTGAAAGTATGTTACTTATATCTTATTTATAAGTTTGCATGTGAGTAAAATATAAGAGTGTGCTTAGTGCAGGTTTTCCTTCTCCTCTCTTTTAGTATAGCTTTGAATAGGATTTGACAAGGTGTATGGTTTATTTGAAAAAACCTCACACTTTCCTAATTTCATATCCTATTCATTCTTATACTACCACTTAAGAAGGATACCTATGCTTGCACATATGAATTACATAAACAAAATAAATCAACTAATATTAATTTTTGCATTCTTTCTTTTCCATTCATTTCTTTTGTACTCATGCTTGTATTTAAGGAAAGTGGTATATTTGTATGGACAACCTCGATGTTGCGAGACTTTAAGTAGCCCTAAGTAGGTCTTATACCTTACACCTCTGGTTAACAATGGTGTCGTACTCACTTATGCCTTTCATACATTCATGTGTGCATGTGAAAGTTGGATAAGAGATCCTTTTGTTACTTAATGAAAATCATGCATCATAAACTTCCAAATTCCCTTAAATGAATTGCTTAGCATGCATCATAAAGTGTGTTAAACATTCTCATTTGCATGTATAGATATGCTTAGGACTCATTCATATGCATCTTATACATGTTGGGAAAGAAGTGAAGTGATGTATGTTTTGTGAATTTGGTTCATTTTATTTAATCTTAAAATGCCTTTCTTTTTGAATAGGTTTGTTTAGAGTCCATCTAAACTTAGGATTAATTAAAACACTTAATCAAAATATTCACTGAACAAAACTAAACACATGAATCCACTTTAGAAATTACCTAGGTTAGGGAAGGAAAGAGAAGTTCTCTTCTCTTTCCCTCTCTTTATAACTTAGTAATTAATTGTAGGATTCATTTAAACCTAATCAAAACATAAAATAAAATCAACCCAAAATAACTAAATCACTTAAATAAAACCCTCCACTAAGTTGAACATGCTTCACACTTAGAAAATTCTAACTTAAAGACATAACTAAGCATACCACACAAATCTCTAAAGCACACACATTAGACTAAGTCACCACTTTTAGCTTTAAGTTAGGGTCATGCATGATTTGATGCTTGCTTTTATTTTTTGATATATGTTTTCAACTGGATGTTAGAATGTTTGTGCGTAGAATGAATGGTAGGGTGATCTTAGTCTAACCATTGTCTTCTGCAAGGGATTGTGCTTAAGGGGAACTATAATAAATAAAAATATAAATGCTTTTATTATGCATGTGCTTATACCCCTAAGCATAATCTAATAGGCCAGGTGGGCTTAGTCACCCATGTGTGGGGTGATAAGTCCAATATACATTCTTGAGATTTAGTGGTTTGTTTATCTAACCTTTATTTTGCAGGTGTTAGCTAGATTTACTTTTCCTTACCATGTAAATTTTGTAATTAGGATTTTGGAATGATTGTTATGGGGATTAGGATGAGCATTGATCATAAGATCTCATCTTATGCACCATGTGAAGCCTTTGGAGCATCCACCTTCCAACCATCCAAAAGAAGGAACCAAAGAAGAAAGAAGAAAAGAAGAATGAAGAAATGGAGCTTGAAGACCCCCATAATAATAAATTCCTTGTTTAATTGTATTTAATTCATTTGTAATTTGGGTTGTATAAGGGTAGAGCTTAGCTACCCAATTTGTTTTCGGGTTTGTGCAGTGGTACCCGACCACAATGGCCTCTTATTCTTATGAAATTAGCTTTATAAATTGATTGATGATTTGTTTAGCTTGTGCATTAAGTGACATCCTTTTCCTTGTTTCTCTACTTGCTTTATGTATGGCTTAGATGTGGATTAGGCTCTTAAGAAAAAAATAAATCTTCTACCAAATTTAACAATCCAAAACTAAAATTAAAGATCTCATAACCTCATCTAAAGCTTAGGCTAAAATCAAGATAAAAGAATTAGCAACCCCTTAGCTGGATGAGAACTTCTTTTTATAACATCATGCATAAATTAATATTATGTTCACTCTTGATTAGAAGGCTTCCACCTTTGCCAAAGAAACTTGGCTTGACCTTTGAGAGCCATGGTGTAAATACACCTCCTCCCTTCTCGCTAATTTTGGCCAATAACCTCATTTCTCATGCATTAGGCATATGAATCCTATTAGCCCGAGTCAAAATGATTGTCCAAAAATGAAAATAAAATGAAATCTTAATTGCATTAGATTTAGGTCATTTGAAGCATACCCATACATGATCTAGTCTCTTTAGGGAGTGAGTTTAAGGACTTAGTCTCTTTTTAAAAAAATAATAGCTAGCTATCTTGCATAAAGCATAAGACTTGCCTACATGAATTTAAAACCATAGGAAGAGTTAGTTGGTAGCCACCCCCAGGCGGTTGTAAGTCCAAGCAGTCTGTGGTTTGTCCTCTCTTGTAGAGGCAAACCAAATACCCATTTTTTCCTTAGATTTAGGTTATGCTTTTGGCCCTTGCCAAAGCTCTCTAGATTTAGGTTTTGAGGTTGCTTCTCCCCTTTGTGGGCCATAAGAATAATTTCTTACCTCTTAGGCATTTCCTTAACCTTGTGTTATGGAATCATAAGTCCTAAATTTCTAATGAAAAATTCAACTCAAACATATTAAATCAATTTGAAAAATTTAAAGCCCAATGTAGGATAGTTTGAGATGCTCGCTAGGTTTCCCAGCATCATGGGCCTCTCCTATTTATCTTCCTTTTGGCTTTATAATAACTCCTTATCTTTGATCAATCCCATTTAATCTCCCAAAATAAGCTAATTGATTGATAGTCCTACCTATTTGAAATCTTTGAAGACAACAATCATTTATCTTATTCGAGAGTATTCCTAAGGGATCTCATTCCTTATGATATCATTAACTATGGGGGCTTGCCCCTATAAGAACTTAACAAACTCGATTTAAAATAAATCTTACTTTACTCTTCCATGTAAAGTAGGGGAAGAATCTTTGGAACATATGCAGACCCATTATCCTTAGGAGCCCTTATTCTGTAGGGTGTGACTTCTATGTTTGAGATAGTAAACCTCTTCTCAATGTCGTATATGATCACCTTAATAAGAATATCTGCAGATCTACGTGGTGTCCCAACAAGGCATATATTCTTTTATATATTTCTATTTTCATTTATCCTTCTTTTCTCAAAGGAGAGGGATAGATGAAGGCAAGAAATGTATAGAGAGTATAAAATTTCACCATAAGCTCCTTCGTCATAAAATACTTCTAGTGATTAGGTGAACACTTAGCTTAAGCCTAAAGACTTAGAAGGATTATTCATAGGATTAGGCTATGCCTTAGGACTTAAATAAATTAGCTATCCTATAACCTAAACCCAACCCATGTTCACCTTCTTAAATCTAATAAAAATTTAAATCTCAAACAAACCTCAAATTCAAATTCCAAATATAAATTCCAAATTGAATAATTGAAATCTATAATCAAATCCAAATTTAAAACCCTTTCAAAGCCTTATGATTTTATCTTTTAGGCTTAGCCTTAGCCAAATTCAAATCCACCCAAACCAATTATTTTCTCTAATATTAATTTAATCCTTAAATCAAACAACAAATTCTAATTCAAATCCAGTTTCAAATGATTCAAGCCCAAGATCAAACTCAAACCACAAAATCCTTCTTAAGCCATTTGAGTTTGTGCCACGAACCTTGCAAAATCTTAACCCAATTCAACCCAAATTTGATTGATTTCTTTATAAATCAATCATATCTTCAATCATCTTCACAAATATAAACAAAATCTACACCCACATCATCAAAACTAAATCAAACTAAATCAAATCCTTTTCTTAGCCCTTTGAACCTACTTTCATGAGCTTAGCCAAATTTGCCTTTAAATCACTTCAAACTCAATTTATTTTTTATAAATCCTTGTTCCTTTGATTATCGTCCCAAATATAAATGAAATCTACATTCAAATGACCAAAACCAAAACCAAAATCAAATCAGAACTCAATCTAAGCACTCTGAACCAATTCTTTATACCTAGCCAAATCCTATCCAAATCAAGTCAAAATTAATGGATTTTCTCTTGAATCAATCATTCCTCCAATCACCTATCTAAATATAAATGAAACTTACAATCAGCAAACCAAGTTCAAGTCAACCCAAGTCAAGCCCAATTTAGCCCTTCTGAGTTAAAAATTTTAAATGAGTCCAAAATTCATTTGGCCCCAAATTGATTGTAGTTGAATTTATATTTGAATCTCAGGCTCATATATAAGTTCAACTAAACTTATATCAAATCAAAATCAAGCCAATTAACACACTTAGACTTACTTGACCCAAAATGACCTAAAGGACCCCTTTGAGCCAAGTTCTAATACAATCCAAATTGTATTGAACCAAGCCCATCTAAGCCTCATACCATGACCATTGATCACCCTAAGATGACCAATTACCATGAATTGGGTCAAACCAAGTCAACTTGGTCATTTGACCAAGTCAACCCTTTAGCCCAAATGGACCAAAACTCATCCTACATGAAATTGGTTGAAACCATTGATTCACATCAACCCATGATCAATGTTTGAACATGACTTGACCATCAATTAAGCTAGACCTAACCCAACCTAGCCCAATTGACCCACTTAACCCAAATTGGCCTAAAGGGTCAATTTGGCCTAAATCCAAATTAAATCCAAATTGATTCAAATCAAAGACTACATTCATCTTCAATTAGCCAATTGAACATGAATCAACCTATAACCCAAACCAATTTGGTCAACTTTGGTCAAGTTGGTCAACTTGACCCATTTTATTCCAAATGAGCTAAAATCAATTATAGGTCAAATTAAGTCAAATTGATCATACCAAAATACTTCAAATCATCATTTGAATCAAACCTAATCCTTGGTTTGACCCAATTTGACCAATTGGTCAACCTAACCCAACATTACCTAATGTGACCCAAATAATCCAAATTGAGATAAATCCTTTGAAACCAACCCATGGCATCTTGGGAGCTGATCAAATCCAACCCAAACCCACTTGGGATTAGCCCAAAATCAGCCCAAACTAAATCAAATCCCTCATGGATTCTCCCCCACATAGAATTCCATACAATCTCATAATATCCTCTCATTGAATCCTCCCCATCACTTACATTCAATGAAGACTAACTTCACAGCCCCAAAAGAAGACTCTGGAGTTAAATCCAAAGTCCCCAATCAGCCATCACCTCCTGACCATCTCCCCATCACCTTTAATGGTGATTTTCGGCCATCCCAAAAAGACAAAAAATAAAAGCCTCAAAGATATTGCTCTTACTTTCATTTACTCTCCAAGAGCTCCCCAAAATAACCAACAACCATTTTCCCACTTCTTTTGTGCTAAAAACACTAAAATCAGGTGGATTCCAGTGAGGAAGCAGGGGCCATTGGTTGATATAAGGTTTTGAGGCAAGACAAGAGCCTAAGTCCATTCCAAAGCTTCTTCTTGCATTCAGGAGCTTACTCGGATTAACACCGACATCAGAAACCATCTCTGGTGAGATAATTTTCAAGAATTGTAGCCATCCTTAGGAGCTTTTGTTTGTCATAATTTTTCATGATTTTAGGAATTTCCCTTAGAAAACCCTTGCATTCTTCATTTTACATCATCCTAGTGTGAAAATGATAGTTTTTCTATGAAAATTGATGCAAAATCGAACCCGTTTGGACAAGATTTCATTCAGATTTTGTAAAAATTATAAAAAAAATGGTTTGGTTTACTAATCATTCACCCATCAATTTAATTCATTGGAAAGCAGACACACAGTAACCGTCTGATTTCCTGTTCAGGGAATGGGACGGTCCAGATTTAGCCCCAAATCACGCATTTTTGACCTTCAGATTGCAGATCTGATTTGGAAGGTCTGATCTGATCCGCATGGAACATGGGTTTTCCCTCTCGTTAGCCACATCAACACCGCACCGACCAATCACGGTACGTCACGTGGCACAGTGTACAACGTGGAACGCGGCCAATTGTGTGATTCGCCGCGTTGCAAAGACCGCAGACTTGCTAAGTAAAAATTAGGGATTTTTTGAATTTTAAAAATTAATTAAATCTCTTGAAATTTCAAAAATGCATAGAAAATAAAAATACTTAACCAAAAATTACAAGAGCTCATTGGATTCGACTTCTCGAGAGGAATCCAACAAACCAAAAATCCCTAAATTTCACTTAATATTTCGAGCTTAATTAGAGTTTTTATGAAAATCAAATCTCATCAATTATTCTAAAAGTATAAATTAGATTGATATGAAATTTGGATTGAAACTAAACCTAAAATACACATATCATAAAATTTCAAGTCAAAGTGACTTCTGGATTGGGAGATATTAAATTTTGAAGTTCAGAATACTTATTTTAATAAAATAAATCAAATAAAAATCCAGAAAACTAAAAATCTTCAAAATATTTTAAATCACTTCAATTAACACCTAAGATCCTTGAAAAAGTGATATGATCTTCTAAAGCTTAATAAACCTAAAATAAACATTTAGGATTAAAATTTAATAAATTAATGGCTTAATTAAAACTAAATTCATAATAATCTAAACATTAAATCAAAATCAGAAATAGAATAACACTTAAGCAATCATTAATCAAACCTTAAATCAGAAAAATATCACATAATATTTAAATAAAAATTAAATTAAACATAACTAAACCTAACTAAGTCAATGAAACTCACTTAGATGAATAAATTTTAAATTAAACTCATAATAATAAAACTTTAATATAAATTAAATTGATCTAATTAAACCTATAATCAAACATAAATTTGAACATAATTAAAATGCAATTAAATGTCATTCAATTCCTAAATTAAACTTAAATCATTAAGTCATTAATTACATCATTAATCTAAATAAATATGCAATCAAATTAAAAGTTAAATCAAATCTTTAATTAATATAATAATTAAACTAATTACGCTTCTTAATTAAACTAAATATATAATCACATTGAACCTAAGCAAACTCATAAATTAATAAAGCTAATCAAATTAAATTAAATTAAATTAAGAAAGGCCCTCATCAATTTAAAACATAATCAAATTAAATCTAATTCAACCTACTTAAATAAGATAAAATAATCAAATATTAAATATATGAATCTAATAATCAAATCAAATACAAACTAAATGCTAATAAACATAATAAATGAATGAAATGAAAATGAAATTCCAATCATAAGTAATGCAACTCAATTAAAATCAAAATAAAATTTCAACTCATTTAATCCAATCGAACTATAAATAAATGAACCATAATCAAATTAAATAAACATGAATTTAAAACTAAACTCTAAAGTCATCAAACCATATTCAAATTCTAATCAATATCAAAAATAAGCTAAACCCTTAATTAAATGTCAAATAAAAGATCCTATTGAAGTTTAATCAAATCATAAGTTAATTGGAGTGCATTCAATAATCTAAATCAAACTTAAATGAAATAATAAAAATCAATGAATTTAAACAACATCAAAATCACATCAATTATATGAAATTAAAATCTTAAATTAAAATTCAATTGGAAACAAAATTAGTTATTAAATTAAAGGATATGAATTATCAAATTTTAATTAAATCAAAACATCTAATCTAAAATTAATCAATTAAAAATACATGAAATTAGACAAAATTAATCTTTATTAGATATTAATTTAAAGGATATTAAATCATCAAAATTTAATTAAATCAAAAACTTCTAATCCAAAACTAATCAACCAAAATATATGAAGATGAAACAAACACAAGTTTTAAAATAAATTAAATCAAACAAACTTTAATCAAATCAAATTAATCACATAAATTTAAATGGGCTAATTAAGATACTTAAAGACCTTAGCTAGACTCTTAGGTGTTCAATAGCCTAAGAGAATTCTAAGGAAATTATAACTAGCCTACATGTGTGGGAGGGTTATAAGAGTACTTAATTAAACCCTTAGCTTAACTAACCAATAATTATGATCCAATTGCATTAGGCCCTTTTATCTTCATAGGATCATTGTTGATTTTATCTCTAAAAGCATGTGCATATCATGTTGGCTCATAATTACTTGGATAATCATGCTAAAGTGGCATAGGAAAGGGGTAATTAATAGACTTAACTCACATTACAACCTAATTAACCCATAAAATTGACCTAATTACCTTTTTCATTAAACTAAATTAAACCACAAACATGAGAATGGATTAGGATCAGCAAACGTTCCCTCATTTCATTAGATCAAGTCAAAACATTAAATGAAAGATGGCATTAACAAGCTTTGGTTTTCTTTAAATGCTTTTATTTAATATGATTTTCCTTAGTTTGATTGAATGAGATTATATGTCTATATTTATTATTTCCTTTCCAATCATGATAAATATTCTATGTCATTTGAATCATTCATTAATGTCTTTCAAAAATAAATCAAATAAAATTTTCTTTATGTTAAACTTGCATGTGTTGAATTAAATTTATAATATGTGTGGCTATTATCACTATTAAACCAAAGTTATTTTCAAAATTTTACAAATCAACTATAATATTTGGAGTGATAATAGTTATAAATATCTATAAGCTTGCATGTGTCTATAGCTTAGAACATGTGATACGGAGTTCTCTTTATTTAGTCTACATGGATTTACATAAATTTTGAATGTTAACAAATGTATAGTTCATTTGAAAAGGACATACCATTTGTTTGTATTAATTCATATATATTTCTATGTTAGAATTTAGATAGAACTTTAACTCACATGTATAAATAATTCAATTGAAAGAAATACAACTTTTGCATGATTTTTCAATTCTTGTAGTAATTTGTACATTCATGTGTATTCAAGAATAGTGGGTATATCTAGTCAAGTCCGAGGATGAGAGGCTTTAAGTAGCCAGTTTAACAATGGTGAAGTATCTGCTTAAATCTTTTATACACTCGTATGTGCATTTAGCTAATGATTGAAAATCTCCTTTAAATTGAAAGAAATGCAACTTTTGCATGATTTTTCCATTCATGTAATCATTTGTACATTCATGTGTATTTAAGAATAGTGGATATATCTGGTATGGATATTCCAAGGATGCCAGGCATTAAGTAGCCCCAAGGAGGTCTTTACCTCACTCCCCTAGTTTAACAATGGTGAAGTATCTGCTTAAAACTTTTATACACTTGTATATGCATTTAGCTAATGAATGGAAATCCCCTTTTCTACTAAAGATTCCATGCATTCATCATTGGTTAAATAATCCATAAGATTAATAAATTCAATCTAAATGAAAACATGAATTTAAATATACACCTACATTCATCATTTAAGTGTGTATAGTTATAGTTATGATTATATCATATGCATGCTATATATGATGGAAAGGAATAATTGAATTTATGTCATGTGATAGTAATTCATTTAAGGTAATCTTAAGATGCCTTTCATGATGAATGGAATCATTTAAAGTGCACCCAAACTTAGGATTTAGTTAAAACATGTTAATAAGCAATTCATTAAAGAGAACAAATCAAATTAATATGCTTTAGATGATGGCTTAAGATAGGTATGAAAGAGGGAAATCATCTTTCTTCTCTTCATAACACTTAGATGCCAAGTGTAGGCCATATGAAATAAATTAAATTACAAATTAAAATTTGCAAATCCATTAAACAACTTAAAGTGAAATCAACCTTTCATGCTAAATCGAATTCCTCACACTTGGAAAATTACAACATTAATGCCTAGCAAGACATACCACATAAGCCTTAAGCACACACATTAGAATGCTAAGTCATGACTTCTAATCTTAAGTTAGGACGGTGCATGATTTAATGTATGTTTCATTTTGTGATGTAATGTTTTAGACTAGATGTTAGGGTGTATGTTGCGTAAACTAGATGTTAGGTTGTTGTTAGCCTAATCATATCTTTTATAGAGGATTGTCCTTAAGGGACCACTATAAAAATAAATATAAATGCTCTCCTTTGCAGGTTTCTTAAGCCCCCTAAGAAAAATCCAAATTAGGACAGGTGGGCTTGGTTACCCATGTGCGGGGTGCTAAGTTTGAAGTATATATTTAACTGCTTAGGTTGTGTGTATGTCTAGCTAATCCTTATTTTGTAGTTGCAGTTAGATTTTCTTTTACTATTTTTAATGTAATTTTTCATTAGGAATTAGGATTAGTTCTATGGGGGATTAAGATGAGCATTGGTGAGAAGGCTTGTTCTAAGGTGCCATGTGATGCCTTAAATCCCACCAAATTAAAGATGGAAATGAAGAAGACAAGAAGAAGAATGAAGATGTGAAGACCCCCATAGCATTCATTCATTTGTAATTGTAACTATTCTTTCATTTTTTGGGTTGTATAAGGGTAGAGCTCGGTTACCCATCTTTTCTTTTCGGGTTGTACGGTGGTACCCAACTGCACCGACCTTTTATTCTTTGACGCAAGTGTTATAAAATTATTTGATGTTGTGTTTAGATTGTGCATTAGAACAACATGTTTTTTATAGTTTCTTAAATATTTGATGTTCAAATGTGTGGCCTGGGTATGATTAGGCTCTTAGGATAAAATTAATTTTTCTACCCGAATTAATCACTCATAATTAAAATTTTCTATAATTCATAACCTCATAATTAAAATTTTCTATAATTCATAACCTCATATAAAGCCTAGGACATAAATCAAGATAATTAAAAGATTTAGCAACCTCTTAGCTGAATATTGTATGTTTAACATCATGCATTCATATTATCTCAATGTTGTTAAGAGAGAGTTTCCATCCTTACACGATAGGAGAAGACTTGACCTTTGTGGGTCTCCTCTATGTTGAAAATACCTCATTCTCGTTGATTTAGCCCATAATCAATTTCATCATGCATATAAAAATCTCAAGCCTTTTTTCAAATGAAGTGTCAAAATTTGAATTAAATTTGAAAATATTTTGCATTAGCCAAAGTCAATATTCATATCACTCATGCTCTAGTCTCTTAAGGAGTGGGTTTAAGGACTTTGGAGTCTTTCTAAATAAAGAACAACCTAACAAATCTTGCAAAATCATATGATTGGACTACATTATTTTAAAGCTTAGGAGGAGTTAGCTAGTAGGCACTCCAGGCGATATAAGTCCAGCAGTTAGATGGTTACTCTCTCTTATGGAGGTAAACCATATATCCATCTTCGCTTAGATTTAGGTTGTGCTTTAGCATCATGCTAAAGCTCCATAGATTTAGGATATGATGTAGCTGTTTCCTTTGGGCTACAAACATAAATCCTCACCTCTTAGGCATTTTCACAATCTTGTGTTGTTGGATTATAAGCCCTAACAATATAATAAAATTTTATCTCTAATGAAATAAATCTCTTCAATTTTAAACATATAAGGCCCAACTATAGGGATGATTGGAATCCTCACTAAGTTTCCTAGTATCGTGAGCATCCCCTACTTTCTCCCTTTGGATTCCAAAAATAAGTCTTCTCCTTGAACTTTCCCAATTGATCTTCCAAATATAACCAATTTATTGATAGTCTAACCTTGAAATTTTTAGAGACTTTAATATCTACTTTAATCGAGAGTATTCCTAAAGAATTCACATTTTTTAGGATGAAATTAACTATGAAGGCTTGCCTCCATAGAAAACTTAATGAACCTAGCTTAATATAAACCCTATTTTACTTTTTCATGTTAAGTAGGGGAAAGATCTCTAGAATATTCAAAGACCCATCATGCCTTAGGAGTCCTTATTAGATGTTTAGGTCCATTATAGGGTGGTGAATTCTATCTTTTGAGATAGTGCACCATTCCTTAATGTCATTCCTAATCATTTCAATAAGTACCCCCTAAGATCTGTGTGGTGTCTCACATCCAAAAATAAATACCACATATTTTCTAGCGACTCTGTTGGGGAAGAGTTTCTCTCTCCATATTTAGTAGGCATTATTATCTCCAAGTAGTGATCGTGGACTTGTATTTTATATAAGCCCAAGACAATTTTTCTTTCTGTTGGCACTTAGCTTATTTCATCCTTAAGCACAGCTAGCCAACATCCTTTAGGTTTTAGGACCTCACTTTGTATAGATCTTAGAACCCCTATTGGGTCCCCTATTATGTAAAAATAAATTAATCAAAAAAGAAAAATGACCAAAAATATAGAACCTCTTTACCCTCCTCTTGGTGAGGCAAGATTCATCCCATAATAAACCCTTTGCAAAAATATTTTTCATAAAGAACTTTTCAAAATTAATCAAAATTTTACATTACAAAAGATTTGCACAAAATTTTCAAAAGATATAGGAATAACAAAACCTCATGTAATAATATCCATGATTGTTACATGGAGGTTCCTTTCAAAATTTAAAAAAATTCAAAATTCAAAATAACTTTTTTTAAAAGTAGTTAACTCCATTCAACCTACCCAAGTTTGTTGAGTGAAGATTCTATTTTCAAATAAAATCATGACATAAAATTGAAACTCCACTTATCATATTCCATACATCTTAAGTTAGAGTTTCCCTTTTCAAAAAGCAAAAATCACACACAAATGTTCCATTTTTGAAAACCAAAAGAAAATAATAACTGATTTCCATTTAACATACCTAAATTTGTTAAGTGGAAGTCCCCTTTTCAAAAAAATCATAAAAATTTCCATTTGACATACCCAAATTTCTCAAATGAGAATTCCTTTTTTCAAAATCAAAATAAATTAGATTCTACCTAACATACCCACATTTGCTAAGTAGAGTTCCCTTTTTCAAAACCATTAAAAACACACTTGAACTCTATTTGACATACCCAAATTTATCAAATGAGAGTTCCACTTTTTAAAATTGAAAACAAATTGAACTCTATTTAACATACCACATTTGTTAAATAAGAGTTCCCCTCTTTCAAATGAAAATAAAATAAGAATATCAAACACACTTAAATCTTAATTAACATACCTAAATTTGTTAAGTAAATGTCTTATTTTCAAATCAAATCAACATAAAAATACATCAAACACATTTGGGCCTTACTCAGCATACCTAAATTTGCTAAGTAAGCATCTCACTTTCAAAATAAATCATATAAATCAAACACATGACACACATCATCACAAATAATAAAAATACTTTCAAAAATTATTTTCAAACATGTACTTGAATCTCACTTAGCATACCTAAATTTGCTAAGTGAAGATTTCAAACATCAAATCAAAATTTTCAAACACTGGATAAACAAAACAAATTCATCACCAAAGTCTCTCCAAAATGGAATGAACCCCACTCAACATACCCAAATTTGTTGAATGTGGGTTCCAATTCAAAATATTAAATATATGGCAAAGACTCTCCTCAAATCTCTCCATTTCAATGAACCCTACTTAGCATACTTAAATTTGTTGAGTGTGGGTTCAAATTTTTAAGTTAATATCAGAAGTCAATGGATGAAGGCAAATATCAAAGCACGGGTCTGACTCAATTATGTTTAGCAGTGATATCATCACAGTTAGTTCTTTCTCAATCTTGATTGGGTTGCTAGAAGTTTATTTTCTCCTTCCCCTAGTGTAGATATGGATCAAAATCTCGACCTCCACATCTAATTTACTTTGGTCATGGTTTTGAGGGAGTCCAGATCACCTGTGAAGGGCAAGCCCACACGACTATTAGTAAGGAGGAGGTGACTGGACAGAAGCCACTTCTTCATTTTGACATTCCATCTAATTCTGAGTTTCCCTCTCTAAAGAAGAAGGAGGATGAGGTTCCCATGATAGTTTCAGTCCCTGCAGTGCTAGTGTCAATTTTGCCAATTTTTGTTTCATCCATTCTAGTATCGGTCGGGTGGTTCCCGCGATTAGTCTTGTGTTTGCCCGGTCGGGCTAGCACCTCCTCACTGGTTTTCCCCACATCTAAAGGGAAGGCTATCTTGGCTTTCGAGATAGTTTCCCCTACCTTTGAGGTAGGTTCCAACTCTCGCTCTGCCCCCGCTCTCCCACACACAACACCATAATAAAAATAGAAAGATCAAGTGGCATCATGAGTGAGCAGCCAGGAAAATAAACATCACCTCTCATGTAGATGAGAAGGGATCTCCTTTTGAGTGGCAGGAGGTTTCACCCCCTCTTAGACTGAGATGTAGAGGATGATTACATGAGGATCACAGCATTGCCTCCACCACCAGCATACTATGAGGTGCCGGCTAGGGAGCTTAGGAAGCCCTATGTCGATCTTAGGATAATTCTTCGCCAGGTCGATAGAACCTATAGGCACTCAAAGTCTGGTGCATTATTTGACTTGAGATCAGTGATCCCTAGAAGCATCAGAGACCAGATCCATAGGGAGAAGGCCACTGAGGCTAGAGTCATAGCCTAAGTGGGCAAGAGAGAGAGATGAAGGTACACTATATAGTCGATGACCTCTACCCTTATTGATTTCCCCGTGGGACGAGTCGATCACACGTATAGTTCTCTCTGCACCATCAACGCAAGGAGAGTTTGGTGGGAGGGTAGTCGGTGTACCACCATCATCGCCCTCCTTCCCCCAAAGGTCCCCACAAGGTCCAAGTCCACATGAGGAAATCCTTGTTGTTGATCCAATTTATGATCCGCTCCATCTACTCCACAAGCTGAGGTAAGGAAGAGTTCTCCCACTCAACCTCCCCCTTCAGCTATGGTGAAGAGGGAGTGGCGACCTCAAAATGTCATGGTCTCACCACCACCACCAGTAGTGATAGTAGCAGAGGAGGTGGGGACACTAGTATAGTTCCCATGATAGTTGATCCTCCTAGTGAGAGCATCCGGTCGATGGCGCGGATGGCGTCGGATGAGCCACAACCCTAGCGGTATTTGTGCCAGTCTAGCTCGGTAGAGTAGGAGATTATTCTTTAGATGAAATCCTAGAAGACTACTTTTCCAAGAAGATACAAATCCTTGGGAGTGATCATTCAAATCAGGAGGGAGGGGTTTGATGAGAATGAAGATTCGGAAAAGTCCATATGGTCGATACCATAGGATCCCTTCTTAGAGACCATCACAGTTAGGAAGGTATTGTGGTTGAAGAGGATGACACTGCTCATTCAACGCAGAACCTCCTCCAATAGCTAAAGCAGAAGGATGAGCAGATCAGTAGAATGGAGAGGAGGATTGTGGTGTTTATTTTTGGTATGTGATTTGTGTGTATATGTGAGGGGGGCACCATGCATATCTGAGGATGTACTTATTGAGTTGATTAGGTGCGACATCAAGGAATAGTGCACAATCTATAAAAATAGAAGTCACTACCCTACGATGGACCAAATCACCTAATAAGGACTCCTAAGGCATGATGGATCTTTGATTATGCCAAAGATTTTTTTCCCTACTTTACATGGATGAATAAAGTAGGGTTTATTTAAACCAGGTTCTAAAGTTCCCTATAGGGGCAAGCCTCCATAGTTAATTACATCCTAAGGAAGGTGAGTTCCTTAGGAATACTCTCGATTAAAGTAGATAATTATTATTTTCAAAGAATTCACAGATAGGACTATCAATAAATTGGTTATATTTAGAAGATCAAATGGGATAGATCGAAATGAGAGATTTATTATCGAAGCCAAAGGAGATGTTGGGAATGTTCATGATATTAGGTAGCTTAGTAAGTATTCCAATCTATCCTATGGTTAAGCTTTATATGTTTGAGATTAAGGAGAAATTATATGTTTGAGTTGAAATTTCATTAGAGAGCTAAGACTTATACTCTAATAACACAAGATTATTAGGATGGCTAAGAGGTGAGGATTTATGCCTGTAGACTAAGGGGAAAATGGCAACCTCAAACCCTAAATATAGGGAGCTTTGGCGGGGGCCAAAGCACAACCTAAATCTAAGGTGGAAATGGGTGTATGGTTTATCTCCACAAGAGAGGGTAAACCACCAGACTACAGGACTTACAACCACCTGGAGTGGCAGTAGCTAACTCCTCCTACATTTTAAAATCATGTAGTAAAGTCATATGCTTTGCAAGATGATTAGGCTATTATTTATTTAGAAAAGAGACTTAAGTCCTTAAACCCACTCCCTAAGAGACTAGAGCATGAGGGATATGAATAATGACTTAATCTAATGTAAATTCTTATCAAGTTTTATTTAATTTGGGACTCTTTATCTTGACATAGATTATAGGATTTTGTATGCCTAACTGCATGAGAAGTTGATTCTAGTTCAAATCAAAAGAGAAAGAGATGTTCTTCCATCATAGGCTCTTAAAGGTTAAGCCCATTTCTATCTGGCAAAGATGGAGGCCCTCTCTTAACAAGAGTGAAATATAATGATTATGCATGATATTAAGCATATAATATTCAGCTAAGGGGTTATTAAATATTTTATTATCTTGATTTAATGTCTAAGATTTTACATGAGGTTATGAGTTATTTTATAGATTTAGTTATGAGTTGTTAGTTTGGGTAGAAAAAATAATTTTTATCTTCGGATCTTAATCGCATCCAGGCCATATAAAAATCACCAATCATAAATAAACTATGAAGAGGCATGCTTTCTCTAATGCCCAAGCTAAACAAGGCATCAAACAATTTTATAAAGCTATCACAAAAGAATAAGAGGTCAATGAAGTTGGGTACCATATAACCCCAAAAAAATGTGGGTAGCTAAGCTCTACCTTTATACATTTCGGTATAATGAAAGAATAATTACAATTACAAATTATGAATGTTATGGGGGTCTTCATTCTTCACCTCTTCATCTTTCATTTCTTCATTTAATTTGCTCCATTTCTTTCTTCCATTTGTCATGATTTGGATGTGCTTACTCCAAAGGCATCACATGGTACATAAGACTTGGTCTTACAACTAATGCTCATCCTAATATCCCATAATACTTATTCTAATCCTAATGCAAAATTACATTAAAAGAAAGAAAGTAAATCTAGCTACACCTATAAAATAAATGTCAGCTAAACACACCATACAACCCAAGCAGTTATCTGAATAATTTAGACTTAGTACCCCACACATGGGTAGCCAAGCCCACATGTCCTAACTTGGGCTATGCTTAGGGGCATAAGCAATCTGCACAGCAAAGGCAGTTGTATTTTTATTGCAATGGCCCCTTAAGCATGACCCCCTACAAAAAATATGATTAGGCTAATAATGGCCTAACATCCAGACTACACACATATATCATAGCATCCAGTCTACAATAATGCATCACAAAATAAGCATACATCAAATCATATACCACCCTAACATAAATCTAGAAGTGGTGACTTAGTCTAAAGTGTGTGCATCAATGCTTGTGTGGTATGTCCTAACCAGGCTTTAGAGTTATAATTTTGCTAAGTGTGAAGGATTTAATTTATAAAGGCTTGATTTCTCTTTAAATAATTTAATTAGTTTGAAGATTTTACTTAATATTTTCTTTTATTTCATTTGGCCTACACAAAATAACTAAGTGTTATAAAGAGAAGAAAGAGAGGAGACCCCTCTTTCGTCTCTACCTTAAGTCATTTTTAAAGCAAGTTGATCAATTCCCTTTAGTGAATGGTTTATTACATGTTTTGACTAACCCTAAGTTTAGGTTCACTCTAAATGACCTTATTCAATGAGAGAAGCATCTTAAGATTAATTAGAATGAATTAATATCATATAACACATATTCATTCATTTCTTTTTATCATGTACATCATGCATATGATTAATTTCTAAGCATATATATACATACAATGCATGTCTTAGCACACCTAAATAATGAATGCAAGGAAATGTGTTTGGAATTTAGATATTTCATTTGATTTAATTATGAATGCATGTCTTTTTAATAGAAAAAGAGGCATTTTCATCCATTAGTTAAATACACATTCACATTGATAAAAGTTTTAAGTGAGTATGTCGCCATTATTTTGTACTAGGGACATAAGGTACATGACCTACTTAGAGCAACTTAAAGTCTCACAGCCCGAGGGTGTCCAGACTAATATACTACTTTTCTTAGATACATGTAGATGTATAAGCAACTATAAGGATATGAAAGCTGATGCAAAAGTTGTATTTTTGAATTACTTGATTCATGTTTCTTATTCATTGGTTATTTCACACATTCATATGTATAAGAGTTTTAAGTGAGTATGACATCATTGTTCTACACCAGGAGCATAAGGTACAAGACCTACTTAGGGCTACTTAAAGTCTCACAGCCCCGGGGTGTCCAGACTAATATACCACTTTTCTCAACTGCAGGTGAATGTATAAAAGATCCACAACACAAGAAGCCATGGAAGATATCATATTTAATTTGATTATGTGATTTACATATGTGATATGAAATTCTTCCTAAGTCTTAGCATGGAGATAGATAGAAATAGATTTAGGCAAATGTTGTTTTCTTTTTAAATGAACTTTATATTTGTAAAACCTATATGAATCCATGTAAGATAAGGAAAGAGAACTTCATATTGCATATCTCCATATTATCAACACATACAAACTTATAGCTATTTGTAATTAACATCACTCCATTTATTATAATTGATTTATGAGCTTTTGAAAATAACTTTTGGTTTAATAGTAATAATAGCCACACATATTCTTAATTTAAATCAACACATGCAATTTGATATAAAAGAAATTATTTTATTTAATTAATTTTAAAAGAAATGAATGCATGATTTCACATGGCAAGCAACACTTAACATGATTGGAAAGGAATAAAGGAATATAAGCACATGATCTCATTCGTCACAATTAATTCCTAAGGACAATCATACTAAATAAGGATATTTAAAATAAACCAAAGTTCTTTAAAGACATTTTTTATCTTGAGTTTTATTTGATTTAGGAAATATGAAAGAGGTTTGCTAATCCTAATCCAATTCCCCATATGTGAATTAATTTGGTTTAATGAAGAATTTTTAGGTTGATTTTATGTTTTGATTAAGTTAAGATGTGAATTAAGTGAAATTAACCTTACTATATCACCTTAAGTTAATTAACTAATTAATAATAAGCCAATATGATATGCAACCACATGAAAAGAAAATTTGCAATGCTCCTAACAAAATGAAATGGGCCTAATGCAATTGGCATATGATTAATAGTTAATTAGGCTTAAGGGATCTCACTTAACTACTTTTATGGTTTTCTCACACATGTGAGCTAACCATAATTTCATTATCTCTCACCTTGGGTTATTGAACAACCAAAGAGCTACCCAAGATCAATTAAAGGTTATTTAGGTGTGAAGTGGATTTTAGATTGAGTTAAATCATGCTTATTAATCCATTTGGTTAAGCATTAAATATTTTTAATTATTGAAATTAGCTTAAGGAAAGAGATCAAGAAAGAGTCCCTAATCTCAATCCCTAAGTCCCATATTTGATCATTTAGACTCTAATTTTATCTTGGAGATAAATTAATCAATTAAGCACTTAATTACATCATTAATCATTAATTAATCAAATTCCCAAAAGTGAAGGAAAACTTAGGAAATGAATTAGGAAAAATATCCCAATCACATTCCCTAAGCTCCCTTACTATTCAATAGAGGTAATTAGGCTTAAATAATTAATTAAACTATTATTTATCACTAATTATCACTAATTAAATTAAGAGAGTGATTAAGGGTTAATCAATTAATTTCCTTAATTAAGCAACCAATAAAATCCCAGAAAAATAGGGGAGGCAAAGGTCATCCCCTTAGACATCCACAAATAATTTGAGATTAATCAGATGATTAATTAAAGGGGTAGTTAAGCTAATTTAAATTCTAATTAAACCTTAATTAAGCTAAGATCACTATTCAAAATTAATTAATAATAATTTTTCTAAATTCTACTCTAAAATACCTATAAAATTAGCCAAGGTTTACATTTTTTTTTTTAGATTTTTCTACAATTAGTTATGAATTTAAGAAGTTTCATCCTTAAAATTAATTAAAATAGCCTAATTAAAGCCTTAAACCCATCGGACCACGTGGCAGCTGATGCGGCACGCTTTCCATGTGGCACAATGGGATTGGCTATTTAAGTTATCACATCCAAAGGCTGACTCGGATGGCATCAAATGTGCTTTCCTGTAGACCATCCGATCTAAGATCATACGACCACGATTCGAGTTGCGGGTTAAAGGAGAAAATAGTGGGGATCTACCGTGATCTAATCACAGCCGTCCATTGCAGTCACACAAAATAGACATTGTAGATCTTCCTCCTTCACGAGTGGCAAAAGACGAGCACCATTCATCTTTCCCCATTCGATTCAAGCTCACTCGAGCTCGGATTAGGATCAAACTGATCCCACACCTTTGGAAGGAGGGAAGATGCACATCCAACAGTCAAATTCACAAGGGATTCAAATTCTCTTCAAAAAAGACCAAGCACGATTTCCTTATAGCTATAATTTTGAGGAATTATCTCACCGAAACTACTGTCCGATGGTGGGTCATCGGAGGTAGCTTCGCTTAATTGAGGCGATGTCATGTTGAGAAGCTTTGAGCTCAATTTGGGGTAGAATGCTTGGTCAATCAATCCACACATGAAAAGTCCTCAACTCCGATGGAACTCCTATCTTCGGTGCTCGAGAAGGCTTAGAGAAGGTTCGGTTGGCTTCGACTGAGTACGAGAATGGTGCCGATGCATGGAATTGAAGTTTGATTTAGTAGAGGGGGAGTATTGCTCGAAAGGGTGATGTCCTATTTTGGCATTACTCGGGAATGGGAAATGTCAATGAGGAGGGCTTGAGGATGCTTGGGAGTGCTCTAAGAGAATTAAAAAATGTCTTAGGAAGTCTCTCAATGCAATTGCCTCTATTTGCCGCTCAAATTGAGGGGGTATACCCCTCAATTGCTCATGATGGAGGGACAGGATGCATCCCATAATTTCCGTGATTGGTCACCGGTCATCAGGGGGGGTGTCACCGTCAGTGTCATGTGGCTCACTAGGAGTGGTTGAGGTAGTGGCAGGAGTCTCAAGGCTTGATATGGAGGCATAGTGTGGGATTGGTCTCCCTTGCATCTAATGGGTTTGTTCATGAGGGGGAATGGCTTGACTTTATTCTTTTGTTCCATGGAAAATGTTAGGGTGAGTTAGGTTGGGCTAGGAAGTTCAAGGAGTGCTACATTTGGCCATTTGATGGCTACCATGGGGAGACAAAGTGGACTTTCCCACTTACGGAAAGAATCCAATGCCAATGAGAGGGTGTCCATTGGTTAATCCCTTGGGTTGGGTCCCACATATACTTGGGTTAGTTTGGGGCTAATTTAGGGTCCAATTGGGTCGGGTTAGGTCAGCCACCAAGGTTCCATAAAGTGGTTTTGGGTGATTTGGGTTCATATGGTCAAAATGTGTTCATTTGGGCAGTTGGGTTGACCAATTAGTCATATTGAGTCAAACCAAGTCTTGGGTTAGGCTCAAAGGATGATTTAGGATGTTTTGGTTCAATTGATTTGGGTTAGTTTTGCTTAGGTTTAGATTTGACTCATTTGGGCTCAAAAGGATCAAATTTGTCAAGTTGACCAATTTGACCAAATTGGGTTGGGTTAGGTGTTGAGTCAAGTTCAATTGGTCAATTGAAAAATGATTGTAAGCTTTAGTTTGGTTTAATTTGGATTTAATTTGAATTTTGGCCAATTTAACCCTTTAGGTCAATTTGGGCTAGGTTGGGTCAAGTTGACCAATTGGTCAACTTAGGCTCAATTATGGCTTTAGTCAAGATCAATAAGTGATTAGGAATGAACTTGAGCCATTGGTTGCAATCAATTTGGATCAAATCATGATTTGACCTATTCTAGCTCTTTAGGGCAATTTGGGTCAACTTAGGTCAAATGGTCAATTGGACTTGGTTTGGCTCAAGTGAGGGTTTGGTCTTGTTCAATCATTGATCATGAATGGGTTTGAGCCAATGGTTTCAATCAATTTGGCATATGGTAGATTTTGGCTAGTTTGGGTTTCATTTGGGCTAAATATTGACTTCATCAAAGGCTAGGTTTGACTTGGTTTGACCCAATTCAATGTAATTGATCACCCTATGATGATTGTTGATCATGATTGAAGGTTTAGATGGACTTGGTTCAATTCAATTTGGGTTGGATTAGAACTTGGCTCAAGAAGGTCTTTTAGGTCACTTTGGTTCAAGTAAACCTAAATGGGTTAATGGGCTTGATCATGGCTTGATTCAAGTTTGGTCTCACATATGGACTTAGGATAGAAATATAAATCCAATTGCAAGTGGTTTGGAGCCAAATGGGTTTTGATTCATATGACAATTTCAAGCCAAAAGGGTCAACATAGGCTTGACTTGGGTTTGGCTTGGGCTTGGTTTGACAAGGGTGGTTTATGTTTATATTTTCATCAATGATTGAAGGAATGATTGAATCATGAAGAAATCCATGGGTTTTGAGTTGATTTGGGTGTCATTTAGCCAAGTTCAAAAGTTTAGCTAAAAGGGCTAAAATTAGGAAATTGATTTCATTTGGATTTGGTTTGGACCATTTTGAATTTATATTGTATTTATATTTGTGAATATAAATGAAGATATAAATAGGTTGTCGGAAAATCACTTGAGTTTGGAGTGATTTGGAAGCAAATTTGACAAGTTGAGGGATGTAGGTCAAAAAGGCTAACTTGGATTTTGATTTGGTATGATTTATTATGATTTAGTTTGAAGAGTTTGAACCTAGATTTTATTTATATTTATGAATATAAATGAAGGAATGATTGATTTATAAATAAATCAACCAAGTTTGAGTTGGTTTGAAGGAGTTTTGACTAAGCATATGAAGGTGGTTCATATGGCTTAAGAAGAGATTTTGGAATTTAGACTTAATCATGGATTTCAATCATTTGGAGTTAATTTGCACTTTAGAATCTTGGATTGGGATTTGATTTGAGATTGAATTTGATAATTGAGAAAAATCAATTGGATTGGGGTTGATTTGAATTTGGTTAAGGCTAAGTCTATAAGATAAATTTAAAGGGCTTAGGAAGGGATTTGGAGATTGAATTTAATCATGTATTTCAATCAATTGATAGTTAGATTTGATTTTGGAATTTGGATTTGAATTTGAGGTTTGGTTTGAAAGAAGGAAGCAAGAATTGGGTTTAGGCTATAGGGTAGGCAAGTCCTCCTAAATCCCTAATGCACAACCTATTCTTATGGCTAACTCTTCTAAGTCTCTAGGGTTAGGTTAAGTATTCACCTAATCACTAGAAGTGTCTTAAGACTAAAGAACTCTTAGTGTCTATAAGATTCCTAGATCTATGATGAGGAAGTTGAGAGCTCACTCCAAAAGTGAGGTCAATAAAGATTGAAGACCTATTAATAGCAGTTCTTGCACTACAGAACCAAGCCTCGATTTTACAACCCAGTCCTATGGAGGCCAATCGGCCTGAGCTCCTACAGAACAAAGCAGTTCTTGCACTACATAACCAAGCCTCGATTTTACAGCCCAGTCTTATGGAGGCTAATCAACCTGAGCTCCTACATGTTTTAGATCCTCCCAAGAGTGCATCTCTCGTGGACCAAAATAGTGGAAGCCTGCATAGGAAGGTCATATATTATACCTCCATGTAGGAGAATGACCTCAAACAATTGATGGAATAGCATGTGAAGGAAGCATTAGCACAAGCCCGAGGTGCCTCATCTGTTCTGAAGGGTAGACCCTACCTAGAGAAATTTGACATAGTTTAGTACCCCCAAAGAGTTTGTGCCACCTTCTTTCAAGATTTTTGATGGCAGTATGGTAGCACATGGCACATTTCAAGGTCGGCTATTGCAACGCCGACAATATGCACTTCACTTTCGCTTATTTGTCAACAGTCTTTCAGGGATTGCATTTGATTGGTATGTTGAATTTCCCAATGATTCAGTAAAGATATTTGTTGAGTTGGATCAACTCTTCATTAAGAGATTTGGTGGAGCTCAGCAAAGGGTGATGGTGGATGATCTTGTTGTAGCACAAGAAAACCCTGGTGAGTCTCTCATTGATTATATTCTCAGGTGGCAAAACCTGAGTATGAAATGTGAACTGCAGCTGTCTGAACAGCATGCCAAAGAGATTTTTTTTTAAGAATATTCATGTCCCGATTGCTTTCATGCTCAAGAGATTTACTATCAAAACCTTTGAGAAGCTAATCAACAAGGCAGCTACTCTACAAGAAGAAGCCAAATAGTTACCTTTTCAAGACCAGTCATCCAAACCTAAATTGTAGAGAGCTTTTGAAAAGCTAGCGGTAGTGGCGTCAGTTGACAGGGGGAAGCAGCCAATTAGAGTTCAATTTGAGAGACCTAGAGCTTAGCAGCCTCCACATCCACCACCTTTACCACCACCTCGGTCGTCATACTAGCCATCACAGCCGCCTCAACGGCCATTACCACCACCTCCTCAGTACTATACACAACAGTGATACTCCTATCCATAAACTCAACAAGTTTTATTCATTTAAGAGGGATATTGTCAGGATGATCTTTAAGAACTTCTTTAAGAAGCCTGACTTTCAACTACTAGAGCCTAAGAGGCTATAGGAAGTAGGCATGAGTGATGATCCTAACTTTTTCCCCTACCACTGCATGTTAAGCCACATCTTAAAGGATTGCATCACATTTAAGGACTAACTTGAGCACAGCTACAAGTCGGGTGCCATAGTTATCCCGAAAGAATATCTATTAGAACAACCCTCTAGTTCTATTAAGGTAATCCTTGGGGATACTTGTGATCCTCTTAAGACTAATGAAGGTTGGAATATCTCTTTATCCCAAACCTCTAAGAAAATTATTTCTAAGATCAAGAAACTCTCCTTGTAGGTGCCTGATATAGCTCAAACCTTCAACATCAAAGAAGGTTTGCAAGTTGCTAAAGATAACTTGGGAAGTGGGAGCTCAACAACAGCAGCAGCAATCTACACTTGCCTAGGATAGTTCAGTAGCACAACCATCGAGCGAGTCTAGCATTCCCTCCACCATTGCAGTTACTACTTCATCCAGTTCTTCTTCTGATAGGAGTGCTATATCAGTAGACAAGGGCACTTAAACCCTTACCATGCTTACTTTATTTGATTTCTATCATGTACCTCCACCAAAAAAAAAATCAACGAAGAAAGCAAACTCCACTTACACCTTGTCCATTTCTGATGCTCTTGATTTTATTCTTATTGAAAGCTCTCCAACTCTAGAAAATAATAATAGCTCTAATAATTACAATCCCTACTCTTCTGATTTAGAATCTTATTTTCCTTTTATGAATCAATCAGGTTCACCCATTGAGATTGACATGGAGTCGTCTAACTCTAAGGGTCCCATAGGAGAAGTTGTAGGTATACCCGACGAGCAGGTAGAACTTTCCTCCAACCCACCACATGAAGTTACTAAAGTCAACCTACACAGTGGAAAAATTCTACCTCCTAAGGTAGCACCTCAAGATAAAGGTAAATAAGTCATTGGTTCTAGAGAACAGCTAGCCCCTCCACAGGATGCTCCACCCATGGATGTGCTTGTGAAGGACCAGCCCAAAGTGGATTACAACGTTCTTGCCCACATGAGAAAGCTGTCAGCTAAGCTAAGCATATATGATGATCTCATCTTATCCAAAGAGATGAGGAAATCTCTCATCAAGGCTCTACTTGATCTTGAGATTTGCTTAGCTCAGCTGACCGCTACTGGAGAGGAGGCTCACTATTCTGAAGACATCCCAAGAGTCACTTTTAGTGATGAAGACTTGCTTTTAGGAATGTTCAGACATAACTATCGCCTCTACATCACAGTGGACATGGGCAGATTCAGGCTATCCAGAGTGTTGGTTGACCCAAGTGTAGCGTCAACATTATGAGCCTAAAGACCCTTGCCTACTTGAGGATTGACATCTCCAACTCAATTCAGAAAGGATGATGTTGAAAGGATTTAATGAGCAAGGCGAGAGGGCTTTAGGCTCTATAACATTATCAATGGAGATTGACGAGTGGAAGACTGAAGCTAAGTTCTATATTATAGACTCAGATAAATCCTTCAATGTTTTGCTTGAGAGACCGTGGATACATGAGAAGAACATGATCCCATCCTCTTTGCACTAATGCATCAAGTTCATGAGAGGTGGGATCGAGTACTACATCAAAGGAGATCTCAAACTATTTTTAATTCATGAGGTCGACATGTATGAGGATGCGGCCTACTACCTCCCTCAAAATCAACAAGTTTATTCTTGTGAACTTGGCCAAAGCTCAAAAATAAAAGAAAAATAAAAAGAGAAAGAAAAAGAAAAAGAAGAAAAAAAAAGAAAAGGAAAATGAAAAAGAAAAGAAAAAAGAAAATAAGATTAAAAATAAAAGGGAGTGAGAAATAGACTTGGAAGAGGAACTAGAGCCTGAGATTAGATTCCACCCACAGTTTGTTACTCCATTCAAACATATGAGTAGGATGACCTGACCTCCACCAGGGCTGCCCTAAGGATGGAAGACCTCCTTATTGGCCACCCAATAGAGATATGCTACAGCTACCAGAAGTACACCTACTATCCATATAGACTTGGAATCTAGTTTAAAGGATGAGTCTTATATGTTTAGTACATTAGCTAGTGCTTCAGCAGATCCTCATGAAGGTGACAATTGAGTCAAACAATGATGAAGATCGGGCTCCCAAGCAAAGCATTAGTGTATCCTAGTCTATATGTGAAAATGTTAGGCAACAGTTGGGAACTTTAGCTTAACCACACTTTCATCTCAAAAGGTTGAGGGTTTGGTAGTTAAGGAAGCTCCTAGATCTTCCACAGATGTGAAAGCTCAGAGGTTCTTTCTAGGAGCATCATCCTCAAGTCAAGAAGCTGATGTAAAACTTGAGGATGATTCATATAAAGATTTAATAAAATTACCTTTTAATCGGTATTCATCATTTATTTTTAACTTAGCAAAAAGGGATTAATCCCACATATTTGGTCTAAACACAGGTCAGATTACTTCAAGAGGTTATGGGAAAACAAATGCAGACATTCACAATCAAGACCAGGACTGGGATTCGGCACAGCAGGTCCTGTTGATAATGATGACTACTGCCTAGTCATTACTAATCATGTAGAATCTGATAGGTTCTTTTCAAACCACACTAACTCATGCAAGGAGTTGTGTTTAGAAACTTTAGATAATCCAGATAATCTTCAAGTCAAAGATGCACCGCCAGAGTTTGAGGAGGAGATCAAGTCAACCATTGATGAGCTCAAAGAAATCAACTTAGGAACATAGGAAGATCCATGTCTGACATACATCAGTTCCTTGTTGAATGAAGAAAATAGCAATGACCTAGTTAGGCTATTGTCTGAGTTTAAGGACTGCTTTGCATGGAGTTATGAAGAAATGCCCTATTTATCTCCTGACATGGCAATCCATAAACTAGCAATAAAACCTAATGCTATCCATATCAAGCAAGCTCTTAGGCGCATGCGATTAGACATTGAACAATAGGTCATTTTTGAAGTCAAGAAATTGATCGATGTTAGTTTTATCAGGGAAGAAAAATATCCTATCTGGTTGGCCAATGTCATCCCAGTTGAGAAAAAGAATGGCCAAATTCACATATGCGTCGACTTTAGGGACTTAAATAAGGCATGTCCAAAGGATAAATTTCCACTACCAATCCCAGAGCAGATGGTGGACATCGTCTCATCTCATGCAGTCTTCTCTTTCATTTGTGGCTCATCTGGCTACAACCAAATTAAGATGTCCCATGAAGATGAGAAAAACATTACTTTTTGAACCTCGATCAAAATTTATTGGTATAAGGTCATGCCTTTTGACCTAAAAAATGTCGGTGCTACATACCAATAGGCCATGACTTGAATCTTCTATGAACTCATTTATCATCAAGTCAAATGTTACGTCGATGATCTCATTGTCAAGAGCAAAGAAAAGGAAGACCACCTCTTAACTTGAAAGTAGTTTTCGAGTGGTTAAGATAATTTAACCTTAAAATGAACCCCATGAAGTATGCATTTGGATTAACTTCGAGGAAGTTCCTTGGGTTTGTTGTCCGACATGGTGGAATCAAAATCGATCCAAAAAAGATCAAAGCAATCTTAGAAATGTCACCCCTTAAAAGTTTAACTCAACTCAGATCATTCCAAGGGTGGTTGGCATATCTAAGAAGCTTCATATACAACCTATCAAAAAGATGCTAGCCATTCTCGGCACTTATCAAAAAGGACATCAAGTTCAAGTAGGATGGAAAGTGCCAACAAGCCTTCAAAAGCATCAAGCAGTACCTAATGACACCACCAGTTCTAGTAGCCCCTATCCCGGGAAAGCCACCCATCCTCTACACTGCTACATTAGATGACTCCCTTGGCGCTTTGTTGGCTCAAGCCAATGACGAAGGGAAAGTGAACACTCTTTACTATCTCAATCATCATCTAATCATTGCTAAAGCTAATTATCCACCTATCGAGAAACATTGCCTAGCTTTAATCTTTGCATCCCAAAGCTACGTCATTATATTCTTTCTCATAAAGTCAACTTCATCTCCATAGTAAATCCACTGCAGTATCTCATGACACAGCTGACATTATCCAACTGATTGGCACATTGGTTCATGATTCTCCCACAGTTTGATATTACATTCGTACCCCTCCGTGCAATAAAAGGGCAAGCACTTGTAGATTTCTTAGTAGCACATCCACTTCCTGTTGATTCCCTGCTCAGTGATGACCTCCTCGATGAACAAATCATGAACTTAGGGGACACTAACATTCATTGCTAGGAGATGTACTTTGATGGCATGACTTCCTCTCAAAGAGGAGAAAAACCACAATTTACTCTTCCAGGAAAGGCAAGGGTAAGAGTAGTTCCCCTAACTCTGGACCGTGATGTGATGAAATTCTCATATCATCTGTCCAATCCTTGCACCAACAATGAAGTTAAATACGAGGCTTTGATTACCAGTCTGGAGTTAGTCATTAATCTAAGTATCTAGAACATCAACATCTTCAGGGATTCTCATCAATCAAATTGTTGGGTCCTACAAGGTTCTAAAGCCTAAGCTCCATCAGTATCACAAGTACACTATAGAGTTGTTGGCCCAAATCCCAGAGGTTACCATTTACAATATTCCTCGAGGAGAAAACATTGTAGTGAATGCACTAGCAAAGCTTTCCAAGGAGTTGGAATGTCCAGAAGATGAGTCCATACTAATAAGGGTCCAAAATAGACAAGTCTTATATCTTATTGATACTTAATTCATCAAAAAATACTCTCTTGAAGGGGAGGTTGATGTCGCCAAAAAGAACGAGGAGTTAGATTGAAGTAAACCCTTCATTGATTATCTAAACAAAGATAAACTACCTCAAGAGAATTCACAAGCCCATCCAATAAAGCAGAGAGCCCTTTCCAACGCTCTCATCGATGGCACCTTATATCGGCAGTCATTCAATTATATGTGGTTATGTTGTTTAGACAAAAATGAAGCCCATAAGATCATGACTGAGGTACACTCAGGTCAATGCAGAGCTCATCAATCCGGTCCAACGATTAAAGCCAAGATCAAGACACTAGGGTCCTATTAGCCTACGATGCTTATCGACTGCATGGACGTAGCCAAGTGTTGCCATCAATGCCAAGTGCATGGAGTGGTCCTACACCAACCACCTAACATTCTACATCCAACATTGGCCTCTTGGCTATTTGAGTGTTGGGGTACTAACATTATGGGTTTGATTGATCCTCATTCTTCCAAAGGTCATCGATTCATCCTTGCCACTACCGACTACTTTTCCAAGTGGGTGGAGACGATCCCACTCAGAGAGGTGATAGCTCAGCACGTGTGCTAATTATTAGGAACTATATCGCATATATGTTTGGGGTACCTCGATGAATTATATCTGATAATGATACTACATTTAAGAGATCAAGATCAATAACTTTTCTTAGAGACACAACATAGAATGGAGATATTCTACCATCTATTACCTGAGAGAAAATGGCTTGGCATAAGCCTTCAATAAAACTCTCATCCAAATATTAAAGAAGATGCTCAATGACAATAAACGATAGTGGTATGAGCAGTTAGTTGAAGCCTTATGGGCCTACCGCACTACATACAGAACTCCAACTCAGTTTACTCCTTTCTCCTTAATGTATGGGTCTGATGTCGTTCTACTATTAGAAGTCCAACTCCCATCACTAAAAAATAGCTGTGAATAGCAAGATCATAATAAAGCAGAATGCCAAGTTACAGTTAGAAGAGTACAAAGGTTTAGAGGAGAGACTCTATGGGCATGCCAAAATCTCGAGTTGTACAAAGCCAAAATGATTCGAGCTCACAATAAGTTTGTTTGTCCTAGAGCTTTTCAAGTAGGAGAGCATATTTTAGTTCTAAGGAGACTAATTGTTGCCCATCGTAAGATGGGAGGCAAGTTTGAACCCACTTGGGAAGGCCCTTTTTCCATAGTGAAGGCCTACCAAAGAGGATCTTATCAACTCATCAACCATAAAGGAGAGTGCTCGAAGCTTCTGATCAATGGGCTCAACTTAAAGAAATATTATCCATAAAATTACATTTGAAAATAATTATAATCAATGAAAATTCAATTTCAAATTCAATCTCTTCTAGCTGAAAGCATTTTCATTTGTGAATCTGCCACGTTGTGTTTAGGATAGTTGTAAGAGAACCCAAGCAGCATTCTATCCTTCATCAACATAAACACAAACTACACATAATTCTTCAGTGCTATTAGGATAAGTGTAAGAGAACCCATGAGGCATCCTATTTTGACTAGCACAATTAAGTTAGGTGTAAGAGAATCAGAGTGGCATCCTTTATTAGTGGAGTCACATTGCCCCTATGGCACCATTTTATCCATTCTTTGATGTGTTTAGGATAAGTGTAAGAGAACCCAAGTGAAATCTCATTCCTTCTTTCATAACACAAACAAACATGCATATCTTCTGTCTCAGGTTACTTTGATGTGGGATAACCCCTTCACCCCAGGCCCTCACTCATTAGTTGCTCTAGGTCAGGCTAACGTGTTACCCTGCTAGTGTGTCACCCCATTGGTCCCTTGTTTAGGAGGATGTAAGTCTGTTGCACTTTCATTCCTAACTTGACCATTGCACATCGATGAGCACCTTGTTACCATGGTAGGCCTTATTGTGTGGTTGGTAAACTACCCTCATATTGGCTCCATTTAAGAGGATGTAAGTTTGTTATGCCTTCTTCTTAAATTAGCCATCATGAACTGACTTGGTTGAGTATATATGATAAACACGCATACATATATTTTATCTCGGGCTACTTTGATGTGGGATAACACCCTTGTGGCACTCACTTATTGATTGCTCTAGGTCGAGCTGAAGTGTTACCCAGTGGTTCCTTATTTAGAAGGATGTAAGTCAGCTACCTTTTCTTTCTTGATTTGGCCATTGTACATCGATGAGAGCCTTGTTAGCATGGTAGGCCTTACTGTGCAATCAGTAAGCTACCCTCATGATTGGATTTGTTTAAGAGGATGTAAGACTACTATGCCCTCTTCTTAAACTAGTCATCGTGAACTGACTTGGTCGAGTAGAGGATTAGGGTAAGTTTCTTAGAGGCTCCTTTCCTTCTGACTACTTCAAGTCTAGGTCCAATCCTTCTTTGTTACCCCCTACTTAGTAGTTTCCCTTAGGTCAAGTTAATCTATTGAACCATCAATGAGTTGCCCCAGAGGTTGATCCCTACTTTGGAAGATGTAAGTCTGTTACGTTTTCTTCCTAAGTATAGTCATTGTACACCGACGGGTAGCCCTAGGTCGGATAGCACCTGTCGAGCCGACGATAGACTATCCTGGTAAACAGTTCTACTTTAGGGAGATGTAAGTCTACAAGCCTTCTCTCTAGACTAATTGTCGCACACCGACGGGCACTTTAGGTTGGTTGGTGTTCGTTATGTTGACAACAACCCACTCGACAGATACACCAATCTTGGCAAATGTAAGTCTGATATGCTTTCTCCTTGAGTTGGCCATTGAAAACCTACAAGCATTATTTTCTTCAGGGATCAAGATAACGCCCCTAGTGGAACCTCCCCTATGGGAACTCTACTTGGGTCATGTCCTTTGTGACCCCATTTAAACACTACCCAGGTTTCTACCGGATTGGACAATCCCCCCTTTCCTAATAACCACCCTTATGGATAGAGATTCTATTTTGCGGATGCACAGATTCTCCTTTGATCCAGTAAATCTGAGATAGATCAAGGGTGACATAGCCCCTTCTCAGTATGGTCCCTCGCACACCAACGGGATCCATGATATAAAATAAACAAAATATATATTCGCTTGTGGATTAGGAATTAACATCCCCTGCAACACCTTTCCCAAGCAGGCATCCTATCTTTAGGGCGGTGTCAGCAAAACTCTCAATAGGAATTAGCTAACTACTTTTGAGTTGAGATAAGTCTCCCACAATACTCTCTCAGTAGTTGCCCTTAGGTCAAGTTCAATCTGTTCAACCACTAACATGTTACCCCCGACAGTCATTCTCACTTTTGGAAGATGTAAGTCTACAACGCATTCTTTCCAACATAACTGTTGCACACCAGCAGGCAGCCCTAGGTTGGGTTCAATATGTTGTGCATCCAATGGGTCACACCAACAGCTGATCCCTACTTTGAAGATGTAAGTTTGCTATGCCTTCTTTCTAGTATAGTCATTGCACACCGAAAGGCAACCCCTTATGTCAGATAGTCCTACCATGTGGCTGGTAGACTATCCCTTTGGATTAGTAACCTTGTGATAGGCCAAGGCTAACATAGCCCCTTCTTAGTGGGTCCATCACACACTAACAGGGTCTATAGCAAATCAAATTTAAAACCAACCTCCCCAGTGAAGTCAAATTAAATATATCGGACAAACCAAACTTCTCCCCAGCATGTGCAAATCAAATTAGTCTCCCCAGTGGAGCCTAAATCAAAATCAAAATATAACAAATTCAACTAAGCTTATATCCCCAGTGGATGTACCCTCAATTCAAAAATCATTCTCCCTAGTGGTGAGCCATAAGAAATCCAATCAACTCTTATCCCCAACAGATAGCTCGAACCTGCTATCCTAGTGGAAGGTTCACATTTGCAATCCAGATATGCATTCACATCAATTAAAATAAAATAAATTAAAACTAATTTGATCTTGATCCCTAGTGGATTATAGATTCTTATCCCCAGCAGATACACACCCAAACTAATCATACTCATAATCAAACTCAAATCCATATCCCAGTGGATACCTTGAACCTGCCTCCATAGTGGAAGGTTCATGTACTCGATCCCTTGTGGATTCCTTCTGGCCCTCTTATGCCATTATCATAAAGAGAGCTACATCGCACTAAGCTCGTGAGTCTATTTGCCTCTAGGGTCTAGGTATACATCATTTCTGTTAGTGTTTGCAATCTTCTCGATGTTGTTGATCATTTTGGTCAATGCCAATACGTGCGGTGTGCCTTGTCAATTACACCACACCTAGTAGGGTCCTTTTATTGACCTCACTTTTAGAGAGAGCTCTTAACCTCCTCTTCTTAGACTTAGAAATCTTCTAGACACTAAGAGCTCTTTAGTTATAAGACACTTCTAGTGATTAGGTGAAAACTTAACTTGAGCCTAGAGACTTATAAGGGTTAATCATAGGATTAGGGTGTGCATTAGGACTTCAGGAAAATCACTTATCCTATAGCCTAAACCCATTCCATGTGCACCTTCTTAAATTCAATCAAAATCCAAATCTCAAATAAAACTTCAAATTCAAATTCAAATTCCAAATCCAAATCCAAATCCAAATTCCAAATTGAATGATTGAAATCTATAATCAAATTCAAATTCAAAATCCTTCCTAAGCCTTATGATTTTATCTTATGAGCTTAGCCTTAGCCAAATTCAAATCCACCCAAACTCAATTTATTTTCTTAAATATTAATTCAATCCTTCAATCAAATAATCAAATTCCAATTCAAATTCAGCTCCAAATGATTCAAGCCCAAGATCAAACTCAAACCCCAAAATCCTTCTTAAGCTATTTAAGTTGGTGCCATGAACCTGGCCAAATCTTAACCCAATTCAACACAAATTTGATTTCATTATAAATCAATCATATCTTCAATCATCTTCACAAATATAAATAAAATCTACACTTAAATCATCAAAATTAACTCAAACTAAATCAAACTAAATCAAATCCCCTTTTAAGCCCTTTAAACCTACCTTCATGAGCTTAGCTAAATTTTCCTTGAAATCACTTCAAGCTCAACTGATTTTCTTATAAATCAATTGTTCCTTTGATTATCTTCCCAAATATAAATGAAATCTACATTCAAATAACTAAAACCAAAACCAAAATTAAATCAAAACTCAATTTAAGCCATTTGAATCATTTCTTTGGACTTAGCCAAATCCTATCCAAATCAAGTCAAAATCAATGGATTTTTTCTTGAATCAAGCATTCCTCCAATCTCCTACCCAAATATAAATAAAACCTATAATCATCAAACCAAATTCAAGTTAACCCAAGTCAAGCCCAATTTAGCCTTTTTGACTTGAAAATTTCAAATGAGTCCAAAATCCATTGGACTCCAAATTTATTATAGTTGAATTTATATTTCAATCCTAGGCTCATATATAAGTTCAACTAAACTTAAATCAAGTCAAAACCAAGCCAATTGACCCACTTAGGCTCACTTGACCCAAAGTGACTTAAAGAACCCTTTTGAGCTAAGTTTGAATCCAACCCAAATTGGATTGAACCAAGCCCATCCAAGCCTCATACCATGACCATTGATCACCCTAGGATGACCTTTTTGCCATGAATTGGGTCAAACCAAGTCAACTTGGTCATTTGACCAAGTCAATTCTTTAGCCAAAATGGACCAAAACTAGCCAAAACTCATCCTACACTAAATTGATTGAAACCATTGATTCACATCAACCAATGATTAATGTTTGAACATGACTTGATGCAGACTTTAACCTGATCCACTTAGCCCAAATTTACCTAAAGGGCCAATTTGGCCTAAATTTAAATTGATTCAAACCAATGACTACATTCATCTTCAATTAGCCAATTGGATCTGAATCAACCCATAACTCAAGCCAATTTGGTCAACTTTAGCCAAGTTGGTCAACTTAACCCATTTGACCCATTTGATTTTAAATGAGCCAAAATCAATTCTAGGCCAAATTAAATCAAATTGATATACCAAAATGCTTCAAATTATCATTTGAACCTAACCTAAGACTTAGTTTGACCCAATTTGACCAATTAGTCAACCTAAGCCAACATGACCCAATGTGACCCAAATAACCCAAATTTAGCCAAATCCTTTGAAACCAACCCATGGCATCTTGGGAGCTGATCAAATCCAACCCAAACCCACTTGGGATCAGCTCAAACTCAATAAAATAACTCATGGATACTCCCCACATAGGATTCCACATAATCCCCTCATTCAATCCTCCCCATCACTTGCATTCAATGAAGACTAACTTCACAGCCCCAAAGGAAGACTTTGGAGCTAAATCCAAAGTCTCCAATCAGCCATCACCTCCAAACCATATCCCCATCACCTTTAATGGTGATTTTCAGTCATCCCAAAAAGATAAAAATAGATGCCTCAAATATCTTGCGTCTGCTTTCATTCACTCTCCAAGAGCTCCCCAAAATAACCAGCAATCATTTTTCCACTTTTTTTGAGCTAAAAATACCAAAATCGGGGAATTTCGAAAAAGAAGCGTCCATTCATGGATACAAGGTTTCGAGGCAACAAAAGAGCCTAATTCCCTTCCAAACCTTCTTCTTGCATTTAAGGGCTTGCTTGAATTAACACCACCGTAGAAAACCATCCCCAATGAAATAATTTTCAAGAATCGTAGCCAACCTTAGGAGCTTTTGTTTATGACAGTTTTTATGCCATTTTAGGAATTCTCCTTTAAAAAAACTCTTGTATTCTTCATTTTACATCATCCTAGTGCGAAAATGATAGTTTTCCTGTGAAATTTAATGTGAAATCAAGCCCGTTTGAATGCGATTTCATTCAATTTTTATAAAAATTGCAAAATGTGATTTGGTTTACTATTCATCCACTCGTCATTTTCATTCGTTGGGGAGGAGACGCATAGTAATCATCCGATATCCCACTTTGAGAATCAGACAGTCCAGATTTAGCCCCAAATCATGTATTTTTGACCTTGGGATCGCGGATCCGATCTGGACCGCCTGATTTGTGATTAGATGGGATGATCTGATCCGCACAGAATGAGAGTTTTCTCGCTCGTTCGCCGCGTTAACACCGCGCCAACCAATCACGGAATCGTGTGGCCAATCGCGCTATGTCGCGTGGCACCGCGTTACCCAATCAACGCCGCACAGCGCTGATCATGTTAAGTGAGAAATTAGAGATTCTTTTATTTTTAAAAATTAACTAAATCTCCTAAAACTTCAAAAAAATATAGAAAATAAAATACTTAACCAAAAATTACAAGTATGGGCCGTTGCATTCATCTTTCTAAGAGAAATCCAACAAACCAAAAATCCCAAAAATTCACTAAATATTTCGAGCTTAATTAGAGTTTTAGTAAAAATTAAATTTCATCAATTATTCTAAAAATACAAATCAGATTGATATGAAATTTTCAGGGATTGAAACTAAAGCTAAAATACACCTACCATAAAACTTTCAAGTCAGAATGATTTCTAGATATGGAGAAATTAAAATTTGAAGTTTAGCTTATCTATTTTAATAAAATAAATAAAATAAAAATCCAAAAAATTATAAAAATCTTCAAAATAGCTTAAATCACTTCAATTAACATCTAAGATCCTTGGAAAAGTGATATAATCTTTTGAAGCTTAATAAACCTAAATAAAAATTTTGGATTAAAATCTAATAAATTAAAGGCTTAATTAAAACTAAATTCATAATAATCTAAATGTTAAATCAAAATCAGAAATAGAATAACACTTAAGCAATCATTAATCAAATCTCAAATAAAAAAAAATATATCACATAATCTTTAAATTAAATTAAATTAAACATAACTAAACCTAACTAACTTAATGAAACTCAATTAAATGACTAAATTTTAAATTTAAGCCATAATTAAACAAATAATGAAACATTAATATAAATTAAATTGATCTAATTAAACCTATAATCAAACATAAATCTGAACCTAATTAAAATGCAATTAAATGTCAATCAAATCTTAAATTAAACCTAAATCATTAAGTCATTAATCACATCATTAATCTAAATGAACATGAAATCAAATAAAAAGTTAAATCAAATCTTTAATTAATCTAATAATTAACTTGATTACACTTCTTAATTAAACTAATTATATAATCACATTGAACTTAATCAAACTCATAAATTAATAAAGCTAATCAAATCAAATTAAATTAAATTAAGAAAGACTCTCATCAATTTAATACATAATCAAATTAAATCTAATTCAATCTACTTAAATAAGATAAACTAATCAACTATTAAATGTATGAATCTAATAATTAATCAAAACATAAAATCAAATACAAACTAAACTCAAATAAACATGATAAATGAACGAAATTAAAATGAAATTCCAATCATAAGTAATCAAACTTAATTAAAATCAAAACAAACTTTCAACTCATTTAATCCAATCGAACTATAAATAAATGAACTATAATCAAATTAAATAAACATGAAATTAAAACTAAACTCTAAAGTCATCAAACCATATCCAAATTCCAATCAATATCAAAAATAATCTAAACCCTTAATTAAAATTCAAATAAAAGATCCCATTGAAGTTTAATCAAATCATAAGTTAATTGGAATGCATTCACTAATCTAAATCAAACTTAAATGAAATAATAAAAATCAATGAATTTAAACAACATCGAAATGACATCAATTATATGAAATTAAAATCTTAAATTAAAATCCAATTGGAAAAGAAATTAGTTAATAAATTAAAGGATATTGAATTATCAAAATTTAATTAAATCAAAACATCTAATCTGAAATTAATTAATCAAAAATACATGAAATTAGAAAAACTTAAACTTTATTAGATATTAATTTAAAGGATATTGAATCATCAAAATTTAATTAAATCGAAAACATCTAATCCAAAATTAATCAACCAAAATATATGAAGATGAAACAAACACAAATTTTAAAATAAATTAAATCAAACAAACATTAATCAAATCAAATCAATCACATAAATTCAAATGGGCTAATTAAGATACTTAAGGACCTTGGGTAGACTCTTAGGTGTTCAATAACCTAAGAGAATTCTAAAGAAATTAAAACTAGCCTACATGTGTGGGAGGGTTATTAGAGTACTTAATTAAATCCTTTTAGCTTAACTAACTAATAATTATGAGCCAATTGCATTAGGCCCTTTTATCTTCATAGGATCATTGCTGATTTTATTTTTGAATGATCGCATATCATGTTAGCTCATAATTACTTGGATAATCATGCTAAGGTGGCATAGGAAAGGGGTGATTAATGGGACTTAACTCATATTACAACCTAATTAACCCATAAAATTGACCTAATTACCTTTTTCATTAAACTAAATTAAACCACAAACATGTGAATGGATTAGGATCAACAAACTTTCCTTCATTTCATTAGATCAAGTCAAAACATAAAATGAAAGATAGCATTAACAAGCTTTGGTTTTCTTTAAATGCTTTTATTTAATATGATTGACCTTAGAAATTAGTTTGATTGAATGAGATTATATGTTTATATTTAGTATTTCCTTTCCAATCATGTTAAATGTTTTATGTCATTTGAATCATTCATTCATGTCTTTCAAAAATAAATCAAATAGAATTTTATTTATGTTAAACTTTCATGTGTTGAATTAAATTTATAATATGTGTGGCTATTATCACTATTAAATCAAAGTTATTTTTAAAAGTTTATAAATCAACTATAATATTTGGAGTGATAATAGATATAAATATCTATAAGCTTGCATGTGTCTATAGCTTAAAAGATGTAATATGGAGTTCTCTTTATTTAGTCTACATGGATTTACATAAAGTTTGAATGTTGATAAATGTATAGTCCATTTGAAAAGAACACAACATTTGTTTGTATTCATTCCTATGTATTTCTATGTTAAAATTTAGATAAAACTTTAACTCACATGTATAAATAATTCAATTGAAAGAAATACAACTTTTGCATAATTTTTCCATTCTTATAGTCATTTGTACATTCATGTGTATTCAAGAATACTGGGTATATCTAGTATGGACATTGGGGATGTGATGCTTTAAATAGCCTCAAGGAGATTTTTACCTCACTAACAATGGTGAAGTATCTGCTTAAAACTTTTATACACTCGTATGTACATTTAGCTAATGAATGAAAATCTTCTTTCAATTGAAAGAAATACAACTTTTGTATGATTTTTTTCATTCTTGTAATCATTTGTACATTCATATGTATTCAAGAATAGTGGTTATATCTAGTCTAGACATTTAGGGGATGTGAAGCTTTAAGTAGCCCCAAGGAGGTCTTTACCTCACTCCCTAGTTTAATAATGGTGAAGTATCTGCTTAGAACTTTTATACACTTGTATGTACATTTAGCTAATGAATGAAAATCTCATTTTATACTAAAGATTACATGCATTCATCATTGGTTAAATAATCCATATAATTAAATAAATCAATCTAAATGAAAATGTGAATTTAAATATACACCTACATTCATCATTTAAGTGTGCTAATACATGTTGCATGTATAGTTACATTTAGGATTATATCATATGCATGTTATATATTATGGAAAGGAATAATTGAATATATGTCATGTGATAGTAATTCAATTAAGATAATCTTAAGATGCCTTTCATGTTGAATGGAATCATTTAAAGTGCACCCAAACTTAGAATTTAGTTAAAACATGGTAATAAGCCATTCAATAAAGAGAACAAACCAAATTAATTTGCTTTAGAAGATGACTTAAAGTAGGGATGAAAGAGGGAAATCCTCTTTCTTCTCTTCATAGCACTTAGATGCTAAGTGTAGGCCATATGAAACAAATTAAATTACAAATTAAAATTTTTCAAATCCATTAAACAACTTAAAGTGAAATCAACATTTCATGCTAAATTGAATCCATCACACTTAAAAAACTACAACATTAATGCCTAGCAAGACATACCACCCAAGCATTAAGCACACACATTAGAATGTTAAGTCATGACTTCTAGTCCTAAGTTAAGATGGTGTATGATTTAATGTTATGGTGTTTTTATTTTATTTCTCAAACTCTTTGGGGGAATTTAAAAAATAAAATTTTGGTATGTGTTGGGACACCACATAGATTCGTGAATGTTCTCATTAGGGTGATCAGGTACGACATTGAGGAATGATGTACTATCTTGAGAGACAAAAGTCACCATCCTACAATGGTCCTAATCACCTAATGAGGACTCCTAAGGATAATGGGACTTTGAATGTACCAGAGATTCTTCCCCTACTTTACATGAAAAAGTAAAGTAAGGTTTATTTTAAATCGGGTTCGTTAAGTTCCTTATGGAGGCAAGCCCCCATAGTTAATTGCATCTTAAAGAATGAGATTCCTTAAAAATACTCTCAATTAAGGTAAATGATCATTATCTCCAAAGATTTCAAATATAAGACTATCAACAAATTGGTTATTTTTGGAAGATCAAGTGGGATTGATCAAAAAGAGGGAGTATTATCGAAACCAAAGGGAGATGAGTAGGGGATGCTTATGATGCTAGGAAACCTAGTAAGCATCCCAAACTATCTTATGGTTAGGCTTTATATTTTTGAAATTTGAGAAGAATTATATATTTGACTTGAATTTTTATTAGAAATCTTGGGCTTACAATTCCACAACACAAGATCATAGAAATACCTAAGAGGTGAGGATTTATGCTTGTACCCCATAAAAGGACACAACAACCTCTGAACCTAAATCTAAGGAGCTTTGGTGAGAGCCAAGGCATGACCTAAATCTAAGGCAAAAATAGGTATATGGTTTATCTCCATAAGAGAGATTAAACCACCCGACTGTTGGACTTACAACCACCTAGAAGTAGCTACCAACTAACTCCTCCTACGATTTTAAATACATGTAGGCAAGTCTTTATTCTTTTACAAGATGGCTAAGCTGTTGTTTATTTAGAAAGGAGACTAAGTCCTAAAACACACTTCCTAAGAGACTAGATCATCAAAGGCATGAATAATGACTTAATCTAATACAAATTTTGTTAAGTTTTATTTTTATTTTTTGATAATTTATTTGAACAGGCTATGGGATTTCATATGCCTAATGCATGAGAAATTGGTTATGGGCCAAAATCAGTAAGAAGGAGATGTTTTTTCACCATGGCTCTCAAAGGTCAAGCCATGCTCTCTAGCAAAGGTGGAAGACCTCCATTGGCAAGAGTGAAGCAAGATGATTTATGTATGATGTGAAACGTACAACATCCAGCTAAGGGGTTGTTAAATCTTTTGTTATCTTGATTAATGTCCTAGGCTTTAGGTGAAGTTATGAGTTGTTAATTTTAATTTTGAGTTGATTAATTGGATAAAAAATTTATTTTTCCCTAAGAGGCTAATCGCATCCAGACCATTAATCAAATAATGAATAAACTAGGAAAATTATGTCATTTCTTAATGCATAAGCTAAACAAATATCAAACAATTTTATAAAGCTAGCGTAAAAGAATAAGAGGCTGATATGGTCAGGTACCACTGCATAACTTAAAAAGAAAAATGTGGGTAGCCGAGCTCTACCCTTATACAACCCAGATTAGAAATGAATAATTACAATTTAGAAAGAATTCATGTTACGGGGGTCTTCATTCTTTATTCTTCATTCTTCATTTCTTCTTTTCTTCTTTTCTTTCTTTCTTTCTTTCTTCATTTGGACTTGGGATGTTATTTGCTCCAAGGCTTCACATGGTACATAAGATGTAGTCTTATGACTAATGTTCATCCTAATTCTCCCATAACATTCATTCCAAATATTAATTGCAAAAATTACATTAAAATAGAAAAGATAAATTTAAATAAACCTACAAAAGTGAGATTAGCTAAACATACCACACAATCCCAAGCAATTATAAGAATGAATTGGACTTAGCACCCCACACATGGGTAACCAAGTCCACCTATCCTAATTTGGATTATGCTTAGGGGTATAGGCAACCTGCATAGCAAAAGCATTTATATTTTTATTACAGCACCCCTTAAGCAAAATCTCCTGTAGAAGACATGATTAAACTAAGATCATCCTACCATCCAATCTACGCACATGCACCCAAACATCCAGTCTAAAAATATTACATCACAAAATAAAATTGGGCATCAAACCATGCACTGCCCTAATATAGAGCTAGAAATGGTGACTTAGCCTAATGTGTGTGTCATTTAAGGCTTGTGTGGCATGTCTTAGCTAGGCTTTAAGGTTGGAATTTTCTAAGTGTGAAGGGTTCAACTTAGAGGGTGATTTCATTTAAGTGATTTAGTTGATTTGTTAGTTTTATTTAATGATTTGATTTGGTTTGAATGAACCTACACTTAATTATTAAGTGTTATAAAGAGAAGAAAAGAGAAGAGAACTTCTCTTTCATCCCTATCTTAAGTAATTTCTAAGGTAGATTCATTAATGATTTTTTCTTAGTGAATATTTTATTATGTATTTTAATTAACCCTAAGTTTAGATTTGCTCTAAATAAACCTATTCAATAAGAAAGACATCTTATGATTAGTTAAGGTGAATTATTATCACATAACATACAACCATTTATTTCTTTCCAACATGCATACCATGCATATGAATAATCCTAAACATATCTATACATGCAATGTATAGTTTTAGCGCACCTTGATGATGAATGCTAAGAGATGTTGTTTAAGAAATTTTGGTGCCATTGCTTTCTACACCATGGGTCTAAGGTATAAGACCTACTTGGGGCTACTTAAATCCTCACAACCACGGGATGTCTAGACTAATATATCACTTTTCTTAAATACATGTGCACGTATAAAAAAAAGCAAATGGATGAATAGTCATGCAAAAGATTTTTTGTGTGTTTGTTTGATTTGTGTAATTTACATGTGCAATGTGAAGATCCTTCTTAAGCCATAACATAGAAGTGCATAGGAATAGATTTAAGAAAGTTTTATATTCTTTTCATATGAACTATACACTTTGCAAATCCTGTACAAACCCATGTTTAAGAAAAGAGAAGAAAATCACATAATACATTTTATGTTATAATCACATGCAAGCTTAGAAGTACTTATAAGTAGCATCACTTCATTTATAATCTTTGATTTATAGGTTTCAAAAATAATTTTTGATGTAATAGTTATAATAGCCACTCATATTTTTAATTTAGCCAAAGCATGTAATTTGACATAAAGGAAATATTTTATTTTAATTGATTTTTCAAAAGAGATGAATGCATGATTTCATATGGCACATAACATTTAGGATGCATGAAAAGAAATAAAGTGATATAATCATATGACTTCATTCTTCCTAATTAATTCCTAAGGACAATCCTATAAGATTAAATTATTCAAAGTGAATCAAAATTCTTTAAAGAGGTTTTTACTTTTGGATTTGATTTGAAAATGATTTATGAGAAGAGTTTGCTGGTCCTAACCCATTTCCCCCATATGTGAATTGACTTAGTTTAATTTTAGAACAATTAGATTGATTTTATGTTTTATTTAGGTTAAGGTGTGAATTAAATCCATTAATTATCCCTTACCTACACAACTTTAACATAATTATCCAAACAATTATGAGCTAACATATGATATTCAACCACATGGAATTTAAATCAGCAATGCACCTAAGAAAGGAAGGGGCCTAATGCAATTGATTCACAATTATTGATTAATTAAGTTAAAGAGTTTAATTAAGTACTTTCATAACCATCCTAAACATGTAGGTTGGATATAATTTCCTTTGAAGCCTCTTAGGTTATTGAACACCTAAGAATCTACCTAAGAATTAAGTTGATTAAGTTTTGGAATGATTTGATTATGAATTTTGGATTAATTGAATTTATTAATGAAGTGATTAAGCCATTAATTATAACTTGATTAAATGTTTTCCTAATGGAGTGAACTTAGGGAGAAGAGATTGGAAAAGAAATCCTAATCTCATTCCCTAAGTTCATTTACTATTTCATAGTGATTAGCAAACTAAATTAATGGATTCATCACTATTTAATAGGTTAATTAATCACTTAATTAAGGGAGTGATTAGGAGTGAATCAAGCAATTCCCCTAATTAATCTAACAATAAATTCCAAGAAAATCATGGGAGGCAGAGGTCATCCCACTAATCAATCCTAGGAAGTTTGGAATTAACTAAAGTAATTAAGAGTAATTAATATAATTACATTCCTAATAAAACCTAAATTGAGTGAAATATATTGTTCAAAATTAATTAAACTTAATTTTATATTATTCCCCTTTGAATTAACTTTAAAATGAAATTGAGTTTGCATTTTTTTTTATTTTTCAGCATTTAGTTATAAATTTATGAAGTTTCTATGATTAATGGATAATTAGAATTCCCTAATTAATTAACTAATCCCGTCGGTGCCACATGGGCCACTGAAGCGACACGCTTTCCACGTGGCAAGATGGGATTGGTTATTTAAGTTATCGCGCATCGCGTCATGGCGGCAGCGTGTATTCCTTAGGCTCGATCAAAGATCGATGATGAGAGGATAAATCTCATGATTTTAAAGGTTTTAAATCAGAGATCTAGCAAGATTTAATCAGAGTAATCCATCCAAAACACATGGGATGGACGGCCCATGATTCATCCCCTGCTAGGTCAGAGGCTGTCCGTCCTCCATGGCTTGATCCGAGCTCATCTATGCTTGGATTAGGCAGAGATTCATCCCACACCATCAAGAGGTGTAGGGAAGAACATCCAACGGCTAGGATCTAATGGGATTATAATTCACTTCATAGAATACCAAGCAATTTTCAACTTATGATCGGCTTTGAGTCATACCTCGCTAGAGGCTATCACCAGTGCTTCCAACGGAGGAGGTAGCTTCATCTAGTGGAGACAAAGCTCTATTGAAAGTTTTAAGCCTTGATTTAAAGTGCATGTGTGGGTTGACCAAGCTCCCCTTCAATGGCTTGTGGCCTTGATCGAGATCCCCCTTCCTGTGGCTTGAAAACTTGGGAAATACCTTGGGTGAGCTCAACTTGCTTCCTTGTTGGTGCTTGCAAAGTGAATTTGGATTTGGTGGAGAATTGAGTGACTTGGAATTTCACCTCACCTCCTCTTTTTCAACTCTGAAGAAAATAAAGAAGGAGAAATTCCAATGAGCTTGGGAATGTTTGCCAACCCTTGGAGAAGCTTGGTTTTAGTTCCTAGGGCTCAATCCAATTTAGAGTGTGTGCTTTGAGTTGGAATGAGGGGGAGTATATCTCCCCCTACTTGGATTGGATGGCCAAGAGCCATCTTGTCATTTTCCTTCAATTTCTTGGATTGAATGGGTTGTTTAGGCTATTAGGGATTCCATGTGCTTTAGTTTTGGCAGAGGAGTAGAGGAGAGGAAGTGCACATGTGCTAGGTGAGTGTATGGGTGATCCAATTGGAGAATTCCATTGGAGGGGTCAGTTTGGCCTTGGGTTGGGTCATGGCTGACCCAAACCCATTGGGTCATTAGCACCACTTCCCTTGATGTCCATGTGGTCCATTAGGAGGATGCCAAGTGGCCATTAGAAGGAATTGGCCAATTTTCAAGTGAATTTGGCCATGGGTTACCCTTTGACCTAAGGATAAAATGGTCATTTGGCCTTGATTTTGATTTGGACATATTTGAGCTATTTCAAAAATAGGTTGGGCCGAATTTCAAGGAATTTGGAGTTGATTTGATATGATTTGGCTCAAGTTTACCCATTTAGGTCAAAAATGGGTCAACTTGGGTCAAGTTGACCAATTGGTGAAATTGGGTTAAATCATGGGTTAGGTCAAGTTCAAATGATCATTTGTATCTATGGGTGTTATTGGTTTGGTTTAATTTGGTTTAGATTTGGTTTTGGTTAATTTAGGTTCATTTAGGTCAAATGGGTCAAGTTGACTAATTTGACCCATTTGACCCAATTGGGTTAGGTCATGGGTTGGTTTAGGCTTGGTTGATCATTTGAAATGTATTGCAAACTTTAGTTTCAATCAATTTTTATTTGGTTTGATTTCAAATTGATTTGACCTTTTAGGTCAAGTTGGGTTCATTTCATTTGGGCTAGGTTAGGTCTAGTTGGCCAATTGAAGCTTTGGTCAAGTTTAACAAGTGATTTAGAATGAATTTGACCCATTGGTTGCAATTAATTAGCTTAGATTGAGATTTGATCCATTTTGACTTTTTAGGTCAACTTGGGTCAACTTGGGTCAAGTGGCCAATTTGGTTGGGTTTGGCTCAATTGATGGCTTGATCAAGTTCAATCATTGATTTTGGATTGGTTTAGATCAATAGTTTCAATCAATTTGGCCTATGGTGGATTTTGGCTAGTTTAGGTTTCATTTAGGCTAAGTGTTTACTTGGTCAAAGGCTAGGTTTGACTTGATTTGACCCAATTTGAGTGATTGATCATCCTAAGATAATTTTTGCTGACAATGTGAGGCTTAGATGGGCTTAGTTCAATCCAATTTGGGTAGGATTAGAATTTGGCTCAAAAATATGCTTTAGGTCACTTTGGGTCAAGTGAGCCTAAGTGGGTCAATTATCTTAATCAAGACTTGATTCAAGTTTGGTTGAATTCACATAAAGACTTATGATTGAAATATAAATTCAATTGCAAGTGATTTGGAATCAAACGACTTTGATTCATTTGACAATTTCAAGTTCAAAGGATGAACATGGGTTTGATTTGGGTTAGTTTGATTTTGATATGGTGATTGAAGTTTACGCTTATATTTGGTTTGTGATTGAAGGATTGGTTATTTGAAGAGAGCATCCAAAGGTTTGGATTGATTTGAGAATGATTTGGCTAAGTTCAAGAATTTAACTTAAAAGGGTATAGGTTGGATTTAGGTTAGATTGGATTTGAGTTTTGAATTTAGTTTTGGTTATTTGAATTTATATTTCATTTATATTTGTGAATATAAATGAGAATATAAATAGGTTATGAGAAAATATTTTGAATTTGGAGTGATTTGAATTTGATTTGGGTTAGTCCATAAGATGAGATCAAAGGCTTAGGAAAGCTTTTAGATTTAAAATTGATCATGGGTTTCAATCATTTGATTTTGATTCATGATTTGAGAAAATCTATTGAGTTGGAATTGATTTAAGGTTTGATTTGGAATTGATTTGAATTTGAAGTTGATTTGAATTTGAAGTTGGTTTGAATGTGAAGTTGGTTTGAATTTGAAGTTGTTTTAAATTTGAAGTTGATTTGAATTTGAAGTTGATTTGAATTTGAAGTTGGTTTGAATTTGAAGTTTGACTTGAAAGAAGGAAGTAAGGATTTGGTTCAACCTATAAGGTAGGCAAGTTTTCCTAATACCCCTAAGGCATAACCTATTCTTATGGCTAACTCTTCTAAGTCTCTAGGGTTAGGTTAAGTGTTCACCTAATCACTAAAAGTGTCTTAAGACTAAGGAACTCTTAATGTCTAGAGGAGTCTGATGTCTACGATGAAGAAGTTGAAAGCTCACTTCAAAAGTGAGGTCAATAGATGTATGTTTCATTTTATGATGTAATATTTTAGACTAGATCTTATGGTGTATGCTGCGTAGACTGGATGTTAGGCCGTCGTTAGCCTAATCATGTCTTTTGCAAGAGATTGTGCTTAAGGGGCTGCTGTAAAAATAAATATAAATGCTCTCTTTTGCAGGTTGCTTAAGCCCTCTAAGCATAATCTAAGTTAGGATAGGTGGGCTTGGTTACCCATGTGCAGGGTGTTAAGTCTGAAGTATAAATATAACTGCTTGGGTTGTATGTATGTCTAGCTAACTTCTATTTTGCAGGTGTAGTTAGATTTATTTTTTTAGATTTTAATATAATTTTGCATTAAGAATTAGGATTAGTGCAATGGGAGATTAGGATGAGCATTGGCCAGAAGGCTTAGTCTTGGGGTGTCATGTGATGCCTTGAAACCCACCAAATCAAAGAAGGAAATAAAGAAGAAAAGAAGAAGAATGAAGATGTGAAGACCCCATAGCATTCATTCATTTGTAATTGTAACAATTCTTTCATTTTTCTAGGTTGTATAAGGGTAAAGCTCGGCTTCCCATCTTTTCTTTTCGGGTTGTACGGCGGTACTCGACCGCACCAGTCTTTTATTCTTTTGCTCTAGTGTTATAAAATTATTTGATGTTGTGTTTAGATTGTGCATTAGAATAGCATATTTTTCATAGTTTCTTCAATGTTTGATGTTTGAATGTGTGGCTTGGATACGATTAGGCTCTCAGAATAAAATTAATTTTTCTACCCTAATTAATCACTCATAACTAAAAGTTTCTACAATTCATAACCTCACATAAAGTTTAAGACATAAATCAAGATAATTAAAAGATTTAGCAACCCCTTAGCTTAATGATGTATGTTTAACATCATGCATTCATATTGTCTCACTCTTATTAAGAGAGGGTTTCCATCCTTGCGATAGGGGAAGACTTAACCTTTGAGGGTCTCCTTTATGTTAGAAAATACTTCTTCTCGCTGATTTATCCCATAATCAATTTTATCATGCATATAGGCATATAAAAATCCCAAGCCTTTGTCCAAATGAAGTGTCAAAAATTGAATAAAATTTGAAAAAATATTGTATTAGACTAAGTCATTATTCATACCACTCATGCTCTAGTCTCTTAGAGAGTGTGTTTAAAGACTTTAGTCCCTTTCTAAATAAACAATAGCCTAATTAATTATGCAAAATCATATGACCGAACTACAAGATTTTAAAGCGTAGGAGGAGTTAGCTGGTGGCCACTCTAGGTGATTATAAGGTCAACAGTCGGGTGGTTTATCCTCTCTTGTGGAGGTAAACTATATACACATCTTCGTTTAGATTTAGTCATGTTTTAGCATTGTGCTAAAGCTCCCTAGATTTAGGATCTAAGGTAGCTATTTTCTTCAGGCTACAAGCATAAATCCTCACTTCTTAGGCATTTTCACAATCTTATGTTGTTGGATTATAAGCCCTAGCAATCTAATAAAATTTTAACTCTAATGAAATAAATCTCTTCAATTTCAAATATATAAGGCCCAACTATAGCATAGATTGGAATGCTCACTAGGTTTCCTAGGATCATGAGCATCTCCTACTTTCTCCCTTTGGATTCTAAAAATAAGTCTTCTCCTTAAACTTTTCCAATTGATCTTCCAAATATAACTAATTTAGTGATAGTCTAGCCTTGAAATCTTTGGATACTTTAATATCTACTTTAATCAAGAGTATTCCTAAGGAATTCATATTTCTTAGGATGTAATTAACTATGGAGGCTTTCCTCCAAGGGAAACTTAATGAACCCGGCTTAATATAAACCCTACTTTACTTTTCCATGTAAAGTAGGGGAAAGATCTCTAGTATATTCGAAGACCCATCATGCCTTATGAGTCCTTATTAAATGATTAGGTCCATTATAGGGTGGTGGTTTCTATCTTTCGAGATAGTGCACCATTCCTTAATGTTGTACCGATCATTTCAATAAGTACCCCTTAAGATCTGCGTGGTGTCCCACATCCAAAAATAAACATCACATGAGGTGCATGATGAAGTGGTTGAAGAAAGCACTACTGTAGACTTAACCTAATGTCTATCGCATCAACTACAAAAGAAAGATGTACAAATCTCCAAAATAAAAAAGAAGATAAAAGATATAATTGCCTCCATGATAGCTCTATAAAGCCAAATAGTTTGATTACAATAGGTATAAGTTGACATCAATCAACCAAAGTATGTTCATGCAATTAGGGAGCAAAAGGTTGTATTAGATCTAGAAGAATAGAGTCTGAATTAAGAAAAAAATTTGATTGACCAGTTTAAGAGAAAGAGCTTTATCAGTTGATAGAATAATAAGTTAGAGAGGCTACATCCATTCAAAATGGTAGTCTTACCCAGAGGATTTTGATGTAATGCCATACCTTAAGAGGTTTGTATCACCTTGCTTTAAAGTATTCATCAACACAAGCAATCCTAAATAGCATTTGGCATAGTTTAGAAAAGTTATTATAATATCAATAAAAGTGTTTCATTGATGTTTAGATAGTTTATTAGTAGTTTGTCTAAGTCATTTTTTAGGTATGTAGATCCATCAAATGAATCCGTGCAGATTTTCATAGAGTTGGAGAACATGTTCATTAAAAAATTCACTACATAACACCACATCATTGTAAAAGATCTAGTGGTGGAGAAACAAAACCTAAATGAGTCATTTATTGATTACATTTTGAGGTGCAAAAATTTAAACATGAAGTGCAAGCCTTAACTGCAAGAGCAACATATAATTAATATTTTTGTCAAAAAGATTCATGATCCATTGTCATTCTTCCTGAAAGAATTTGCTATAAATACATTTAAAAATTGTTGAATAAGTTATCTAGTATTCAAAAAGAGGCATCACAATGATCTTTCTTAAAAGATCAATAAATGATAGATGCAATAAAGTAGAAACCCTAGAAAGTATTAGAAATGAAATCAATAAGTGTTTTAATGGTTGATAAAGGAAAACAAGCAATGAAGGCTTAATTAGAAAGATCTCTTTCAAGACAACAACAATAATATTATCTAGTAACACAAAAAGGTTGTCTTCAACCATCATTGATGAAAAGTTAAATAAAACTTATTCTTTCACATAAAAGCAATTCAAAAAAATTTTATTTAAAAATGTAATAAAGAAAGCAGACTTTAAATTACATTATCTTAAGAAGCAAGAGCAAGTGGACAAAATTAAAAATTTTAAGTATTGCTTTAACCACTGTATTCTTGGTTATTTGATTGAGCACTACTTCACTTTTAAAGACTGATTAGAGAGTAACTTTAAGGTAGAGATGGTTGTAATCCTATTTGAATACCTTATGAATCCTAGCCAAGAATCTATGAAGGTAGTCTCAAATGAGTCTCTTATCTTAATTGGAAAATGCTTCTCCTAATGATTAGTGCAATATTGCTTTGTTTCATTCATCTAGAAAATTTTTAATTTAATATTTTCATTCTTCCCTATAGGTGCACCAGGAAGCTCAGAGACCTATCATTTAGTTGACCTATTAATTCCTAGCGAGTGACTCAAGGATGGCTTTTACTTAACAACTCAATGAACCCTGACTCAATAAGAGTCTAAGAGTGTGTGAGAGGGAGCAAAGCAAAAATTTAACAAGTAGAAGTGTTATTGGAGTTGATGATGTGTGTTAGCCCTTTCATCCCTCTCACTTTATATAATTTTTAATTTATCCCTTGAGAGAATAAAATAATAATAATAAAGAAGGATTATGGTAAGTATTATGTTGAGCGAATAACATTGATGGCTCAATTAAAAATAATAACAAAGATGAAAATAATAACTTTACAAATCACAAAAATAATTATCGAAGTAAATTAAATAGCCTCCATGATCCAGAACAAACTTATGAGTCAAGTTTTGATAGTGATGCTCTTATTATCATTTTTTTAGGGCAAGCCTTCTATAAAAGTAAGACTATCAAATTTTGATAGCTCAATTAAAGAATAATCAAGTGCCACTGATAGTCAAGTTGACACTACAAGAGTATCCAAGTCTGAGGATATTATGGATGTGAACATTCGCAATGGTAGGGTATCACATCAGATGGCACGTAAAGAAAAAGGACATAAAGTCATTATCGATGATCAAGTTCCTAATGCCCCATAAGATGATTTCTCTCCAAATACTTAATAGTAAATCCAAAATATTTTAAAGGTTGATTATAATGTGTTAGTTCCTCTTAAAAAGTTATCTACTTAGCATTTTTGATACCCTTATCCTTCCTAAAGAGATGAGAGAGCCACAAATTAAGGCTTTTCTAGATTTAGAGAATTATCTCACTTAACTAACAACAACCTCTTTAGATAAGGCTCTCTATTTAAAAGAAGTTTTTTTGGGGTAACCTTTTTTTGGATAAGGACCTACTCTTAAAAATAATAAACCTTGTTCACTTTATAATTTTGTAAATATGGATAATTTCATGTTGTTTAGAGTCCTTTTTTATCTAAGAGCATCAATCAACATTATGAATATAAAAAAATTTAGCCTACTTGAGGGTGGATAAGCATAGATTTAGCTCTGATAAGATGATGCTATGTAGATTTAATGAAAAGGGAGAAAATGCATTATAATTAATTTGTTGTTAGAAATTAGAGATTTACAGACATTCTTTAATGTACTTTTAAGTAGATCTTCAAGAATATGTAATGGTTCTCTCTACCCATCATTTCTGAAACAAGCATACACATGAGAAAATAAAATATACAATAAAAGAATATTTACATCCATTATCTGCTATGAAGGTGGGTTTATAAAAATGTTGTATATTACCTATCTAAAAGATAGATTATCTTTTATAAAGAACCAAAATATTAGCAAATGTAAGAAACAATCAAAAGAAAAAGAAAAAAAAAAAGAGAAAAGTCAAAAAGGGAATGAAAGTACAAGGGATATAAATAAAATAATATTAAATGAAAATTTTAGGTATCTTTAAAGATAAATAGTGATGAGGGTCCGAAAGGATGAGTCTTAATCAAATATGTGCAAAAAGCTTAATAAATATGTAAGCACTTTAGCACTAACCACACTATCTCAAGACATTATTGAAGGGTTGAAAAAGTAACTTCTAATCTTTTGGGAAAAGTTGGGAGAAACCAGAAATTTCACTCTATACACTAATCTTCAAGCTCAAAAGAGAGCGTAAAAATTTTAAATGAGTTTTAAAATATAATAATATAACCCCCTTTTGATTGATATCATGATTGAGTTAAGAATTTAATTAAACATGGTTTTATTTTGTGTACATGGTCTAAGGACAAAGCTCAACACCAAGAAAAACTATAGAAAATTAACTATAATAACTAAAATCAAAAGTTAGTGTTAGCTTTGGCATTATCAAAACATTGCACGATGAATTATGCTTAATGATAACTACTAATCTAGCTTCAAAATTGCTCTTTACAGGTAAGTCTAATAAGTTAGATGAATTTTATTTGGAGATTTCAGCTAATCTTGAAGACTTTTAGGGTAAGAATGGACCCCCAAAACTTGAGAAAAAAATTAAATTAATAAAAATTAAGTTAAAATAATTTAACTTTGGAACATAAAAAAAAATCTAAGTCCCATAATTATAAGTACTTCATTAAGCAAAGAAATTATTGATGATTTGGATAAACTACTTTAGACTTTAAAAATCATTTTACCTAGAGCTAGTGACAAAATGCTTAACTTAACCCTAGAAGTAGCAATTCATAAACACAAAATTAGACTTCACATCATTCTTATTAAACAAGCTACTTGATGCATGTGTTTGGATACTGACTAGTAAGTAATTTCTATAGTTAAGAAATCAATCGAAGTTGGCTTTACTTGAGAGGAAAATTACCCCTCTTGGTTGGCTATCATCGTCTCAATTAATAAAAAGCACATTCAAATTCATGTATGCATCGATTGTAAGGATCTCAATAAGACATGCCTTAAAAATAAGCTCTCATTGCCTATACATGTACCACTCAAATATAGCTTTCTCGCATATAATTTTCTTGTTCTTGGATGGTTCATTCAATTATAACCAAATTAGAATAGCCTCTAAAGATAAGAAACTGCCACATTCAGAACCCATATTGATATGTTTTGTAAGAAAGTTATACCATTTAGTGTTAAAAATAGTTAAAATACCTTCAAAATATTTGGAAGAGTTGCATGGGATAAGATGGTGGTAATTGTATAAATTCTATTAGGAGTTTCAAAATCTGCATATTATAACTAAAAATTGTTATTATTTCCAAATAGCTCATAAGGGCAATCACTTGACCATTAGTTTCTTAAAGTTTTAAATAAGTTGTTAATCTACATTAATTTTTTGTGTGGTTATTATTTGATTAGATCAATTATTCTTGTACACATTATAATTCAATTATAAAATCATGAGTTGAAGGTGAAATATCTACAAAGTGAGACATTATGATTTTAATAACTTAATAGAAAGATTAGGAATTAAAGGAAAAAGAAGTCCAATAATAATAACTTTGAAAATACTTTTCTTACCAACCTTTCAACGACTGCTATTTATTGCCTTATGCAAGATTGTCTTCTTCTATTTCTAGAAAAAAAAATTCATACCACTTTGATGGGGCCTTATATTTAATTGTTCCTAAGGCTAAAATTATTATAGCAGTGATCCATTTATCTTACTAAAATGAAGAGTGAAATTGATAGGGTGTGCCATTAATGGTGATGAGATTAGGGCTCGCAAAGCAAAGAATACACCTTAAACCAAAATCATGTAAGGTGGGCTTCAAATTTATGTGATTGCTTGTATGGAAAGGTTATGATGTTGAAAAATTTTGAAAGGGTTTAGGAAAGTTTTATTGATGTAATTGCAAGTTTATGGGATTGTTTCAAGGGATTTAAGGGAGTGAATTAGAATAAAAAAGGAAAGTGGGTCATAGAGAAACTTAGCCAGCTAACTTTCGATATGGCCTTATTTTCTTGAAGATTTTCAAAATGAAATCTCTAAATTTCTTCATACAAGATATAAAAGAGGCAAATACAAAAGTTTATTTAACAACCTCCTTAGATGAGGCTCTCTATTTAAAAGAAATTTTTGGGGTAACTTTTTTGGATAAGGACTATTCTTAAAAATAATAAACCTTGTTCACTTTATAGTTTTGTAAATATGGATAATTTCAGGTTGTCTAGAGTTCTTGATCCAAGAGCATATATCAACATTATGAATCTAAAATATTTAGCCTACTTGAGGGTGGATAAGCATAGATTTAGTTCTGACAAGATGATGTTATGTAGATTTAATTAAAATGGAGAAAATGCATTAGAATTAATTTGTTGTTAGAAATTAGTGATTTATAGATATCCTTTAATGTACTTCTAAGTAGACCTTCATGAATATGTAATGGTTTTCTCTACCCATCATTAGTGCAACAAGTATACACATGATGGAATAAAATATATAATAAAAAATATTTACAATCATTCTCTATTATGAAGCTCGGATTTATGAAAATGTTATATATTATCTATCAAAATATAGATTATCTTCTATAAATAACCAAAATATTAGCAAATTATAAAAGAAAAGTTAGAAGAAAAAGAGAAGGATAGAGAAAGTCAAAAAAAAGGGAGAAATAGTCTACAAAAATAACACAGTAATAATATATATTGATTTATAGCCCAATTTAAAGGGTAAATTATGCGTACAAGGTGAAAGTACAATGGATACAAAAAAATATTAAATAAAAATTGAGGTATCTCTAAAGATAAATAGTGATGAGGGTCCAAGAGGATGAGTTCGAATCATATATGAACAAAAGCTTAATAAATATGTAAGCACTTTAGCTCTAACCACACTATCTCAAGACATTATTGAAGGGTTGGAAAAGTAGCTTCTAATCTTTTGGGAAAAGTTGGGAGGTTCCAAAAATTTCACTCTATACATTAATCTTCAAGCTCGAAAAAGAGTGTAAAAATTATAAACAAGTCTTTAAATACAATAATATAGCCCCATTTTGATTGATATCATGATTGAGTTAAGAATTTAATTAAACATTATTTTATTTTGTTAACGTGGTCTAAGGACAAAGTTCAACACTAAGAAAAAATTATAGAAAATTAGCTATAATAACTAAATTCAAAAGTTAGTGTTAGCTTTGGTATAATAAAACCGCTGCACGATGATGTATTATGCTTAATGATAACAAATAATCTAGCATCTAAATTGCTCTTTATAGGTAGGTCTAATAAGTTAGACGCATTTTATTTAGAGATTTCAGCTAATCTTGAAGACTTTTAGGGTTAGAATGGGCCCCCAAAACTTAAGGCCAAAATTAAATCAATGAAAGTTGAGTTAAAATAAATTAACTTTGAAACAAAAGAAAATCTAAGTCCCATAATTATAAGTACATTATTAAGCAAAGAAAATGTTGATGATTTGGATAAATTACTTTTAGACTTTAAAAATCATTTTGCCTAGAGCTAGTGACAAAATGCTTAACTTATTCCTAGAAGTAGCAATTCATAAACACAAAATTAGACTTCACATCATTCTTATTAAACAAGCTCCTTGATGCATGTGTTTAGATACTCAATAGTAAGTAATTTCTAAAGTTAAGGCATTTATCGAAGTTAGTTTTGCTTGAGAGGAAAAGTAACCCTCTTGGTTGGCTAACATTGTCTCAATTAAGAAAAAACATATTCAAATTCATGTATGCATCAACTATAGGGATCTAAATAAGACATGCCTTAAAAATGAGCTCTCCTTGCCTATACATGTACCAATCAAACATAGCTTTCTCGCATGTAACTTTTTCGTTCGTGGATGATTCAACCAGCTATAACCAAATTAAAATAGTGTCTAAAGATAAGAAACACACTACATTCAAAACTCATATATAAATCTATTGTAATAAAGTTATACCATTTAGTAATGAAAATAGTTAAAATACCTTCAAAAATATTTGGAAGAGTTGCATGGGATAATGTATAAACTTTATTAGGGGTTTCAAGGTTTTCATATTATGACTTAAAATTGTTATTATTTCCAAATAGCTCATAAGGGCAATCACTTGATCATTAGTTTCTTAAAGTTTAAAATAAGTTGTTAATTTACTTTAATTTTTAATGTAATTATTATTTGATTTGATCAATTATTCTTTTACACATAGTAATTCAATTATAAAATCATTGTTGAATGTGAAATATCTATAGAGTGAGACATTATGATTCTAATAGCTTACTAGAAAGACTTGGAACAACAGTTGAGGGGTTAACTAAAAATAATAAAAATCCAATAATAATAACTTTGAAAATACTTTTCTTACCAACCTTTCAACGTATGCTATTCATTCCCTTCTACAAGATTTTGGTTTGATGCCACTTTGATGGGGCCTTATATTTAAGTGTTTCAAAGGCCAAATCTATTATAGAAGAGGTCTATAAATCTTAGTAACATGAAGGGTGAAATTGGTAGGGTGTATGAGTAATGCTATTGAGATTAGGGTTGGCAAAGCAAAGAATACACCTTAAACAAAAAAATCATGTAGGGTGGGCTTAAATTTTTTGTAATTGTTAATATGGAAAGGTTGTGATGTTGAAAACACTTTGAAACGGTTAAGTAAAAAAGTTTTATAGATGCGGCTTTTATGGGATCTTTTCAAGGGATTTAAGGGAGTGAATTGGAATAAAAATAAAAGTAGGTCATAGAAAAACTTAGTCTTACAACCATAATACACTAATAGAAATGATTGTACATATACAAGTACTTAACCATAGCTATTATTTATTTGTAATAGGCTTTGTGATAGGATTACGACGCACATAATCAATGGAGGAAGCACGATAAGTGGATGAAGAATGGGCTTCAGAAAAATACAACCAGAGGAAGAACTGTAACTACTGTAGGAAGAAAAGCTTGAAACACTAATCCCTTTGCAGAATGGAACACAGAGGAGCACATGAAATATAGATCTCCATATAAGCGATTAATTTCTCATATAAGATATTGCCACTAATAGTAGCGCTACTAATATAGAAGAAAGCATATAGAGTTGGAATTAAAGCATGTAGTTGTTTGAGTGACAGATAAAATTTAAAATCATAAAAATCTGCATCGTCTTATAAAGTTCCAACGAAAAGTATTTTTTGTTTGATTATAATAATAGGGGTTGCATCATTTCAAAGTTCAGAAGCTTTATTATAATGAGCAGCGAGTATGGTGTGCTCATTTATTTTAGTGGTGCATGTGGCCAAGCTTGTCTTTTTCAACGTCATTAATGGAAAAGGTACCCTGCAAGAGAAATAGCATACGCTACAGAATTATTTATAGCAAATGTTTTTTTTTTTTTTTGCGCTCACATTTCATTAAAAGATCAAGACAAATATCAAAAAATATATATTAGAAAAATTCTTTCCAATCTGCCAAAAACTTTGTACAATTGATCATTTATAGCCTATCAGAGAACAAAACACAGGAAAGCTTTAAAAAAAATACATGAGAGTCTGAAATAAACTGAAATAATAAATACATGAATCAGAATGTAATGAGATGAGAAACTCAAGATGTCAAAGAATTGAGAAATTGTTTAGCAACATCTCATGAAACCAAGGAAAAATAATCTATCATCCCAAATAGTAAAAATGAACCCAGCAGCCAAGATAAAACAGCCAAAAAATCAGAGTGAGAGAAACCAATTTATAGCAAATATTTATAAGCATCTAAGTAGTTGATCAGGAAGAAAATATATATTTTTAGATAAAAATGGCGATATTCTTTCAAATTCATTGATTCACTTCTTAATATAAAATTCAATTAGTTTTTTTATGTAATTCTTATCCTCAAAGTTCCTTTTTTTTTTCCAACACAATTAATTCATTGATTTATTTTTTCATTTGAAATCTTGGATAATGATAAATTAAATTTATAGTTTCACCCTTCAACCCAAAACCCTAAAATGTAGGTCAAATTTTATGAACTGATTGTTTTTTTCTTATTAATAGGACCGTTGAAATTTACAAAAAATTTTAAATAGAATTAAATCGTGCCTACATGGCATAATTTGATTGCCACTCATGACACTAAATGGTATCAAGCAGCCATGATCTTATATAAGCTATGAATCATTTGATATTATATGAATATTAATGTTCATATTTTTGTTATATTTTTAAAATAAAATAAATAACAAAAATTGGAGGAGAAATCATTTTGTGTTTGATTGATGTAGCATTAATTATAATTATGAATAAGTTAAAAGATCTTAGAATTTAAAATGCTTATGAGGAAACTAATGTTATATAGAAAAAAGTAACAAATGAGATTAAATAAGTTATAAAAAATATATTAGAAAAATCGAAAGAAAAAGCTACTATTAATAAAAATAATTGGTGATGGAATCAAAATGTGGAGGGAAAGATCAAAAATAAAAAATTTTGTTATAAAAATTGATTCAAATATAAAAACTTGGAGTATTAGAAAAGATATAAAGTGACCTTTAGAGATTCTAAAAAGTAATATGTGATGCAAAGAATTCAACATTTAGTGATTTATATAATAGATTGAATACTAAAAAGAGCAAAAGAAATATGTATAAATTTAGTCAAGTAAAGTGATAATAGAAGTAAAAAATTTAATTCAAGAGAATTGCATTAAAGATGAAGATTAAAAAAAATTCTAAACAGATAATATTCAACATAGATGGATTAGATATTTTTGCTAAACTTTTTAATGAATGTTATGAGAATACGATTGATTTTTTGCAATCTTAGTGTCCTAAATGAAAGTAGATATTTTTATTTTTATTGTTGTATTAGTAAAACTAAATTTGGAGAATCTTTAAAGAAAAAAATGTGAGAAAGTATTAGTACCTAATGGCATTCCAAATAGAATTATGAAAATACTTAGGAGGTCAAGAAATTTTTTAGCTTACTAATCTTTTTAATATTATTTTAAAAATGAAAAAGATGTTAGATGAATAGAAAAGTGTTTGTTGATTCCTACTTTTAATAATAAAGGTGATGCACAAGAATATGCAAATTATAGAGAAATTAATTTAATGTGTCACAGATTAATATTATAAGAGAGAATAATTGAGCGAAGGTTACGATGTCATATTTTGGTTTCATGCCAGGGTAGGTCTACTATGGTTGTTATACATTTGTTGAGAGTTTTGATAGAGAACTATCGAGAAAGGAGAATTTACATATGATATTTGTTGATTTAGAAAAAGAATAAGATAAAGATTCAAGAGAAGTGCTTTCGAGAGTTCTAAAATAGAAAGTAGTTAATATTATTTATATTCATGTCATTAAGGATATGTATACTTAAGTTGTTACTTGTGTTCAAATATAAGAAGGATTGACTAATTATTTCCTATTTCAATTGGATTACATGAAGGATTAGCTTTAAGCTCATAATTTTTTGCTTTAGGTATGGATGTTCTTACAAGACATTTATAGGAGGATGTGAATTTGTTGTATAATGTTTGCTAATGATATTCTTCTTGATGATAAGACTAGAGAGAAAGTTCAAGAGAAATTTGAATTATGGAGGTCAATCTTAAGAGTCTAAAGGCTTTAGTTCCAATAGACCTAAAATTGAATACATAAAATGTAGTTTTAAATGTAGAAGATCTAATGGTTGGGTTGTGAGCATGGGTGAAGAAGTCATTAAAAAGAGTGAACATTTTATATGTCTTAGGTCTATTCAAAATGATGGTGAAATTGATGAGGATGTTATTACTAGAATTCAAGTTGTATAGTTGAAATGGAGGAATGCAATGGACCTATTTGTAATAGAAAAGTACCACTTAGACTTTAAGAAAAATTATATAAGATGGTGGTAAGACTTGCAATACTTTATAACACAAAATATTAGCCAGTAAAATAGAAGCATAAAATTAAGGATGCTTAGTTGGATGAGTGGCTTTACACTTAAAGATAAAATGTTGAATGAATATTAGAAGGTTGGTGTAGCTCTAATGTTAGCTATCTAATGGCCCAATTAGAAAAGTAGATGTTCTAGATTAAATCTATGTCAAGAAAGATAGAGATAGACCTAAAAGATCTTGGTTAGGAAGTATAAAAAATAACTTTATTTTATTAGAATTAAATTAGAATTTTACACTTAATAAGATATAATAGAGAAGAATGATTTATATAACCAACCCCATGTAATGAGATAAAATCTTCTTCTTCTTCTTCTTGTATTATTATAATATAGTAAATTAACTAAAAATAATAACCAATATAAATATTTTAATTATTCAAAATTAAGTTAACTTTAATTAAACTCAAAAGAGTCAAATTGACTTCATTAATTTTAAATTATCACAAAAATATTTTTTTAATTATTTCAAAATTTGTAAAAGTTAATATCTATTTATTTTAAGTGTCTTAGAAAACTATAATAAGTAAAATATTTAATATTAATTTACACTTATATCCAAATTAATCAATACTTTTGTAGAACACTTAAGAAATTAAGACTAATTTATCATTTTAATCAATGTTGATAGGATTCATTCGAAACTATATATATAGTAGAAAATATATTTGAAGGGAAGATGGAATAAAAATATAGCAACTGGTCAGACATAGAATCATTAATTGAAAGAGAAGAAAATTTGAGGCTGAGATTCCCTCTAACACAATTCTTAAGGGTTAGGAGATAATGGATAACCAATCTTAACAAAACTCTGACGAGAGTGATAATTTCTTAGAAATTGAGGACATAATGGAATTAGATTATCAAACACTTGTAGGCATAAGTTAATACAACAACTTGAATGATGTTTATAAATGATTATATTCAACATTATTTGATGATATAAGAGTGGATGAAAATGCTATCTTTGATAGTCTTTTAGAAAATACAATAAAATTTTAGATAGGATATATTTTGGATGAGTTAATGAAAGATATAATCTTCCCAAGTAAGTTTGAACATAAATTTACATCATGAGGTTAGCCTATTGAAAATAATGTAGGGTACAATTTATTCTAATAAGATTAGGTATATAATTATTTATATCATGGCCATCTATTTAGATTTTTTTCATTAACAATTATATGCATCAAATAAGAAGGTATAGCAGCCCCACAAGCATGCACTCATCGAGAATTATTATTGATAAAGTGTGTGTGTGTGTGTGTGTGTGTGTGTGTGTGTGTGTGTTCAACTAGTGCTTGATTGATATTAAAAATATAGAATTTGAGGAACATGTGTGGCCAGTCGAAAATGATTTAATAAAGTGTGTCTTGATAGATGATGGGGGTTTTGCTATGGTGCCATAACGACCAACGTTTCAGAATGTTTCAATGGTATCTTAAAATATGCTAGAGGTCTATCAATATAGGCCTTGATTTATTTTATTTATTATGATTTAGTAGCCTTTTAAAAAAAAGATTAAGTGATGTCATTAAACTAGCTACCACTGAATAGCTCTTTATGATGCTAACATGACATGCACTACAAAAGTTTGAGCTTGAGCCTAGAAGATTTCCCATTATAACTTGTATCAACAAGTATGAATTTAAGATCTTCGACCTAGCCTATAAATCATTTCGTGTTGAACTAATTGGCAATGCGGATGCTATGTGCTCTTGTCATCGGTCCTAGATCTATTATATATCATGCACACATGTGATTGTTGTCATGGATCTATGAATGTTGAACCATCTGACATGCATATCTCCTTATTATATAATTGATTATGTCATATCAAAAAAAAAATCACTTGATAGGGTATGACCATACTTTGGCATCACAAAGCTCCTCCCATAATTTTCAGATGGTGATGGTCAACCATGCACAAGATAATATAAAATTACTATGGATGAGTATGTAGCACATGCAAATAGAGTTTATAGCATTTACATATGTCATGATAGATTGACATGCCAATATAATCCATAAAAAATTAAGTATGAATCACAAATCCATAAAAATGTATGATTATTTAGATGTTTAATTGTAAAATGATTATAATTTGATTCAATTATGTTAAATTATGTATATGTAAGTACCATAGTATATAAGAATCATAGTAGATCTACCCCACCTAAAGTCCACCCCAACATAGCACAATTATATGGTCTCATCGCGTTGCACATCCAGATGTTTATATTTACTCATCAATATACTAATGTCATTGTATATATATATATATATATATATATATATATAAAGAGATGATAATCGTACTACAAAATATTAATATAAAGATGAGAATATGCATTGATGACCCTCTTTTGACTGGGCAAAAATACTTTCAATGAAAGATGTAGGTGGCAATCAAAGTAATGGCTAGATTGTTGTATAGATCTATTAGGTCATCATCTTGAGCTAGAAGCCATCATCCCAATCATCTAACATCCACTTTTCAAATGGGGCAAATCCACGCTCAAATATGCTTTCTATTTTGGTGGCTTCAATGCATAGTTTATCATATATAATAATGAAACTAGATCCATTGAACTTACTTTGACATCTTTGGGCATATCTTTTGTTCATTTTAGGCACATTTCTCTACCAAATACTTCGGGGCGTAAGATTAACTTGCAATATCAGCCACTTATGGAGGACTTCGTTTAGTTCTCAAAGTGCTCTCCAGATAGGGCAATTTTAGTACATCTATATATGAAGTTAAGAGAGGCAACCAAGCCTAATTATGTAAGCATACTGAGCTTCTTACACCTTCTACATGTTTTGATGCGAGAACATTTACCCATCGCTATGCTCAAGCTATATGACTTATGCCCTAGAAAGCATTAGGGGAAGAACTTCGACCACAAGTACTTAAGAGAGTTTTTATAATTTCTTATAATTGTTTGTTGTAATTTATTACATGTTTGAATTAACCATGTTTTCTTTTGTAGATAAAATGAGATTCAGCTAAGAGAGATGCAACATAGTATTATTAAGATATATAAAAATGAGATTAATTGCTTGTTATAACATTAGGTCAACATAATAATCAATTTTAAGTCCTCTTATAGATAATTTAACTAACGATAGCCTTAAACTTGAACTCAAACATACACATGCAATCTAGGAGACCTATAATATTCATATTATGCTTCAAATTATTGATCAAACATATCAAGACTAACAATTTAATAATCTTTTGTACCCTTTATTAGTTGGCACCTACTTAAATGAGATCTACCAAACCATGTGATGAGATAGTTTGGAGCTATACAATAGATAAACATGAAGCTGATGGAGCCTAAGTTTAAAAGAGTGGATGGTGGATGTGTGCTAGGTTTATTATCATCATTCTTATATTTAGTTACGAAAAATTATGTATGCATTCGTCATCCACGACGATGATATCCATGAGAATAATGATAACTTGCTCAAATGATAGTTGAGTAATTGGTACAAGTTATGGATATTATTATACTTACTAAAGGCACATATAAAGCCACCAATGACTTAGTATCCTACAGAGCATTAATATACTTGTCATACAATTTTAATATAACTTTATCCCTCTAAGGTACTCCATCTTGATATAATATGCTATTTGAACCTAAGACCTCAAAAAGTAGGTAATCTCTTTTTATGCCTAACTTAAACCACAAAATCTCATGATATCTTACATAAATAAAATACAATTTGATTAAAAGCTAACTCATCACTGAAAATCTATGTTGCAATAACTAAAGTTGTAAAAATGGGATCAGATATCGACTTGAATGATGATTGAGTGATTCATCGATGGATCAACTGGATGGATGATTAGATAAATATTAGAATTATTAAACATCAATTTAATTAAATAATTAAATAATATAGATATATAATAAATAAATAAATAAAATAAGTACATAAATAATATTTTTAATCATTATTAATTTTAAAATTGATATAAAATTTAATAAGATATAATTATATCTACATTATAAATATAATTATATGTATATTAAATATATCTAAATCTAAAAAAATTATAATATAAATTCATTAATATAAACATAATTTTTCATAAGAATATAATTTATCAAAATTATAATTTATAATAAAAATATATAATTTAGAATATAAAATTACTTTTAAAATCTTATAAAATATTTAAACATATTATTATAAATCATAATATATATATATGTATATTAAAATATTTAAAATTTAAAAAATTTGATAATATTATAATATAAATTTATAAAATATAATATGTAAATTATTTACAAAATAATATTATAAATTTTACATTTTTAAAAAGTTTATATTATAAATTATAATTTATAATAAAAATAAAAAATAAAAAATTAAATATTATCAATTTATTTTTATATTTTAAAATTCATTTAATATTACCAAAACACAACATATAATTCAAAATTTTCAATCTTAAAGCTCAGTTCAATAAATTTTTTCATATTCAATATTTTTAATATCATACCATAAAGAGAAGATGATATTTCACTCTTTATATTAAAAAATAGAACTCCGAAACATGTGCTTAAAATATATTTAAAATAATTTAATAAATATATTATGATTAATTTAATTCAAACTCATTATAATAAAAAAAATTTAATTTTAAAATTTATAAAATTTCTCATAAAAATATTTAAATTATAGTTTATCAATTCCCCAATCCTGACCAATTATCGGACCAATCATATGGTCGATTCAGAGTCGAACCGGCCCGATTTTTTATAACATTGGCAATAACTTTTACCCATACCCGATGAGAAATTAACTTGTTGGCTCACTATGTTGTATTCATGATTTTTGCATGAAATTCATATGGCATCTTATTATGCTCATATGTCCAATAATGGGTGCAAATCGATATGCTTTATTTGCATTAGCTACAACTCTAAATAAGGACCTGATAATCTTTGACCTAATCCTTTAGGGGCATCACTCTCCATCACTAGAAAAACAGATTGTTTTCATGAAAAGTGAAAGGGCAAATACACTACATAAATCTTTTAAGGCAACATATTTATAAGCTGAACTTCATACAGTTCTGCATCCTATTCTCTCCACAATGAGCATTAAATTCCATCTAACATCAATTATTGTCACTAAATTCCATCTAAATTTAGATGATTACACACCAAAAAAAAAGCTACTTGAATGCATTGATAATGCAAACTATTTGCTCAATCTAAAAATAAAAAGACTAGACAAAATCGATCCCAACAATCCCTTGGCAATGTCAAATTGGCTCTATAACAAAGAGAAGCTGATTAAAAAAAGTAGTATCAAATTCAACCCATAAGAAAAAAAATATAAATTTTTATAAATAGGAGTCACGCCTGTAGAGAACACAAAATATGCTTCGATAACTAAATTATTTATTAGGGAAATTATAGTTAAAATTTGGCATTCTAAGCTATAGAGCAACAATTTTTTTGTGTGAGAATATAATTATTTTATTTTATAAAACACAATAAAAAACAATCAGCAAAACTGCATCAATCGAATAGCTCACCATTAATTTATAAGAGAAGCTCTAAACAGAAATGAATAAACTCATAAAGCCAACCAACCACACTATGCTAAGATTGGCTTTGCCAAACTCAGTTCTTCCTCAACAAAAAAGCAGATTTCTGCAAATAGTTGTATGAGAAAACAAAGCCAGACCTGATTGAATCAGGGAACAAACCTCCAAAGATCAACTGCAATGTCAACTTCTTTCTTCTTGTGAAACTTGTATAGCTGAGGGACATCAAACCTAAGCTACAAATTTCAAGAAACACAAATAAAAGATTTATCTGAAAATAAAAAAGATTTCACCAAAAATATTCAATTTTAAAGCTAGCAGAAAAAAGAGAAAATTGTCTCATAGTTCACCAAGCTAAGTTCATGAATTTCCCATAAGAGTAGAAACTTAACCAACTTTGGTACTTAAATTGGAGTACTGATGTTTCTGTACTTCTTCGTGAACTTAAAACCTCTTATTTCATTTCTTTGTTGCAGCAGCCAAAATAAGCCGATGTACCCATTTAATGTAAATCGAAAGAACAAAAGGTAGCACTATCCACTTAAATAGCTTTCAGTGGTAAATAAATTTAAACCATAGTTATTTAGTTTTGGGTAAAACCAGAACAGCATTCAAGTTAATATACCTCGCATAAGACCTCAGCACTCTTGGCATTAAAATCTCGTAATGCTACTCGCTTGATATGCTACATCAGCATAAAAAAAAAAAAAAAATTATTATATGGTAAAAGCAGATTGTAAATATATATATATATATATATATATATATATATGAACATATATGGGTAGAACCAAATTAAACCAGAATAACTCCAAATATGGCTCTTAATAGAAGGGAATGGCAAATAAAAGAGCACAAACCTAACCACATATAGCTTGATAAGCTTGAAATGAAGCAGCACATTCAGAACATAGATATTATAAGTAGGAACATGTGAGTTTAAGAACTAATTATCCAACAAGACATCAAAAAAACAATAAACATTAGTAGTCTAATGAATTTCTCACGTGATGACTAATGTTAAATATTAAATAAGCTATAAAAAGCTTCTTTTACATCTACACCAGACCAACTGACAAAGGGTGAGCTTAAAGTGGGTTGTAGAGAAAGAGCACAAAGGAGGTTCTATTCTTTTAACAAAACTTTTAGAAGGCTGCAGCTCTGTTTTCCTAAATAATTAAAATATATGTATGGGTCAATCTTTATTTTTGGTGTGTGAGAACCTGAGTCATACCCTGAAAATAACTGAAAGTTATTTCTTAAATATTTATCTGAGATTAATTTATCAATAAATAAGTTTAGTTTAAGCAAGTTTGTTTGCATAACTTCTATCTTAACTTTATTCTGCTTTTTTGTCCTTTTGTTTCTTTCTCCTTCTGAATTAATTCTATCCATCTTTTTGATGCATCTACTGTCCTTGATTGCATATATCCATTCCACCAATCATCATGGTATCTTCAAATGGTGCTACTCTCACAGTTTATCTAATATAACCAGTTCTCATGAACTTTCCTAAATTATCATAAATCATCTTTAACACCCTCAACTACATACATCACACTCAACTAACAATGACTTTTATCGCCTAATACTAGGAATATATATATATATATATATATATATATACAGTTATATTAGGCCTCTAAGAAATTCTCGTCACATAATAGTCTACTATCACCTGACAAATTTAATCAATCTGCTATTTTTTTATAAATTATGAAGTTACTCATTTCTACATTCCTTACAATAATGGGTCCAACATAATTAAAACTTATTAAAATTATAAATCACATTTTCCTTCTAGCAACTCTATAATTGCATATCATGATATTAATTTTTATTCTTTAACCTTAAACCTTTTTTTTCAAATTTTTACCAATATTCTAATTTTTCATCTTAGAAGAGATCTCATCTATCATAATGTTATTATAAATTGGGTACATTTTTAGCATCTTCATAACCAATCAAAAAGGTTACAAACTTAAGGTTTAATCATTTATGCAATCTTTGTGCGATTTGAAAGTGATTTTATACTCGCAATCACTCGATCATAAGTATCTTTAATAATTTCAATATACTTTAAAGAGGATGCAAATATCACTTCACCAAAACTATCACCCCAAAAGTATAGATTAACATCATCAATCAATTATGAAGTTACACATTTCTACATGCAAATATCACTTTTAACCTTCCTCTCAGTTTTTAATAAAATGGTATCTCAGTATATATCTAGCTTAAGGAAGAAGACAACTTAGATTAGAACTTCAGAAAATTAGAAGAACTGCTTGTTGATTTTAATAAATGGCTCGTTATCATGATAAATCCAAAGTTTTTAAGTTATCATAGAAAAAGATTAAAAAAACAAAGACAACAAGAATAATAAAAAGGAAGAAGAAAAGAAGGCAACTAGAAACTGCCATAATTAAAACTGAGCACAACAACAAGAGGATACAATCAAATGCCATCATAAAGTGAAAATTTGTGTTACTAATTCATTCATCAAGGTGTTAAATCCTTAAAAGGGACAATCAGTGTCCAAAAAAGATCAACTAACAAAAGCTCCAGGTCCTCTCATACAGTCTTCTCTGTGAGTTTGCAATGTATTGCTTTTCATGGAGTGCCAAGAAGCATTTATAATATCCACTACCAAGATTCAAACTCATATTGTCTCTCCCCCATCCCCCTCCCTCTAGTGAGCTCTCATTAGCCATCCATTCATCATGGTATGGTGATACATCTTCTCTCTTTCCCTCTTTTTCTATAAACCACAAATACAAGCAAAAGGAGGAATCAAGAAGCAACAGCAAGATCAAGTCTTAATTAAAAAGTAGCTCATTATTATATCAAATTTTATTCAAGATATCTTCTAATTAATCTTTCTTTCTCCAAGGATTAAAGATAATCTTTTCTTTTTAATCTATTTAGTGATTATCTAATTATTCCATTTGAAACAAACAATACATGTTTTTTTTTTTTCAAATTTATTCTACAATACATTTTTAGAGCTTCCATAAGCCCTTTTGATCCCTTGATCTAATGCTTAAGCTATCAGATCTTTAAGTTTAGGCCATTGCATATGAATGAGAGAAAGATATGCATCCTTCTTCCATATTGTTGATCCTATTATAGAAAAACATAGATTCTTTGATAACACTATAATTTTTCTCATCCTTTATTCTATTGTCCAATCTCACAACTTTATTGTATGATCCATAGGTTGGATATACATATAATTATCACCCTTATCAACATCATATTAAATCTTAAATATTCCTTTATTTTGAAATAATGGTATCAAAAAATTTCTTCCCTAATCATGTTGAATAATGTCTTCGGATTTTATTGAAGAAGTGTAATCATGCAAATCAATATTACTCACAATTTTCAAAATCAAGTATTTTATTCAAAACTATAAATTGACATTTATGAATATTTTTAAAAGTTAATTTAACTTTTTTTACAAACATGTTTTGTACTTCATAATGTAGTTCATATACCACTTTAATGAATTTTTTGTATAGTCTCATTCAGTAAGTTTCATATTTAACTTAACTCGATAACTAATTTGTTGTATCAATTGTAGTATTTTATTGTGTGCCTTGTCATAGAATTTTGAGATGTAAACAAAGCATCTCTAAAAATACTGTTAACCTTACTTTTGGAGTGAGGATTAATCTTTCTCATCTTAGACTTAAGAACCTTCTAGACACTTGGATTTCTTTAGTGCTAAGACACTTCTAGTGAATAAGGAAATACTAAACCTAAGCTTTGAGACTTAGAGGGCATAACTCTAAGCCTAGGATATACCTCGAGACAAATAGGTTCTCCTATATCCTAAACCAAAAAAACTCATACATATTCACTCATCCAAATTTAAACTCATGTAAATGAAACACAATCAGCCTTAAAACCTATTCAATTAATCTAACTTGAATTTGATTTTCTAATCCAATCTCCAAGTCAAATTAACTTAGGTCTTAACCCAAGTTAACCCCCTAAATTAAAATTAATCAATTCATTTAAAGATTTGAAGCAGAACCTCCCCTAATATTTTACTTAAACAATTATGAACTTTAGATAATCACACTTCTAAAGCCTAATTAAGACACCGCACTAAACTTTAGCACGCACATTAGAATACTAAGTCACCAATTCTAGCTTTTAGGTTAGGCCGATGTATGTTATGGTATTATATTTTATTTTATGTTGTAATATTTTAAACTTGATATTAGGATTATTTGTGCGTAGACTAATTGTTAGGTTGCTGATACTCTAATAATATTTTTTGCAGAGGATTATACTAAAGGGTCATTGTAATAACAAGTAAATATAAATGTTCTTGTTTGCAAATACCGCTTATCCCCCTAAGCATAATTCAATTAGGACAGGTGGGCTTGATTACTCAAGTGTAGGGTGCTAAGTCTAAATATGTGAAATATAATTACTTGGCTTATATATTTTTTTAACTAACGTCTGTCTTGCAGGTGTAGTTAGATTTCATTTTTCATAAATATATAACTTTTGCAATAAGATTAGAATTAGTGATATGGGGTTTAGGATGACAAGGCCCTAGAAGGCCCTATGAAGTCTGGAGCAAACCAATCCAAAAGAAGGAAAGAAAGACAAGATTGGAGACCCCCATAGCATTCATTATAATTGTAATATTCTATTATAATCTGGGTTGTATAATGGTAGAGCTCGGTTATCCTTTTTTTTTTTTTGGTGTACAATACACGCTGGGTCTCTAATTCTTTTATGAAATTCATATATTTGATTGTTGTGTTTAGATTGTGTAATAGAAATGATATATTTTTCATAGATTTATTAAAGTGTGATGATTTGTGGCACGGATGCGATGAGTTCTTTAAGATAAAATTAAATTTTCTATGCTCACTAAAATTCATAACTAAATTTTAATATAATTCATAAATATAAAGCTTGGTATAATGAGATAAATAAAAGATTTAGAAACTCGCTTGAATGTTGTATGTTATCACACTATGAATATCATATTGTGTCACTCTTGAATAGGAAAGGTATCCACACTCTTGCACGATAGGGGATATGCTTGACGTTTGAGAGCGATCCCTTGTAGTGAATAACACATCTTCTAATTGATTTAGCTCATAATTTAATTTCATCGTCAATATAAGCATAATTGTCCCAAGTCATTGGTCCAAAATGAATGTGTCAAAAATGGTTTATAAAGTTGTAAATTTTAGCTTTAGTCTAAGTCATATTTTCATATCAATGATCCCTTGTAGAAAGTGAGTATAAGATTAGCTTTTTTTTAATTAAATAATAGCTATCTTATACATAGACCGCCTACATAATTTTAAAGCATAGGAGGTGTTAGCTAACGGCCATTCCAGGCGGTTGTGAGCCCAGAAGAGTCGGGGTGTGTTCATTCTCTTTTGTGGAGGTGAATTATCATATCCCATCCTTCCCGATTAGACTTAGGTCGTGCTTTTAGCTTGTGCTAAAGCATTTTAGGTTTAAGTTCTGAGCCTACTTATTTCCTTCGGACTATGAGCATAAGTTTTCATCTCTTAGGTATTTTTACAATCTTGTATTGTTGGACTATAAGCTCTAGCATTCTAATAAGATTCTAACTTAAACAAAAGTAAATTCTCTCTCTCAAATATATAAACCCTCACTATAAGGTAGATTGAAGCACTTACTAGGCTTCCTAGTATCATGGATGTTTCCTACTTATTCCCCTTTAGAATCCATAAATAAGTCTTCCTATTTAAACTCTGTCATTTGATTTCCATAAATACTTAATCCTTTGATAGTCCAGCTTTGAAATCTTTAGAGATACTTATTGATTACTTTAATCGAGAGTGTTCTTAAGAGATTCTCATTTCTTAAAATATAATTAACTATAAAAGCTTGCTTCTATAAGGAGCTAAAGAATCTGACATAAAATAAACTATGTTTTACTTATCAATATAAAGTTGGGAAAGATCTCTGGTATATACATAAACCTATATGCCTTAGGAGTCCTTATTAGGTGATTAAGTCTATTGTAGGGTGATGTTTCCATCTCCTAAGATAATACATCATACCTTAATGCAGTATCTGATCACTTCAATAAGTACCCCCTAAGATATGCATAATATCCCTGCAACTCCAAATTAAAACCCACAAACACTCGTCATAAAAGATAAATGATTATTGTCCATATTTCTTCTACAAATGCTTGATACAATTTTTTTTATAAAAAATGTCATAGTCATTACATGTTGGATACAATACTATATTGACTAGGAGAGTGAATCAACCATCTTAGCTTTTAGTACTCAAGTATGCAAACAATCAAATAAAATTAAGAAGTGTAATAATAATCTTTAAGAAGAAAAATCATAGAAAATAACCAAGTGATGAACTTAAAACATAAATATTATGATATATGAGATTACAAGTTTCCCCTAAACCATTAGCCTCCACTTGACCATCTTGACATAAACATCCCATCAACCTCTTTAATGGATATTGATCCAACTCCCTCATTGGAACCAAAGCAACGTACCTCACCAATGTCAAACCAACCTTTTCACTAACATCAAGACAGCTCCCTCGCTAGCATCAAGCATACCTCTCTTGTTGGCATCCAACTAGCCTCCCTCATCGACGTCTAACTAGCCTCCTTTGCAAAGTCTCTAAGATTCAACCTGATCCATTGTTGCATTATTGTGATGTCCTTCTTCTCAAGACATGTTTAGGCATCCTTATTTAGTTAAGTTAATCAAATAGGTTTCCTTTCTACCATAAAACTTAAAAATTACAATATATTGCATTGAAAGTTCATCTTGAATAGGCCCAATTGCACTAATGTCGCTCCATAATTCTTATTCATGTTCACGCTTGCCGATGATGAATAGCGCACTATAACATAGATCATAACGGAATCATAGTGCATAGGGTTTAGCGCACGACACATGATGCATGGCGTAGCACACATTATTTTAAACAAAATAAATTATTAAAAAAAATATGAATATAAATCTATATATATATTTCTCTCTTTCTTTAAATTGCTCTCAAATATTATAGTTTCTTTTAAAAACACTACTAACTTTTGCAATGGTGCTTCATGTCAAAATTTTCCCATTAACTCAATCATCATTTTCATCTAACTCAAGATTTATTTATTTATTTATTTTTGTTAACTACTCATTAACATCATCTATATCATTTAAAGAGATATAGTCAATATTGTCACAATAATTGTATTTGATTCAAGGCCCTATTCCACTTCATATAAACCAAAATTTTGAAGTGAATAAAATTCATTTCATTTCTTCTTTTGCTATGAAGGTGTAACAGAAAAATAATAAGTTACTAATATGACATGATAGCAATCAACATACAATTTTATTTTTTTCATAATAGCAAATAACGTGCATTATTTTGACCCACCACACCTCGTCACGACAATCATTCAGGATGTGCATCATGCCACACTATATGCTATCACATGCACTATTTGTGCTATTAACATGTAATGTTCATGTCTTTTTCTTATTTGTTTGTGTGCTTGAGTATGATGGACGTAAGATAATCAATTCACTCTCTTAATCAATAAGAGCATATCATACATACAAAAAAGTTTTATGAACAAAAGTTAATTAATAAAGACTTTTTCATTCATATTTAATCCCTTCAACTATAATTTGTACATCATGAACATATTTTATATGCATTATACACACTTGATAATATGAATGTGCTAATCTTCTTAAAAATATGATAATAAGATTCCATGGCATACACATTCTAAAAATGAAGCAAGTAAATAAAATGATCAAATAAATAGGGATTGATAAGCACAAGTTCCATCATCAAGGCATTGGAAGGAAAATATTTCATAACATGAAAGAAAAAAAAAACATAGCACTTTCCAAAATGAGGTGATTGGTTGACAAAGTCCATAAGAGTTCAAGTGAAATAAGTATGACAAAATAAGACCGTCCTGAATTATTAGAAAACACGGCCCTCAAACCAACTACTCTAACCAGAAACAACAAAACCTGAAAACTACACTACTAAAAGCCCATCAGCCTCCCAATCAACTCCATTCATGCCTCCAAAGCCTAAACCATCACCAAGAGGTATGCCAATAATATAGAGGGGAATAAAACTCAGTGCAAAAAGTTGAATACAAAATTAGCAATATTCATGATTGCAATTATCACAATGAAGAAGTTTATTAGACTAGTCATGAGCAACTCTAATCCCATTGACTCAATATTGGACAACTAAATGTAAGAATTGTCTCCCCTACTTGAGTAGGATGGTACAAGCTTCCTTACACACAATGTGTAATTTTCATTATTTACTTCAACCGAATTGAGATCACATAGCATTAATAGAGTCATGATCAGGATGACACAACACCATAAATCATCCTCAATGTCAAAGATCACACAGCATTGACAAGTCAACAATGTCAAAATCTAATAATAACAACATCATCCTTTGAAAGCCTGCACCTTGCCTCCATCTCCATTTCATTGATTTACATTTAAATTTCATACAAATACACACATAGGAGTTAACAGGTTATAATATAAAGAACAAGCAAATAATGAATAACATGAAGTAGGCAAGAAGGGCTAGTCGATGGCAACTACTAGCCCATCGATTTGTTTGAGATCTTGGCTTCTAATAAAGCTTTTGCTCATATCTCTCCTTCACAAAACTAGCTCATTGAAATAATAACCCATTAATAAGAATGTTTAAGCTTAAATAGAATAGAAGACTAAACCTTTAGCAATTTGCATTGCCACTGATAGGGTCTTAAAACCTATCATTACCACATGGATTGCTTTCTAAACAATAAAGAATAATTTTTATTCCAAGAGGGGACCATTAAATCCTCTGCAATGTCAAGAGCAAAATAACACATTCTAAAATGGTTCCTCTCCCACACAGTTCTACTCGACATTTGACAGCCATATCCTGAATGGCCACTCTAACCATTTGACACTACACAACACCTCCAAAATGGATTTAAATCCATCTAGGCACCCCTCTTACACTACTCTATCACCCTGCCAATCTACTCCCTATTGACAATTTAAGTACTCGATACTTTGTTAATCTATCAACCACTCAATCGACAATTTATGCAATTTAAGGTGGTCTCAAATCTACTTAGCAAGGTGTCAAACCATTCAACTCAAGAATAGATTCCTCTAAATTGAGTGTTTTTTTGGTTCCCCTAAACAGAGTTAGTTTGCAAGGAATTTCTCAATACAGTAGTTCTATGATGAAACAATATCAATCCTATCCAACATTTGAGATTGAAATCATTCATCTTTCTTCATCATTGCATTTGTTATCTATAGCATATTCAATTAATCTTATTTTAGTTTGTATTAACTTCAGATCAAAGTATCCATATCAAAATTTTATAAGAATTTTATGCTCCTTTGCTTCTTTTCTCCACATGAGAGTTAACTTGTTGAACCAGCATAGTGAGAGTGAGACAAAGTACTCACATTGCAAAAAAATAAATAAATAAATAAATAATCAATTGTTTATACAGTTACAACTCACCTCTCTAGTACTAGTTTTATGCAACGAATATACAGCTTGAGAGGCAACCTGATAAAAATTAAAGCATCATTGAGTGGAAATAGCTCTAAATTATATTGGTAAGAGACAAGAATTACCTTAAAAGCGACCGAGAGGAACTCCATATCAGATCCTTTTTTCCTTGTTCCAAAGGGAGGATTCATAACAACAGTGTCAATCACCTGACCTACATAATTAATATTATGTGCTGAATGCACAATCATCCGTAAAATGAAACAAAAATTTCTTCCAATCATTTTATCACTTTTGCCAAATTTATGATAGTTTTATTTGTTTTTCAACATGTACAGTCTGATGTAAGCATCCCTAAGGAATAAAGATAACTATTTAAAAAAAATTATGGTACAAATCGCAATTGCCCTATAAAAGTATTCAACTATTTTAATAAAATAAAAGGCAAGTTTCCTACCTATCACATAGACCATCAAGAGTTTACCTTTCCACGAATACACCTAAAATGATAGGAATTTTGGTCAATTATATATAAAGATAAAGGCCACCATCAGAACAATTTTATGTTTCATTTTTAAATTCTTGTTTAAAATAAAATAAAACATTATTGGCCACATTTACTTGCTATCCATTTTCAAAAAGAATTGGAGTGTTTCTTTGAATTTAGGTAAAAGATGGAAGGTATTTTCACTTAATTTCAAATAAATGTTGCATTAAATCAATTCTAAAATTTCATTCAACATTGCAACTACTTAATAATATCAATAGAAACTATAATAATGGATTTAAAGAATATTTAATATGAATGTAAAATTAGATTAGCGGAGAAAAATAGTATAAAATATATAATTTTAATGTGTGATATTAATAATAAATATTCTTACGAGATAAGGTCGTATCCATGTGTAATAAATTTAAGTATCTTAAATCTATCATATAAAAGAATAAAGCAATAAATATGAATATAACTTCTAGATTTAAGATTAGAAGACTAAAAACAGAGAAATATCGGGGGTATTGAGTAATAAGAAGATAGCAAGAAGATTTAAATTTATAAAATCATAATTAAGCCAACAAAATTGTATGGATTCAAATTTTATGTAATAAACAAGTCGTTGAAATCTAAGTTGACTGTAATAAAAATAATAATGTTAAAATGAATGTGTAGTAGAACTAAGAAGAATAATAATATAAAACAAAGACAAAAGTTTCAAGCAACTCGAGTTTTGGTCATGCCTCCATGAGCTTTATGAAGCATTATGAAATTTTATTTGTCTATCAAAGGCAAGGATTGCAATTAAAGAATGATTTCATTGTATACACTATGGTGGCACCAAGGTTTAAGAAACTTTAAGAGAATTCTATGCATAGTCAACTCTCCAAAATTGAATTTAAGAAAGGTTGGACCATTTTCTCCCTCCTCCATAGAAGGTTCCTTCAATTTGAAATTCAAGATGAGCTATTTCCATGCATGTTGAAGTTTGGCCAACTCTATATCATGAAGAAAGGCATAAATTAAGAAGTTATATCAATGAGGCCTTATTAGAAATTTAAATTTAAAATTAAAAACATGGCTGACCATAAAGGTTTAAATTCAAACACTCTTCTCTCTCTGGAGGAAAGTTTAAATTAAAGAATTGTACCAATAAAGAATTGAAGAATCATTTTTAAATTAACATTTAAAAAGTATATTGACGGTCCTAGGAAAGAATTTTATTGAACTATTTTATTTATGAAATTATCATTTAATAGCAATAAATATGTGGTAGCATTGTATAAGAAAACAAATTGAATTGAATCATGTAAGGTGCTTTCACATTTTGCTTAGAAGTTTAAGCATAGAGTTTTCTTCTAAATGAACACATTAGTGAGTTACACATAAAATATTATTTGTATTTCACATTTAATCATGAATAAAAAATGTATTTCTCTTTCTTTCATAATTTGTATTTCTTTGCTCATAGTTTATGTTATATTATCTCTATACTCCATCCACCATAAATAATTGTGGTGAGATGCTCCTCTCACCCCTCCACACCAGCACCTTCTTATCATTTCAATATTAGAGTAGAATAAGAATAATTTGGTGGTTTTCTTCTCTCTTTCAATAATTATGTCTTAGTTTTGACTCCTCCATGACTTTTTTGTATCTTTGGCTAGAATTTTTAGATTTTTTTTAAGAAATAAGCGCTTGATAACTTTACGTTGCTCCTTGGTATGCTGATCCAAACAAAACTTTGTAAGAAAAAAATATTAATTTAAAACAATCTCTTGCTTAGGATAAAGAAAAAGTATTCATTCACTTGCTCTTACTGACTTCTTTTTCATCTATAATTTTTTTCCAATCTCCTCTTCAAGACAATGGCTTCTTGTGTTACTCCTTGATTTATTGACCTAAATTAACTCATTTTAAAAGTTGATTATATAAAAATATTTTTTTCATATGATCAAGAAGAAATATTCATCCAACTTTTAAATTTTTTTTTAGTTGCATTTTTTTCTAAATTTCTTTTCTTTCAATAATGATATTAATAATTTATTTTTTATCATCGATAAGACATTTCATGATCCAAGCTCCATATCAATTCACCATCAAGTATTTAACTCTCTTGAAAAAGAGTTCCCCTAAAATGGTAGAGTTGATATAGAACAAGAATGATAGTTGCAAACAGGTTCATCCTTGGTCATGCTTTGGTTAGCTTTGTCAAGCATGAAAAAAATTTAATTGCCCACCAAAGGTTTGGATGGCAACCAAAGAATTATTTCATTATATTCATCATAGTGACAACAACATTTAATGACATTTAAATAGAATTCTATATATGGCTGACCATCCAAATTTAAATTCAAGAGAAATTTGACTACTTTCTCTCTCTTCCACAAAAGTTGGCCCCTCCTTCAATTTGAAATTTAAAATGAGCAATATCCAACAACAACAATAACAACAAGCCTTTATCCCACTAAGTGGGGTCGGCTACATGAATCCTTCGTCTCCATTGTGTCCTATTATGTGTCAAATTCTCATTTAATTTAAGTATACTAAGATCATTTTTATACATCTTAACCAAGTCTTTTTAGGTCTACCTCTACATTTCTTAACATAAGACAAATTTAATCCATCTACTCTCCTAATCGGGTCATCGGACGGCCGACGCTTTATGTGTCCAAACCATCTAAGGCGACTCTCTCTAATCTTATCTGCCACTGGAGCTACTCCACTTTTTCCCGAACATACTCATTTTGCATTTTATCTCTAAGAGTAAATCCATTCATCCACACAGCATCCTCATCTCTACAACACTTAACTTAGTCTTATGCTTCTTTATTGTGACATTCGCCATAAATCATTCGGGTCTTACCACCATCTTATAAAACTTTCCTTACGTTTAAGCGGTACTTTCTATCACACAAATGGGATGCATTCTTCCACTTCAACCATTCAACTTGAATTCTACTAATAACATCTCCATCTATTTCACCATCATTTTGAACAAGTCTAAATATCGATCTCACTCTTTTAATGACTTGTTCTAATGTCACAATACTACCACTAGAACTTCTACAACTACACTCCATATATTCAATTTTAGATCTACTTAAAAAAAAGACTCTAAGGTTGACCTCCATAATTCAAGTTTCTCTTAGACTCCCTCTCTTATCAACAAGAAGAATGTCACAAGCAAAAGCATACACCAAGGTACATCTTCCAAATGCCTAATAAGAACATCCATAACTAAAGCAAAAGATAAGGGCTTAAAGTGATCCTTGATGTAATCCAAGAAATAGAAAATATTTTGTCAATCCTCCTTGTGTTTGGACACAAGTAATGCTCTAGTATATATCCTGACTTGAATATAATATATTAATATTAATTCATTTCTAGAACTCTCCAAAGAACATCTCTTGAAACTTTATCATAAGCTTTCTCTAAATCAATAAAAATCATGTAGATCCTCCTTACTCTACTACTCCATCAAACCTCTTAACAAATGTATAGCATCCATAGTAGATCTACCCGCATGAACCAAATTGTGAGAAACTTTTGTATCATCGCAATAACTATACTCTCTCTCATATTTTAATGTATGACACATTAACTTAATTCCTCTTTAAGTTGAACACTCTTGTGCATCACCTTTATTCTTAAATATAGAAACCAACTAACTATTTCTCCACTCATCAAGCATCTTTCTAGTCTTTAAAATAACATTAAAAAGATTTGTAAGCCAAGAAATTCCTTGATCTCCTAAACATTTCTACACTTCTATTGGAATATCATCAAGTTCTACTGTCTTTTCACATTTAATTTTCTTTAAAGCTTCTCTAACTTATTTACTAATAGTTAAAAATAAAATTCTCTATTTTTGTTTAGGGTATTAAAGTTCTAAAAGCAATTCAGATCTTCATTGAAAGTTTATCAAAATATCTCATCCTATTTTCAATATCGCTTTCTAAGAAATGCACTTTATGATTTTCATCCTTAATATATCTGAGATCTTTACTTCATATCTCTTTGGCTAACTTATACATACATCTTTCACCTTCTTTTTTAATCTGTCTATTATATAAATCACTAAAAATTAAATTTTTTGCATCATATATTATTTTTTTTAGAATCTCTACAAACCACTTTATATCTTTCTCAATTCTTCGAGTTTTTACATCTAAATCAAATTTTATAACAATATTTCTTATTTCTTATATTTCCTTGCACATTCGACACCACCAACTATTTTATTAAAGATATTTTCCTTTTGATTCTCCACACATTTTTTAACTTGCTTAATTTTACTTCTTATTTTCTCATGTCATTCTTTATGAACATCCCAAATTCTAAAATTTCTTGTAGTTTGCACTTAAAAATATTTTTATTAGTACTCTTTAATACTCACATCTAATATTAAAATAATAATTTGATTTATTTTTCATCTTCCAATCTTTCATTTTAAATCTAAAACTAACAATCGATGTTGGATACTTAAACTTTCACTTGGAATGACCTTATAATCTTTATAATCTAAATAATCTATTTTTCTTATCAAAAATAATCAATCATGTTTTACTAGATCCATTTTATAAGTAATAATATCATCTTTTTCTTAAATAAAGAGTATTACTACAAAATCATAAAATTTAAAAAAATTTAATAGTCCTATATTCTTCATTAGTCCCAAATTCATACCACCATGAATACTTTAAAATCTTCTACCACTTTACCAACATGTCCATTTAAATCTTCTCCAATAAATATTTTTTCTTCAAGAGATATTTTTTGTATTAATCCCTCTAATTCATTACAAAAAAAATTTTTTGAGCCTACATCCAAACCTACTTGAGGAGCATAAACACTTATAACATTAATAATCTTAGTATCAACAATAATCTTTAAAGCTATAATTTTATCTCCACATCTATTAATATTTATAACATTATCCTTCAAACTTTTATCTATATAATCACACATTTATTTTCTAATTCTTCTGAATACCAAAGTTTAAAACCTAAACTATCAATCTTCTTAGTCTTCTCTCCAACTAATTTAGTTTCTTGAACACATAAAATATTTATCATCCTATGAACCATAATATCTATTAATTTCATTAATTTACCTGTAAGAGTACCTATATTCCAAATTCCTTACCTAATTCTAGTTTCATGGACTAACTTCTTTGCCTGCATCCGTCCATAATGTGAGAACCCTTGCTTAACACTCGAGCATCGTCGATGACCCTTGAACACTTTTTTCAAGAGCCATACAAAGACGCCGCTTCGGATGACCCAAGATAACACAATGTTTTAAAAGATTCATGTGATGATTATTTCGACAAGTTTTAGCCTTCTCTCCAACTCATTTAGTTTCTTGAACACATAAAATATTTATCATCCTATGAACCATAATATCTATTAATTTCATTAATTTACGTAGAAGGAATCTATATTTCAAGTTCCTTACCTAATTTCTTTAACTAACTTTCATCGTATAATGTGAGAACCCTTGTTTATTTCGCACTCGAGCGTCGTGACCTTGCACACTTTTCATATTCAGCCATACAGTACTTTAGAGGACGACCTAGCATTAACACAATGTTTTAAAAGATTCATGTGATGATTATTTCGACAAGTTTTATTCTGGTTGTTGACTGCCAATCGCAACTCTCCACTTTTCACATCCAAACTTGGGACCGGCAAAGATGAGCAATATCCATGTATGTTAAATTTCAAACAACACATGCACTCTCTTAAAGCAAGGCTTAAATTAAGGAGTTATACCAATGAAATATCATTGAAAGGAATTTCAAATTGAACACATGGCCTGCCCCATGAAGGTACAAATTTAACCACTCTTCTCCCTCCTATAAAACATAACTTAAATTAAGAAGTTATATCACTGCAACCTTGAAGGCTGTATTTTTAAGTTCAAATTTAAAGAGTATATAGCCAACCTAATGAAAATTTTTTATTGAATTATTTTATTCATGAAATTCCATGTAATGACTATGGATATAATGGCAGCGTTGTATTAAAAAAAATTGCTTGAATTGAATCATGTAAGTTGCTTTCGCATTTAGAGGTAGCTAGGAGATATTTAGTGAATTTTCCATAAAACATTATTTGCATTCTATCTTTAATCATGAATGAGAAATAATGAGAAATACATATCTCTTTCTATCATAGTATGCATTTTCTTGGGCATAGTCATGGTTATCTCCACTCTCCACCATCGATAAATTAAGAACTTTCATCTCTATTAAAGTCTATAGGTATTGATTCTGCAGTAGACAAGCATATCCCATTTATTGGATCCTGTTCTATTATTTTCCAACATCTAGGTGTATCCCCTGCATGAGCAAACTACTGAAGCATCTCCTTACTACTAGGATTGTCATTGCACTCTTTCTCATAATATAAATTGTCATTCCCTTCCTCTCTTTGTTTTGTATGATTAAGATGACTAAGAATAATACAAATCTTTCTATTAATTAAAAGGAAACAAGAAAAGGAAGACCCAAAATTGAAACCAGAGGAGTAAACACAGTTACATTTGAATTATAAGTACAAAATTTGAGACTCAAATGGTTACGGAACAATCAACAACCTTTTACTGACATCTTGGCATAGTTCAAAGTTCCAAGTCCTGTGCAACCATCACTAACCACTTGATTGAGTGGCATAGTCTGTGACAGCTAAAGTTGACATCTAAGGTTCAAATCTAAGCAAAAAATAATAACAATAATAAAACTAAAAAAACAAAGAAAATAAAAAAACCGTCCAAGATTGCATGGAAAGAAATAATGGGATTCCTTTCATCATAATAGGAAACAAAAGAATTAGAAATAGAAGGGTTCTATAGAGCAGCTCACCTCTCCAGTAAAAGTTTTTGACATCACATTGAATTAGATCTATATCCACCTGCATTAATTACCCAGCAAGTGAAAGTTCAGCACTATCTGTTTTGATATTCTAGAGATACATTTATCGTAATTAGGATAAATATATTCTTCAAAAAATATCATGACATCTTCAATGACAATTGGCGTAATATCTTGCCACTATGTCATATTATTATATGCCTGACAACAAACATGATGCATAGAACTTAGGTAAATTTATGAAAAAAAAAAAAAGAAAGAGAGAAAGAAAAAGCAAAACAGAGGATCCTTTCACCTACATATAAAACTTGCATAGTTCAATGAGTAAAACAAAGCATGCTCGAGAACTTGAGTCATATCAAGGATAGGATTGTATTGAGCCAAAATAGATATAATGAAACAAAACAAAACAACTTATTCCATGTGAACAAAATCAAACTTTGGATCAGAAAACGGCCAGTACAATACCTCAAGATTTTCAGCATTTTGTGAAGCTGTTTCAAGAGATTGTAAATCAACATCAATACCAATAACATAGCTGCTCATATTAGAATGATTTTACATCAGATCAAATCTGCCAAACTTGACAAAACAAGAAGAATAAAAATAACTGGTAATGTAGTTTCGTTTTATTCAACAGGACTTTCATTTCATGCATTTAAAAGTCACTTTGTAAATTGGTTAAGACATTTATTCCAAAAGGAAGAAAGAAGATTGCTGAAAGAGCAAATAAACTACTCACTCTGCACCCACAAGAGCACTGGCTATACCTAATGTTCCACAGCCACATCCAAAGTCTGCTACTACCTTGCCATTCACATCCCCAAAAGTATTTTCAGCCTGAAATGTCAAGCAATAATAATGCATATAAGATCACTCAATTCTATTTTCAATATGAAACGTGATTATTTAACAATTAGCATTGATTTCTGTAACTTAATGACTAATCAACAAACATTGGCAAAAGGATATCAGGCTTGTGAGTTATTAAAATCCCCAAATATCAGCCATCGTGACAATGTTTGTAAATGTAAGTATTGAAATCTAATTTATCATCATCGAATAAAAAATAAATAAGTGAAAAATTTATCTCACTGAACGATAGATTCAAACACGTATATTCCATTATTCATTAAATTTGTAATTTTGGCATATATGCTAAGGAAAGCCAGTACATGGACTATTTTCAATTTATCCACTGCACTGCATATATTTTCATCAAAAGAAAAGCTCCCCAAAAACCTAATTGCTCATCTCAGTTATCTCTTGCAAAGGTAAAGACACAATGCATAGTTTCATTACTATGTTCAGGTTTTAATTACTCAAAGACAATTGCTTTTGATCCAAAAGATGCTTGCTTATTCAAACCTGAAATAAAGAATATATCCCTTTCCTTTAATGACAACACAGCTACCCATGACACTTTGTTGGAAGGGAATACCTATTTTTTCTTTATTCAAAAAATTACTAGAATTTAACACTAAACAAACAAAACATAGAACGCACCAGATATGTCTACCTATAAATTAAAGGCTGTCTAACATGGAATGGATATGCAAAGGATCTAGGTTGAAAATAACTATTCTAAATTAGGACTTTTTTGGAAGAGGACGTGCTGGTCCAATAAAGCATAATGGTAGCATGGTAAGATTAACAATTTAGAGTGAAAACACATCAAGAATCAATCAATTAAATAACATGACACAAGAGGTACCACTTTAAAGATCAATTGTCTCTATTCTATACCAGCGAACAACTTCCTTTCTTTTTTTCGCTTTTCCAATTACCTTCTTAAAACACTCTCAATTGAGACATAAACGTACCACAAAAACACAAAAAATAACTTACCAACTCAACACTGGGTGGTGGGTGAGAGGCTAAAGAGGAATAATCATAACATATAAAGTCTTGCTGATTCAACACAGGATTATTGGTGTTGCCTCACATTCAATCACCACTGCAATTACACAATCACTCTTCTTTTTCTTTCTACAACACCACCTGATTTAGATGCATGTAACCCCTAATTATAAAATTTCACGTATTATCTAAGTACAAAACTCAAAAATCTTCAAAATGTTCTGTCATTAACTTAGATAATAAATCCTCAAAACCTTCTATACTTAGAACTCTTGATAACTATTGTCCTTAACATTAAAAAAAAAGGCAAACAAAAGAATTTATGGTTTTAAATAAATATATTTGAACAATTTCACTAACAAAGTGATTCAAAAGTTTTCCGCAGCTGACTACTTCCCTGTGATAATCCATTTCGGAAAAACAATTATGATGATGTAAGTGTATTTCAGAAAGATAATAAGATCTCCTTTTTCACAAACAATCAGAAAACTAATCAATTCATTGTGACATTAACAAAGAAATTGGTACTTGTACACACACAACAACTTACAAATCGTTAATAATGCATCCAAAAAGACAAGGAACTGAAGAAGGATACCGTATAAAGCAATCTTGAAGCGATGTGTGGCCCTGTAGGATATTGTTCCAGGTCCAACTGCTCATTTCCAACAGTGAAAGAGAAAAAGAATCAAACTATTCTATTCTTTATAAAGTATAATAAAAAAGAGCACTCTAAAGACAATTCAGGAATGATGAAATCAGGCAAAAAGAATAAAATAAAAATCAACATCCCTGGTTTGGTTTAACTAAGAGCAGAACGAACAAACCGAGAAACGGAGAAGAAATTGAAAACTTTCACACGACCTTTGGGTTAGAGAACTGCCGAATGCTCCCCAGAAGACCTTCTAGCTGCTTAAGCTTCATCTCCAAAATTAAACCCCACAGCAGCCAAAAACCCTAGAGCGTCTGCCCCTTCCTCGAATCTTGATGTCTTCAAAGTTCAAACGGGTACGACGAGGCGAACGGATTCAGAAGAAGCAGCGATGCACTATAACTGTTCTGAAGCCCAACTGAATTGTTCTCCCCGTCACCAGATCGCAGACTCCTGCTCGCATGGTCCTGGAGATTAATCTTGAATTTCAATTCAATGCAACTAAACTATACGCAGAAAATTAACTTCGTGTATATTTTAGGGCAATTTACATAACAATTAATTATATCATACTTACATATGTAAACTTCCAATAAATATTTAGCAAGTCACAGATCACAAAAAAAAAAAAAAAAAAAAAAAAATTATCTAACATTAGATCGCTAATCTTCCAACATTAAAGCATTTTAAGAGACTAATCAAGTTTTGGATAATGGGGAGTTATAAGCTCATTATGATTTTAAAAAAAATAAATAAATAAATAAAAAAAAAAAAAGCTCATTATGATTTTGAAGTGTGGAGCAAATCACCCACAAAAGGGCCATTTTTTTAATGGGGTGTTTGGCTACAAGTTGCATTTAATTCAAAGAAATTAATACTTCTATAAATTTAAATTTAATGAACTACAAGTATGTTAATCAATCATAGTAGAATTCAACACATGATTAAACTAACACCCCCCCCTAAATCAAGTTTAACTCAACCTAATTTCAATCAAAGCCAAGATTAAGTAAGATGAAATGGGTAATTAAAACAAGGTTGACTTCGAATAAATCAAACATAAACAAAACCCATTCGGATCAAACAAATTGGCTTGGTTTCAAAGCTAAATGAATTAATTTGAGTCGAATTAAGTAGGCTTAATTGGCTTGATGATCTTTCACTTAGTCTTTGTTTAGGTTAATGTAAATCCAAACCAAATCAACAACATGTCTAAATTATGCCATTAAGTACACAAAGTAAATGGGGGTCGAGACATGCACAAGCATACATAAATGAGTTAACACAATCAACAAATACACTTTTGAACTAACATGACCCCAATCCAAACCAATGTTGATAGCCATGTTAGGTCAATCCAAAGAAGCCTAAAAGGTTTGCCTAACCCAAGCCAAACAAAGCCATTAGCTAAGTTTAGAGCAAGCACCGAAGGATATAAAAAGTTAGCTTTGTCTCCTTGCCAAAACATGCTACCCTTCTCTTGACCTCCTCATTGTCTAAGAGATTTGCTATCAAAAGGCTGGGGAAGCTGGGGTCTACTAGCATGGGATGAGCTCCCCTTAGAACCTCAAACTCATCGGCCATAGCTCTCCCTACCAAAACCAATCGATTTCATTGCACAAAACTGCCTAAGTCCCTAAAATCAAATTGAAGTGTTGTCCTCATCTCCTGCTAGGAGCCTCATTTCTCTATTCAAAGCTCTTGGCCTCACTTCATCCACATATAGGGAATAGCACATCGAGAGCCCCTCTCCTCAAATTGATCATTCACACACCATCTCAGAGCTTCAAAACAAAACTTCCCCCATTGTCCTTGATTAGCTTAGCAAAAAGTTTGCCTAAGGGCCAGTGAGAGGAGGCAAAGCTTAGTGATTTTGGCAATTAGTGAGGAGGTATTTGGCAAGGTGCTCAATTGGAATTTGTCTTTTCAAGACAAAGCTATCTCATACGCATAGGCCATGATAGCTTTGGTGACATAACTCCTCCACCCTTTTGGCATAATCTTTTTTGTGAAGTGAATGTTAACATGGTTAGCATCCCACTGATAGGGACCTTACATTTTCTTTCCTAATCCTTTTGGATGCTTGTTTGTCACGTTTCATCTTTGAAATTGCTCGGTTTGTCACCATTTTGGTGGACGGTAGTAATTCCACATGAGAGGATGGGGATGATGCCTTAGCCATTAGATTGTGGGTTCAGATAGCAGATCTGAATTTGCTTGCCTAAACTCTTGATTTGAATTCGTTAAGGGAGACACTTTACACATGAATGGCCACATGTGATGCAACTAGACCCAATCTACTTAGCATCGCACGTGAAGTGTGACCCTATTAGTTGCTAAGCAAGCTAAACAAAAAGGGTTTTCTGAATTTTTAAATATGATTAAATGCAATAAAACTTAAAATCATATATATATATATATATATATATATATATATATATATATATATATATATATATATATATATATATATATATATATATATATATATATATATATATATATATATATATATATATATATATATATATATATATATATATATATATATATATATAGTGAATTTATTTTACCATAGATCATAAGTTGAAGGTCATTTGAATGAGATTCTACCTCACGGACCTTTGCCATGATAAAGATGGTGGTTCATGAGCTAGCTTGTTTAAAAATGACCTACTATATAATTGTGACTTGGCCAAACTAGCTAAGATTTAAATCAATGACTTTGATATCAATTGAAGTCAAATTAGTACACTAAAAGGGAGAAGGTGGCATACTACTTAAAATGTTTTTTATCAAGCTAAAATAATTCAATAAATAAAAAATAATTAATTAACTTACTAAATCAATTACATAACTAAGTGTAAAATCATAGAAATCAATAAATACAAAATATGTATACCTAGTGCAGAGTAATTTTTCACAACATAATTTATTATACATAATAAATTAGAAAATACATATTTATAGTCTTATGAATTCTTATGAGTAATACTAATATATTTATGTTGTAGATAAATGATTTAACTAAATGTGTGAGTAATATACTCTTAAGTTCAATATTACATGATTTATTTATCTTCTCTTGTAATAATTTATTCACTAGAGTTAAATTATATACATGCACAAATAAACATACAAATCTTATGATTACTAAATAATATTCTACAAATAAGAGTTTTAACATATTGAGCACAAGTAAATGAATTTTATCTACTTATTAGCATAATAATTATTATTATACTATTAGTGATTAAGCGTGAATAATATAGCACAAGAACTTATATCAATATGTAAGTAAAGTAAATATAAGAAAATAAATTTTAAATTATAAAATAATTATTATACAAATATTTTTATGAAATTTGGCCCTTATTTAGCAACATCCAATCTTATATCTCAACACTCATAAGATACCCCCAAATTTACTATTCCAAATCTCCTTATTTATGGAGCTGAGAAAGCCCTTATACAATCTTCATCAATGATCAAGAGCGGACCAAAACATAAGCTTAACAAGATTAGGTAGCCCAATCTTCAATAAAATAATAACTTTGAGCCAATGTTCTCTTAAACTTTATTGGAAGCCTAATGGCTATCTTATAATAACAAAATTACAAAAATATTTTTTAATTATAGTACTAAAATATAAATAATGAAAAGCAATCCTACAACACCTCATAAAGATTAAATGAGAAAGATCATACCATGAGATCCTTAGGTTCAAGATGAAAACTTGAGTACAAATAAACTTTTTTCTTGCAAAAACTCCATCACAAGGATTTTATATGTATAAACTTGGAGTATTCTTTCATTAGCCTTCTAAGAATATTTTAGGGGTTATTTCTATGGTTATAAATCAACCCTTAAGTCCTTCAAATGATTTTAATTTTTTCCAAAAAAAAAAAAACAAATTAAAATTTAAGAATTTTGAACTCTAAATGATTATAATTATATTATACAATCAATTCAATTTTGACCATGTTATTTAGATCAAAAGGTATGATTGACATCATAAATTCCTCCTTCTAAGTATGTAGTTAAATAAGGAATGGATATCTTTTTTCTTCTTAATCACTAAGCCACCAATATAAGTTTATGTTGTGTGCCTCCAAACCTTTTATAAATAAATCCTCAAGTTCTTAGAAGGTCTTCACTAAGGCATTAGGAAACATGACATTAATTAATTACAATGCTTATGTAATTATCAAGTTATTATTACCAAAGTGTATCCTTATATGCAATTCGATACAAATTTAAACTGAGAGTTGATTATCTGTTCCATCAAGTAACTTGAATATGAGTACAAATATTTGTAAGTATTGAACATACTTTTTTTTGGACATGATAAGCCTCTTTAATTATCCAATTGAAAAAAATGTCATGTCCTCTCGAATTTTTTATCCAGGGCCTTACATAATTCTTATTTTAATATTATAATTAAATTTGACTTGCCTACTATCAATAATGCCTTTTGATTGATCTATTATTATTAACCTGAGATAATTCACAATTGAGAGGTTCTTCTTAGAAACCTTTGTTGTTCTTGAATTTAGAATAGGGGGCAGAAATTATGGTTATACTATAGACTCTTATGTTATAGAAATTTATGAGGTCAACTTGGCAATCATATATTTTAAATTATCTGGGCTCCTTATTTAGCTAGTCCTTTCTAAGATCTATCTCATCTAGAGAATTCTAGGAGATTATCTACTTGTTAATATGCTTTAGCCTTTATTGCCTAATTGTGCCTTAATTTTTCTTGTTTAATTGTAGATCTTTATTATTCTTATCGAAGATACTGAGTTCCTTTCGTCTACTTGCTTATTAGGTTCAACTAACAACCCACAACTTATCTTGTCCAATAATTCTTTTACTTTAAAATCGAGTAGGCTTTGCATTATATTAGTAATATCTAATTAAATCTAAAGCAATCATATTCTTGAATTAGATTCCACTAAATAATTGGTCAATGGATAATAATCTTTCTAAATATGTGTACAACTAAATTAATGATGAATTAAAAAAGATATTAAATTTTATTATAACTATATAGAAGTACAATCATAATTAGTACCAAGAAAAAAGATAGACTTAGCAATAATTTTGATTTTTTTCTGCTTCTAATTGAGAAACAAGATAAAAAAATACTAAATGGTAATCATTGAGATCATATAATAACAAATCTTTAATCCAATCAAATTAAAAAAAGAATCATTTGAGAGAATGAATGTACCATTAAAATGTAATATGCAAAATGAAGATTCATTGGTCCTCAACTAAAGATAAAGAGAGATTTAAGACACAAAAAAACTCTATTGTCTTTGAAATATGGTTATGTTATAACAAAACGAGATTGATTGTCATAAATAAATATATCTTACATATTCATATTAATGAAAGTCATATTCATTTATTATCATAGATTTCCCTTGAACAAACTCAAGAGTGATTTTTCAAATTTTCTCTATCTTATTGAGAGTTCTTGATTCTCCCTTAAGAACAAGCTTTAGCACATAATTACAATTATACATTAGGCTTGAAGAAAGCACTCAAGTAAAGTTAAGAATTATTGAGTCTTAATAATTTGCAATATTTGGTTTACTAGTACTATGATGTAAGTGTGGAAAAGAATTGATAATGTAAAAGCAATTCATATATATAATGCATGCAAAGTAAAGAGGAAGATAATGACTTAGAATCCTAAGAGGTTATGGAAGTCAAAGCAAAATAAATGTTCATTTTTTATTGAACTACATCAAATGAAAGAAAATAAAATGTGATTTGAATTTATAAATAAGAATATGTTGTATTTCATATGATTTTTTTTTTTTAAATGAGGTTGAAAATAGTATACTAACATAAGTGAACAAAACAATGGAAATAATATATGATATAATATTATATTATTTCTACCTGTTGGACTTATAACAAATTATACAAAATTCCCCAAAATGATCTTATAAAAATTATATTTATTAAATTTTAGTCAAACTAATTAAAGAAAGACTTGAGGTTTCTATATAACTTATAATTATGATTAAATGTAATAAATTCTTAACAATAAATAGCAATGAAAATCAAACATATCTACTTAAAAGCTTTCAAAAATTATTTTATTTATATTTGCTCTTAATACAAGATATATTAAATATTGTTTTACAAATTTATGGTGGTTAATATGCCTATTAGGCAATGCTTATATATATTGATATGACACTTAAAATACTACTAATTAACTTATCTTTTAAGCAAGGATCCGAAGTTGGCTGAGATCAAGCATAAAATATCTTGACTCTAGGATGTCGTAAATCTCTAAATAACTCTCAAACATGGAGTATTTATAGTCAAATCGAGCGTCTCGATGAGCCAGATCTAACGAGCCCAAGATCTCATAATCCGACTTGAGCATTCAAATATACAAAATACATCATATGATCAAGGGAATCATCATGAGCGTCAGATGGAGTGGTTGGATTTTGCATGTATTTAAAGAGACACCACCCACCAATCTATAAATAGCCATTCTCATATGGGGGGGGCAGAGAGCGAGAGAGCCCTAAAAGCGAAGATCCTCCAAACGTGCCACACTCGAAGTCGTCAACCCGCCAGCCGTGTCGGTCGGCCCGCGATCCTCGCCGTCGTCAACCTTTGTTGGTCTCCATCATGACGACCTTCATCGTCGCTCGCTTCGTTGTTCGCCATCATCTGCTACCACTAGCATTGTTACCACACTATACGTGGTCGTTGTTCCTTTCTCATATACAATCTTGTAATCCGTTATCGGGAAGATTTTGTACTCAAAGCGGATACATAGTGGAAGCTTTTTTGGGCTAGGCAGTGGTTTTCCTCTTTTGAGGTTTTCGCGTGAAAATTTACGAGTTTTCTTGTTACTCTTTAAATACATGTGTGTATCTTTGGATTTCAATGAGGCTAAGTAACTTTTACTCACTTGGCTGGTTTTCTAGCACGCAACATATATAATGGTATGTTATGCATTTTATGTAATTATTATCATTACTCCCTATTAGCGAGGTCAAGATCTACATGGGCGTATGAGTATGCATCAATTAGACTTTTGTTAATTAGGTCATGTATTTATGCCTAGGGAAATTAACTATTTGCTAATACACTAAATTTAAATTTAAGCCTTTAGTTGCTATATCTTCTCATTTTGGCCCATAGATAGTTAAAATTCTTTTGAATTTTGAAAGTGAAACTTAGAGTAAGGTCACATAATTTTTATGCCTATACTACACTTCATAAAGCCACCAATTTTTATATGACATAGATCTAAGAAAGTCTATTAGAGTTTCTTAGATGCAAGATTCTATTAATTAATTGAGTTTGGTCAATTTAATTGAGTTAAAGGTGATTTGATTATTATAATTTATTATTAATTAAATTCATAGCATGAATTTCTAGTTTTCTAATTTAATATATGATTTAACGGTTTGAAACCATTTTAATTTGCCATGAATTGATTAATTTGATTAAGCTAATGATATATTATGTTAATTAAATATGTGATTTTAATCTTAATTTGATTATTAATCACTTTAAAATGGATTGAATAAAACAATAATTCCAATCAACCTAAACAAGCTTAATTTAAGTAATTTATCATATTTCAATTGTTAATTGATTTTAGGATGAAGTAGATTATTTAAGCCTAATTAATGTGTTAATCAAACATTAATATCCTGATTTTATAAAAATATTAATTATGTTTAGGCTCATTAATTTAACTTTGTTATTTAATCGATTTGATTTTATTAATTTTTTTTAAAATGGGATGAATATTTATTTCTAAGTTGATTATTATTTAAATTATTATTAATTCTTTGAATTTCAATAACAATTTTTTTTATTTTCCCTTAATTTATTATTAGTCAGCTTATGATATTTTTATACTATCAACATAGGTAAGATTAAATTTATTATTTAGAAAATTCAATGAAAATTACTTTATAAGTTTTATATTTAAATAAATGGTGGACATCAATTTAATTTGAATTTTATTCAAAATAGAGGAGATTATTCAATTTATGGTGGTTTCACGAATATTTTATTTGAATGTTTAGAATAAAGATTTTTTTTTTTTTGTGTTTAGTATATTGATTTGATCTAAATAAAGCATTTGTATTTAAATATCTAGCTTATGATTTTAAAGCGGATGAATAATGAAAGACAGCCTTTATTTAATTTTTTTTTGTTTGCATTCATTATTTTTAGAGAATATTATTTTTAATTATTGAATTTATAAAATTAAAAGTAATTCTATTATTATCCCTTCTATCTTGTTTTAGGAAATCAGCATTTTTTTTTCTTAAAATATGTGGGAGAAATTCAATACATATTTTTAAGAAGCTGAATTTAATTTTCTAATTTATCAAAAATTAGGGGCTCTTTTCTGTTTATTATTTTTATTTTTCTGTTATTTTAAAAATATATTTGTTTAGAATATTTTTATGAGATTTTATTTTTTATTTTTAAAAATAAATAATGTTATTTTTAAAAATATCGAGAGTTTTTAAAAATAATAAATACAATCAAATAAATTTTATTTTTAAACAAAATAAAATAAAATAAAATAAAAATAAAAAATAAAAAATAAAAAATAAAAGTGACCCTAAATGACCCCTAATATTTTTTAAAAGCATTTAGAAAAAAACAATGATCTACATAAAAAATTAATACCATATCAAATATTTAAAAAGCTATTAATATTACAATACAAAGAGATTGTGTTAAGCCAAACTTTATGGCATATAATCCACAATTCTTACCAAAGAAAACAAAGCATAAAGATAGAAGAAAAAACGAAGTAAAGATAATAAACATTAATATGGAGAGATGGAATACAATGCAAAACGCTGCAGATGCTTACGCAAGAACAGGCGGGCAAAAAGCCAAGATTTTACCGTTAGGAAAAAGTCTTCTTTTGTTTTCTTATTTCATTTTATTTCTGGCAACAAAAAATAATAAAAATATGTAGAATGAGTGTTTTTTTTTTCCTTTCCGACACACTAAGAACCTATTTGAGATTAATTTTATTTTGTATTATTTATTTTATATTTTTATATTATTTTTTAAAAAATTATTTGTTTAGTGTATTGCTATATATTTTATTTTATTTACTTTTAAAAATGAATAATATTATTTTTAAAATAATTAGAATAATTTTTAAATATTTTGAGTAATTTTAAAAAATAACTATCATTTACTAAATATATTTTATTTTATATCAAAATATAAATAAAATAAAAGAAAAATAAAAAAAAATAAAAGAAGCAATTGAACTTATGTGCTATATCAAATGATAGAGCTCTTGAAGGCAGCGAATGGTCCCCAAAACAAGCTTCTCAAGAAGCAGTCTGGGGTTAGAAACGTTCTAAAACTGAGCAGCTCAGCTGCAGCTACATGGAAGGATTATCAATGATGGAAGAAGAGGAATTGAACATAAAAATTTATTTAAGGTGGGTTTGACATAATTTTCTGATTGTTTTACTTTTTCAGAAAGCAAAATAACTTCGTTTGGCTATTAACTTTTTGATTGCTTTTCAGAAAATTTTGTGATGAAAAAATTATTTTGAAGCAAATGTTAGAATCGGTGGTAAGAAAAATATTTATATATACGATAACTTTTAAAAAAATTATATTATCCACGTGACTTTCAACTTTTTTGAAAACAACAGCTTCAAATAGAATCGCTTTTAAAATCAAAAGTAAAAATAATTATTCCTGTCAATCATGGTCTGTTATATAGATCAAACAGATCACTCAATCAATCACATAATAGTTTCACAACAGAGAGAAAAAAAAAAGAGAGAATAACAACCATTCATTTGATCTTGTAACACTGAATCATTTTATTTTAACAAAAATATACAGTATATTTAGCATAGTAAACATTATTATAGAAGGAAAGACAAACCATTTACACAAATAAAAATAAAACAGTGAGGAACACAGACAGACAGTTTTGGCGAAAAACTTAATGGCTGTAAGGGAACTTAGGCAGCTAATTGAAAGTTTCAGTACTACATATGAAACAAAAAACTATTTATGATACTTTGATTTCAATTGGATTGGACTCTTTTTGTAGCAGCTGTTACAATGCTAGTTCTGATTTTTGCTCTGTTCAATGGCCCTTGAAGCTGTAAGAAAACAGATCAAGACATTGAGGAAAAGGGTTCCAAAATCATAGAAAACATCTAACCAAAGAGTTTACAATTTCGGAGAACAGAAATTTAAGGGACAAAACAATTGTCCCAGAACAAACAAAATAAAAACAAAATAAATAGAAAAAAAAAATAGATTTCCCAAAATATAAAACATGAGGAACACAGACAGAGTTTTTTTTTTTTTGTTTTAGCTATACAGCTGTTTCCGCTTCAAGCCAATACATTGTTCATGCCGCTGTCAAGTATTTTTATAAATTTTGTATTGGGATACATTTTAAATTTAGGATACAGTAAATGCGCTGTTAACATTAATTTTTAGCAAGAATTTCTCAAACTTCAAATGAAAAAAGAAACAAAAAAAACATCAACTGCTATAAATTTTTTAGAAGAAGGATATTAATAGATTTATTAAAGGACATGGCATTCATCTGCTAGAACAAGCCTGAAATACCAAAGATCTGGTCAATGAATACCATGCAAGTTAATGCAAGAAGAAAACTCTTAACAACCCAACAAACAGATTCATGCAACCTAAAATGCCAGTATTTTACATTAGCTCCAAAAGTTATTCAAGAACATGAAGCATACCAAGTCCAATTGCATCTGTGCACTTCATAATTCTCAATCTTTTGCAGGAATTAATGAACATCCTGAAATTTACAGGGCATAGTAAACAAATCAATAGCCAATAGTATATGCAATAACTGTAAATGATGGCTAGCGCCATCTGGAAAAAATTGAATGCTATCCATGTAAAGATGAAAAGCTAACAAAATTATTATTTCCTAAAGCAAAGCAGAAGTAACATATCACAGAGGACAAAGGAATTCATCAGCTTAGGGGCTGTTTCGGATCAATTTTGTTTTATGATTTTTTATTTATTTTTATACTGCTTTTAAAAATATGTCCGTTGAGTGTCTTTAAAGTGCATTTATTTTTTATTTTGAAAAACAAATAATATTATTTTTAAAAACATTCAAAACAACTTTTATATGTTTTGGATGTTTTTAAAAACAACAATTACCATCAAATATGTTTTACTTTAAAACAAAATATAAAAAAATAATAAAATAAAAATAAAAAATAAAAAATAAAAAAATAAAATTGATCCCAAATGGCCCTTTAAAGGATTAAATTTGTATCATCTATTAACTATACATGTTTTCAAGTTGGATGGTTGAAATAGAGGAATGCATTAGGACTATTGTGTGATAGGAAAGTAGCTTAGATTCAAGATTTAAGGAAAATTTTATAAGATGATGGTGAGACCTACAATGCTTTATGATCTTTGAATGTTGGCGAAAAATAAAAGCATAAAATTAAGTGTTGCGGAGATAAGGATGCTCAGGTGGATGAGTGATTTTATATTTAGAGACAAGATGAGAAATGAATATATATGTGAAAAGGTTGGAGTAGCTCCAGTGGTAGAATAGATTAGAGAGAGTCTCCTCAGATGATTTAGTCACATAAAACACCAACTGCCTATGACCAAGTTAAGAGAGTAGATGCATTATATTTGGTATATGCAAATAAAGATAGAGGTAGACCTAAGAAGACTTGGTTAAAAAGTATAAAAAATGATCTTAATTTATTACGATTAAATGAGAGTATGACACTTAATAGGACTCATTGGAGAAAAAGAATTCATGCAGCTAAAGGCTTGTTATTGTTGTTGGTGTTGTTGTATATTAACCATACATGTTTGCTCTTCTGGTCTACCTAAACACTACAATACAGCATTAATTTACTTCTGCTAAATGAAATCTAAGAGTTTATAATGTCTTGATCATCGGTAGTTTTCATGTAAACCACAACCACAGGGCTTCATAGTAAGAGGAAAATAAACTTACTCCCATGGAACATCACCCACAAGCATCCAATCACCATCCTTGTCTTCATATGTGAGCGCATTACTGAACCATTAAGAAGATCTTGAAGACTTTCATCTCATCTTTACTAGGTATGCCCTGAGTCACGTAGTGGCCTGAAACACCACAAATTACAGAATTAAGTAAATTCCACACTGTAAAACTGACTTACTGGAAAGAAAATCCAACCAAAGTGTATTAAGAAGAAGAAGATCAATTCATTAAGTCCTCAAGTTAGTAGTTGAATAGCTATGGTTAATCTCCTCATGTGAATCAAATTTGCAAAGTCAAAAAAGCATAAAAAATAAAAGAACCAAAAGCGTGAACATGCATAGATACAATAGAAATACAACTAATCTATCTTTGATCAACTTATAGCATGAACATCAAATTCATTGTAGTAAAGAAGAAGGCTTTAAATGGAAATAACATGTAGGAAAAGTAGATAATTAACGGTCCGATACAATGAGATTACGCATTGTACCAATTGGTTTAACATAAAATTTTAAAGAAACTAAACCACATACCATTAGTTATGCGGCAATCCCCCAAGAAAATGATAAACACACAGAAATACTAGACATAGATGACTATTCTGTCCTTATCCCTGCCCTATGGTTCTTAACAATCATTTATACAATTTCAATGAGCTCACCAATGGTGAATCCACTGAACATCTTCTCAAGAGCTGCAGAGAGATCCTTGTAGTTGGAGTGAGTCTTTAAGTCAACCTTTCTCAAGTAGAAGGCCCCGTCCATGCTAACCTTCACATAGAGGCATCCACCATTTGCATCACCTTTGCTCTTTGATAGGTTCGTGGCCATAGAATTCTTACGGTGGCTGTGGATTGGTGGCCAACCTACAACCTGCCCCCTGCAAACATTTTACTTTAGCTTAATCTTTCTTGTAGATCTTAAAAGTAGCAGGGAATTTCAAAACATGAGGGAAAAACTTTAGAAAATTGAAAGAAAGAAATTAGTAGGAAAAATGGCATCCGTTCAAAAAATTGGGGATGAAATAGAAATTTGAAAATCAAAAGGCAAAACCAAAAGCGTTAAAGAGGAAAACAATTAATAACAATTGAAAGAGGGTTGATAATCCAGGAAGAAACTTGATCAGGACTTCTTGAACTTAATTAAACTCAAGAGGTAAGATATATCTTCTTAAGCAGCAAGACATTTCCGTCAGATCGCAAGGAATTCCGTTCTATTTCAGAAAACAGAAACTTTGAACTTAACAAAATAGAAAAAAGTGTCATGTAATTCAAAAGAAGTCTATTGTTTCCACAGTTAATCTTAGCTAGGGATATCCCTATTTTTGCCCAGATAATCGACCAAACCAATAAAAAAAAAATCTGCATGCATTATTTTTGAAATAAGATTAAAGAAGAAAAGAGAAAAAAAAATTCTCAGTAGTAATAACTGATTCATCTTCTCCTTTTCCCCCAAAGTCTTCAAGCAAGTGAAATGAGATTAACATTAAACAAAAGATGAGGTAACGATTTTTAAAGTAAACAGCAATTACATATAGACATGTTAAAAGTTAAAAAAGAAGTTAATGATCTTAAAATTGCAGCATTCGAAAGTTTGCAGTTTCATAAACAAAAGTCTTGCTACACGGGCAGAATAGACGTAGAAAAAACAGATAAAACAAGAAGTAGTCCCGTATACTTCCATAAAAATACAAACAATATCAGTTTTTCCTCTGTTTTCTTCGGAAAAGGGCAGGACTAGAACAATAATAATTCTGATAATAAATGGTACAAAATAGCAACAATATGTACAACATATCTCATCAATCTCCCACACAGAAAGGTCCAAGTCTATTTCCTATTAAAAAAAAAAAAAAGACCCAGACAAAGCACTTAGAAAAAAAGAAGAGGTCACCCTGATTCCAGGCTCTTGAACTTACTTCGCACCAGGAGGTCCCTGAGTCATGATATGCTCGACCTGTGAGCCAACCTGAAAGAAATTGTCCAGGAAGAAGAAGAAGAAGAGGGAACAGAAAGAAAGAGTGCAGAGGAGGAAGAATTATACCAAAATTCTCTATCGTTTCTATATATTACATTTGTTTTTATATTCCTCTATTCCTGCAAATATTCTCAGTAACTACCTCAACAAACTGTACTAGTAAAAAGGCACCATGTGGCCACTAACATATGCAAAATAACGCAATTCATAATACTGTGTAATATCTGGACCGAGAATCACCCTTGCTAGCCTTTGTCCACATAGTATTCCTTCATCCAGGTAGGAGCTCTATGAGATCTCTTTGGTCTTGATGCTACCTCCTGAGCGTCTTCCATTGTTTGCGAGGTTGAGGGGACATCATCTGCTGCAATCGTATCAATTCCGTATCCCTTGGAAGAGCGACCTTGTCCGCAAGGTCGAAATTTGGGTATGCCTTTAGTAGCTCGGTCTCGTCAACCTAAGTGGAGACAGAAACCGGTGGTGACTGCCAAGTGTTGACGAACAGTCGAAAGGCCACGAAGGAGATTTCAACTATCCAAAATAACTTCAGGTTGTAAAATCGGATGGCTAAGATAATTGTGTTCGGAGGAAATGGGTCCAAAATATATGGTTTGAAGAGATATGTGAAATACAGTGTGTGATTGAGGTGGTAAGTCGAGCTTATAAGATTTGACGGTAGGGCTGTAATTTTAAGAGGATGAGATCGCCAACTTGAAATTGTACATCACATCGGTGTTTATTTGCTTGGGACTGCATGCGATGCTGTGTTCGTTCCAAATTACGACGCAGATTTCGTAGTATTTCATCCCGTTGGGTAAACCAAATGTGCAGTTCTTCAACGGAGGTGGCGCGACCTGTATACGGCTCGACAGGTGGGGGAATTCGACCATATAATGCCTGAAACGGGGTCATTCCGATTGAAGAATGAAGTGATGTATTATATGAAAATTCAGCCCACGATAAAATTTGAGCCAGTTCTTCGGATTGTCCATGACATAGCAGCGAAGATATTGTTCTAATCCACAGTTGTTGACCTTCGTTTGGCCATCCGTTTTCAGGATGGTGCCAGGATGGTGCCAGGCGCTAAAATGTAATTGTGTCCCCAATTCCTTAAATAAGGTCTTCCAAAAATGTTTATGAAAATACGATCACAGCCGAGACTATGGTCTTGGGTATGTCATGGAGTCGACAAATTTCTGTAATGAATATGGAAGCGACATAATTGTCTATGAAAGTTGATTTAAGAGCTGTGAAATGTGCGTATTTGGTTAGACAATCAACGACGATCATGATAGTCAAGCGTAAAATTAATTTTAGTTTACAGAAAGAATAATTTTATATTTTAAGATAAAAATAAAATGTAAAATTTTTTTTTTAAGAAAAAAAAAATTAATTTAATATCTCATAAGAGAAATTATAACTTAGTTCGTCTCATGATAGTAGACTTCCTAGCGAAAATGGAAGGTGACTAATGAAGTCAAGAGGTCCTCCCAAGCTTTTGGTATTGGTAATGGTCGAGTATCTATGCCAATGGATATTTAGGGGCGTTTGAGGCACATCGGTACATTGCATCGTTAAACGCGACACAATGACATTTGTTTACTGTGATAGTGCCGCTTTCGGCCCTACTTCCGGTTCAAAAACCCTATTTTCTAACCCCTCATCTTCGACATGTTCCACAATTATTAATATTTTATCCTCGTGGATTGCCATCACCTCAAACCTGTGATCACAAAATTTCAATCATCTCCTGTTTCTCTTACACCTTCTTTCGTCCCTCAAGGGTGTGATCTACCCGTCATCTACACTTTTTGATATCACCTATGATCGTGACTTTTCTTTCTACATGGTTTCACTCTTACAGTGTGTTCTATGTCGTCGTCTCCTCGATTTCGCCCTACATTTGTGGTTCCTAGTGAAATATGTTTCTCCTCTTCTTTCCCCTCTATTACAGTAGTTGTCAAGTGAGCACTTCGTTTACGATTTCTATTAGCTATTATCGAGCTGAGCTTTTTTCCTTGGATTTGGGTGATCTGCATTTTTTGATCTCTTATTTGTGGGTATATTTTGATCTCTTATTTGTGGTTTGCACTGATTACAACATGCTTATTATTGCTCTCATTTGAATTTGGTGAATATTTTTTAAAGTTTAATTAAAACATAATTTAGGGATGGAGTCCCTATTTAGTTTTTGGCTTTGAATTTTCTTGTTACTGAGCTATCAACTTCAAATTTGAGAGCTCGCATACTCGATATCTTCTTTGTGGATTTAAGGTGATTGCATCATGCTTCATCTTAGGATATGGTTAATATTTTCTTTATTTCATTAAAACATTGTGTATTTAGGAGTTCCCATTTCACGATAGCTTGGTGCTCAATTTGCTTGATTTCTATTTGGGTCACTTCAATATATGTTATCCTCACTGCATTTAGCTTCGTATTATGGAAACCCATTCTCATTTCATAACTTTGGAATATTGCCTATTTGTTGGCAGATGGATTTCTTGTTGCTTGCAAATGATATGACTTTTTTTTTCACAAACAAGTTTAATATGAGGCTATTATATGTAGATTGATGAACTTGTTGCATTCTTATGTTATTGAGAGGAATTGGACTTTAATTGATAGTGTGGAAGCTTATGTTAGTATTTGTTGATAAGGAAGCCTATGAAATAGATTAACGGCTTGGTGTTTGGTTACAAGAACACCAATGTTGAAGCGGCAAGTAGTCTGAATCATATGAATTTCTTGTCCGAATGCCTACATTTATATCGGATATTGGGATGCCAATGTTATTGAGAGGAATTAGACTATGATTGAGTGTAGAAGCTTATGTTAGTATTTGTTGATAATGAAGCTTATGAAATAGATTAAGAGCTTGGTGCTTGGTTACAAGAACATCAATGTTGAAGCATCAAATGGTCTGAATCATATGAATTTCTTCTTCGAATGCCTACATATCTCAGTACGTTGGGATGCTTGAATTTTTCTTGTCGTTGCTTACGCAATACAAATGTTATTAGTGTTCTTCAAGGTCATCAAAATTAATTACTTCACTAGTAATATTTTTCATGGAATCCTTTGACTGTTCTTTTAGATTCTTTGGTTAGTTGGTGTAGAGATTGAAGTCCCTTATGATAAGCTTCAAAACACCATCCCCTTCGAGCTTGAAAATACGATTACTATATTTGTTACGACCTGACCCAGAAGCTTGGAATACCAAGGAGAGAACGGACGGATAAAAGAAAACTTAAACAAATCCAATCGAAATTATAAACTACACAATATTGTTCCAATTCATATAAGAGTTATTACAAATATAAACCATATTTAACAAATTTATCCACACATAAAATATCCATCAACAGAAATCATAAAAACACAATAGAAAACATAAACTGACAAAATACATATCTCTTAAAGTTCCTCTACGATACATAATCATCTCTTCTATCCTCCATTTAGTTAGGAAGGTTACCTGAAAATATAAATAACTTGCAATTGAATATAATTTTCAGTGGATAAATTATGCTTTTATACTATAGTAAAATAAGAAAGCAGAATTAATATGCATGACTGATTTTACTAAAAATATAAGCACAAATTTTGAGTAACATGCGATTCAACAATCCAACATATAAGAGGCAGATGCAAATGAACATTTTTTAAAAATTTTATTTTCTAATTTATCAACAATTTCAGGAGTCACTGTCTAAAACCTTTTTCATAACTCATCCAAAAAACAAATAACCATTTCTATTTACTTTTTTCGTGCATGGGTACATTGCGTCCCTAACAAATACTATAAGGGGCTAAACTCCACTTTCAAGCACACACATTCATAACATAGAATTTATAAAGCTATCTATATCAGTTCAAAATAATAAATCAATTATTTTTGTGCAATGATATAAATAACAATATGATTTAATATTCAGGCTGTTCATTCAATATGAAGAAATTGAGAAAATAAATCACACTTTGAAGACAAAGTCAATTTATAACTATGAAATGATTCCATCATGAAAAAAAAAGTATTTTTTTATCGTAAATATAAGAATAATTACTATTTTAGTATTCTTCTTAAATCTTCTTCCTTTAAAATTTTTTTCTTATTTTGAGTACCTATAAAATAAATATATTAATTTGATCAATATTTTGAAAATAATTTATTTATTTTATTCTTTTCTTTATCTATGATATTAGTGTATATTTTTATTATTTAACTCTCACATTCATCAAATTTCATTTCTTATTTTCCAAATCAATTTAAGTTCCTAAATAATGATAATATTGATTATCACATTTAGGTAATTTGACTATTAATTTATGTAACATACACAACATCTTTTATTTATTTTAATTTGATACTTACTCTTCCTATTTTTGCTTAAATTAAAGATCTTTCATCTTTTCATTTAACATTTACTTAATTTAATATATATATATATATATATATATATATATATATATATATATATATATATATATAATATGTCATATAAGACTTTTAAATCATATTATTTTTCTTAAAAGATATGTTAGGTTTTAAAGTGGCTTGATATATATAAACTAAATTTTAATTTCCACACTGATAATTATTCTTACTAATCTAAATTCTAAATTTCTTAATTAGAGGTTGTGAAAATTAACATTAATTATGCTTTCATAAATTTTTTTTGCGATAAGTCCAATTTGTCATCTCATGCTTCTTCTTATAGTAAAATAAAATACATTTTCATTATATTAAAATATAGAGATCATTATAAAGTTATAAGATAAATCAAATAAAACATTTTCAACTAAATTCATTGCTACGTTTATAATCCAGTTAAGTAAGAGTTTTCTTTTCCCTTTTTTTTTAATAACGTCATTTATTTCGTGATATTATTACCATATTTTAATTTAAATTGAAGAAAGAAATAAAATCTGATTTCAAATGAATATATATATTATACTTACCTCCTTTCCTCCTTTCCTCCTTTCCCTCAATTAGGGGTGTCAAATCGTGTTGCCGGGTCGGGTCAGAGTCTAACCCAACCCGTCATTCAAAAATCTTCAACGACCGAAGTTCAAATTGAGTTGAAATTTTCAACCAACTTCGACTCGACCCGAAGCAGTAACGACGACTCGATTATTGCTGGGTTCAAATTTATAACCAACACCGAACCCGACTCGAATATTAAACGGGTTCAAAATACTGAATCAAACCCGACCCGAACTCGAACCCGACCCAAAACCCGAACTCGACCCATATAAGCTTAATAATGATAAAAATCTAAAATAATTTATTTAACCAAATAAAGGAAAATTTTAACATTAAATATTATTACTCAATTTTATGATATCCTATAATATTTTTATGAGATAGTTCTAAATTCTAAATTAAAAGTTTAAATCTCTCTCGAGGCTTTACTCTTGATATTATAAACAAATAATATTACAAATAATTAAAAGAAAATAACATTTAATTAATTAAAATTACATTCACAACACTAACCCATACAATAATCAAATTTACACCCACAACTCTTCAATACACTCTAAAACAAAAAACAAAATCTTCAAGTCTCCAACTCAAGCAAGCTCAAAGAGTCAAAGTGAACTTCAAGACCCGTCACAAGTCACAACATGTAAAAAATTCACGCAAAACATCTTAAGAAGAATAACAATAATATTACAAATAATTAAAAGAAAATAACATTTAATTAATTAAAATTACATTCACAATACTTACAATAATCAAATTTACACTCACTCTTCAATAAACAAAACAAAACAAAAACTTCAAGTTTCCAACTCCAAGCTCAAAGAGTCAAAGTGAACTTCAAGACCCTTAAGTCACAACATGTAAAAAATTCTGCAAAACATCTTAAGAATAATAATAATAATAATAATATAATATATATATATATACATATATATAGAGTGAGAGAGCAAAAAAAAAAAAATCAAAACAAAGATCCATACATTAGGCTGGCGGCAAATCCGCGACTTAATGGGCACCAACAAAAAATCAAAGATGTAGAAGTAAAATGATAAAATTAAGTTAAAGTAATACAAACAAAGTGAAGGATAAAGCATCATAAATAAAGAAAATTAGATAGAATATGTAGAGAAGGCTCAAGCTCAATTTCAATCACACCAAAATGGGGCAAATATGAACATCCAAACTTGAAGGGTTATATCAAACTACCAAAGAGGAGTGAAATCATCACTATCATTGCCTACAAACCGTTGAAAGATAGCTTGTTTGAAGTCTATGAGCTTTAGTACACAACTAATTAAAGCCAAAGTCTGATGGGAAAGGGATTATCCCATTACTCATATAAGATAATTATCGGGTTATCACCGATATTCATTATTCACCATATCATGGGACATGGAGTCCTATACAAATAAAGAAAAGCAGTCGACCAATCCATGAGAATATGAGTTCATACAACCATCATCTGACCCGAAATACGATACCCGGCGAAATAACACGGCAAATACACGACAAATACAGCGGCAGAAAAGTGGAAAACCGACCCACGGTTGATCAGAATAGTCAGAATATAATTGAGACCCGCGAAACAACACAACAAATACAACAAATACAACAGAAAACCGTTCGTCAACAATTAAGAATAGTCCAGAATAAACCCGGACCCGCGATCTGACCGGGAACAACACAAATACAGAATCAAATAGTCAGAATACAACCACCGATCTGACAAACAAACAAATACAGAATCTGACAACCGGCGGGTGATGACCGAAACAACACGAAATACAACATCAAATACAATTTTCGGATAATCTAAATAAGAAAACTACTTCACACTAAGTTAACAACATAGATCACTAGTTGGGTTAGTAGGCTAAAAATAATAGCAAATCCGAGATAGTGAAATTATGCAAATCCACAAAATAAACTGACAACCAACAAGTTCACACTTCACATGTTAATAACCTAATTGTTAATTGATATATCACCATCATCTTTATCACTTTGATTAGAAGTGTACTTCATAACATCTCCGTGATTTCATCAAGTTAGAATCATTTAAATCTACAAAAAAAAAAAGACTTCAATTATACAATAGAGATCGTAAGTGATTTAAATGAAAATTAACTAAATTTATTAAAGAAAGACTTCAAACCTGTCATTATATAACCAATCCTTTGCATATGCTTCCACAATATCATGTTTTAGTGCACTCTGATATTGATCAAAAATCCTCCTGCTATTACTAAATGCACTTTCAGATGCAACAGTAGAAATTGGTATACACAAAACATCACGAGCCATTGCTTGACTTTATGGTTGCCCTCCAATAATGCAATATGTCTAAATCCATTTTTCTATCAATCCTGCTCATAAGTATAGCTCAAGCTGATTTTCTCGATACTATCTTCTTCATCAAAAGAGTCAAAATCCTTAACAAAATAAAAGTATAATATAAAATGTCAACTAACTAAGCAAAAAAAATTGACCAAAATAAAGTATACCTGCAGAAATTGTGATTTTGAAATTGTTGAAGGGAATGCCCTTGAATTATCAATTTGAGATGTTAATGAATTCGGTATGTTGTAATGATGAACCTTCCATGCTTGATTTTGAATAATTTATAAATAATGAAAATAACTTCTCCTCACATTTGCAACTTGTCAATCACCTCCATAAAGTCTTTTGTAACACCATTCAACCGAAATTAAATTTGTACCTTGGATCAAGAATACATTCTTGCAAGAATTACACAAAATCGCCAATATTTCTCAAATTTTGAAAGCATATTTACGATCCTTCCGATGTAGTCATTATCACTTGAACTTTCATGCTTTAATCTGCATATCTTTGTTAAGCTGGAAAATAGAGATTTCTTGTAGGATATCTTTGCGGAAAATACACATGTAATTTCATAAAAGGTGCTAAGAAATTGCATATCGATAATTTTTTCCCATTCAATTGGTGATGGACAACTCTTGTAGTTGAGTCACCCAATTCTAAATCAGAAAGGCACTTAATAATAGATAACTATCAAAGCAGTTGAATTCCATATAGTAGGAACATCTTTCCTTAGTCCCTTCTTTTCATCAATAAAACTTTGTTTAGCACACTCCAAAATTTTGTTTTCTTGCTTGAGAACCTTTCACATATTTGATACTTTCACGCACCTTTGATATTGAAATCGATGTCTTTAAACCCTCTTGAACAATCAAATTTATGATATGTGCACAACGTATGTGAAAGAATTCCCCATTGCAAAGTAGGCCACCTCAAATTTAAATGATTTCTCATGAATTCAGACATTATTAGAAGCATTATCTAAAGTAATAAAATTTTTTTTCAATCTCCCAATCAAGTAAAAAGTTTGAATTACTTCAAATAATGAGCCGTCATCTGAGGTGCCATAAAGCGAAATTTTAAATTTTTTTTTGCAATTTTCAATTATTATCAAAATGTTTGTTAAACAAATAAATCCATCGTATTGATGGAAGTCCATAAATCGACGTCAAACAACTCATTAGTGGTACTTTGTAGCATTGTTCGATTTGCCCCTTCTCTTTCATGAACATCTTTTTACAATCTTTTCTAATAGTATTTCTTGAAACAAATTGCAAATCTCGATGCAAATAACATAAAGTGCTCTAAAACCGGGCCATTCAACACATTGAAAAGGTAAATCATGCATAATGCAAGCGGTAAGCAACTCACGAAACTCTTGTTGGTGACCTTAGCATTGCATGGAAATAGATGAAGAAGAATTACTTTGCAAAATAAGTTGGCTATATCATGTATCCCTTTTTTTGCAAGTTTGTAAATGGCGTTTCAAATTGGTGCCAAATTTGTTATCACATATGTAGGTTGCACCACACTTTTTTTGCATCTTTGTTTCCCATCATTTTTGTAGGTAGTAAATCAAAATATCCCCAAACAAATGATAACATTTTTCTCTTCTTTTAACAAGTCTATTGCTTGTCTCTTCATTAATTGTTTGAATTTCATTGTCACCAATATCTCCATAAAAAAAAACTTCATTTTCTTGAGCATTAGTAATAGTATTGGAATCCTCCATCTAAATTAAAAAAATTGATGATAAGAAATATATAAATAATACATCATATATGTGTTACACTTTCGTCTTTCATGAAACCATAAAATATCCGGAAGAGCTTTGAAATCACAGGGACTCACACTTGGTTGCAAAGAAAAGGAATGGTGGCATTTTCAATATGATAGAATAAATCCAATGTGTTCAATAATGAAACAACTAAGATCGATAAACCTCAACCTCATACAAACAACGACTAACTAGGTCGTGACATTAACAATCTACAAAAGAGTAGTAGAGACATAAAATATGCTAATTTGCAATCCTTCGACCATAAATACAATATACTTTTTCCATACAGCTAATTTCACGCATGAGGACACTAGGCGGTGACAAAGTCGAAACAACAATGCCATAGTGCCATCCATATTCCATAGTCCATACAATAAAAAGAAAGCGATCACCAAACACAAATGAGAGAAGGATTGATTTTCGATTACCTCACGCAAATGTGAGAAAGATTCGAAGAAGATGGGTGTGAGAGTCGAGAAAGAAGATGCCGAGATGGCAACGTCGAGGATTCACTTTTGGCCACGGTGTGGGATCGAAAATTAGCACATCTTTGATAAAAGGAAAGAAAGAGTTGTTTAAGTGTCGGTGATAATTTGAGATGAATAGTAGATAAGACACTACCAGATTTCGTTCTCATTTGGTGAGAACTTTTATATCGTTCCGGGTTTCCTAGGCATGCCCCTAGTTAATTACCCTCAATCTTGAGAGCACTTTCGATTAAAATAGTCGATGAATAGTTAAACAGTATATAATTGCGATGAGTGGAGTTTAGAACTTATGAAATTTATTATTTTAACTTAAAACTTTTGTGGGGAGCGATGGCCCGATCAAGATCCCATGGTTCGTCCGGCATCGCGATCCGGTCCATTAGTCGAGGAGGTAGTCGACGAAGAAGGATCCTTGTCCACATGGGTTACGTCGTCAATGTGTAGACTGCAGGGTGGAGTTTGTCAGGGGACAAATATAATAACCCTAACATAGGGCTTTTGCCCAACTAAATACATTTTACATTTCACACTCGAAAAAGCCGTTGGGGAACATCTGAGGCTGCGGTAGTGGAATAGTGGTGCCATATCGCGGCGAACCACGTCGGACTCAGTGCATTAACGCCATTTATGTGGTGCCATATCGCAAAACCACGACGAGGACCGCAGTACGTCCTTCGACTTTAGGAATATTTGAGTGTGAAGGTAGTTATGTATTTAATTTGACATTAATCTTTGTGAGCAAAGTTTTCTTAATTTGTCACCCGAAGACAAACAATTGCGGAGGGGTGGATTAATTTTTATTTTTATTTTTATTTTTTTAATATTAATTTCATTTATTTTATTTCCTTTTTTTTATTTTCTTTGAATTTTGATCATTTTATGATTGATTTTGATTTGAATATATATGATCATTTATCATTGAAATCTTAATTATAATTATTCTCGATCATAGGTATCGATTGATAGAGCTGCTCTGTATTTCTGAGGAGGATGGTCTTCATCATCTCAAAAAGTATAATCCTTCAAAACCTTGTCCACTCTAGTTTGAACATAGAGGATCGGGTTTGGGACTTTTCTTTCTAAAATTTGAATTTTAGAAGCTATGTTGTTGGTTCATGTCTTGTATTATATGGCGAGTTAGCTTCTCGATATTATTAATTTGAAATTCTTATAATATCAAATTTTTAGGTTTTGTTAACGGGACCGTTAGAAGACCAAGGGATTATGTAGCATTTGTTCATATTGACTTGTCTGACATGAGTTTTGATATGGGATTTTTTAGGTTTGTTCAGGACGATTAAACCGAAGATGTAGTATCGTTCTTTATATTTGTCTTACTTGCATATGTCTGTTTGGACATTCCAACATATACAGTATCTTCTTTTAGAATGTTGTATGGACATTGAATGTCTAGTTGAAATGTGCAATTTGCAAGTTTGGATTCAATATGACATTTTTTGGGTTTATTGCCAAGACCAAACCGGGATTATGTAGCATCTGTTTTTATATTTGACTTGATTGTAATGCAATCATGAGTTTTGATATGGCATTTTTAGGTTTTGTTGGGACGGTCAAGACCAAACGGGATGTAGAACATCAACTCATTATCTTCTTGGAGGATGGATCTAGATTAATTATTTCAAGATCATCGTTTCCCTGTCAACTAGATTATACTTAGAGGATGGTTTGGGACTTTTCTTATGACCTTGGTGAGAGGATACATTAACAATGATAGATTTATCTTTAGTCATTTCATGTGATTAACTTAAAATTTATAGCATCATTAGATTTTAGGTTTTGTTAAGGACCCGTCTGAAGCAGGATGTATAGCATGGATGAATAGTTAAGCAAAAGAACATTCATAAGGTCATAGATTTCAT